>QZGG01000079.1:0-310944 GCA_006409495.1 Sedum album
AATTACAGAAAACCACCCCTATAATAGGGGTAATTACAGAAAACCACCCCTATAATACGTATTTACAGAAAACCACCTCTATAAATAGCTTTGTTAGCATTTCACCACCTCGTTACTATTCCGTTAGATAAATTATTAAAAAACTAAAAATATTATAATTTTTTTAAATAAATTTATTTTTTAAAAATAAAATAAATTAAATTAAATTTCAGAATATTTAATTAAAATTCACATTATTTAATTAAGAATCATTATGTATATTTAATAAGAAAAAATTTATAAAAAATTGAAAAACCTTCAAATATTATACTTTTAATATTAAAAATATATTATACTTAGAAAAAAATCAAATATTATACTTATGAAATTATTAATATTAAAAATATATTCATCATTAGTTCATGAATTGATGTAATTAATGTGTTATTTCTTAAATCAAAATATTCAAATCATATGGTTTATGAAATTATATTATGTTTCATCAAATTAGTGTATTATTTCATAAATCATATAATATAGATATTTTGGTTCATGAAATAGTGTACTATGGTTCATGAGCTTTAAATTTGTTATATCCTGAAATAATATTTAATATCATTAATTCATGAAATAATATAATATATTTCATGAAATATAATTTTAGGGATTAAAATTAAAACTCAATAGAGAATATAATATTAAAATAATTAATATACGATTACATGTTTTTTGATAGGGACTACATGTTTTTTCTTGATAGCGATTACATGTTTGAATAGATCCTATATTATGTTGCATAAATGATTCTTAAATTAAATACTGTGAATTTTAATTAAATTTAATTTAATTTAATTTATTTTTAAAAAATAAACATATTTAAAATTATTATAATATGTTTAGTTTTTTTAATAATTTATCTTTTTTATTTTTGTTATTTTTGATATATTGTTATTTTTTTCAAAAAATAAAAAAATAAAAAAATAAAAAAATAAAAAAATAAAAAAAATAAAAAAATAAAAAAAATAAAAAATAAAAAAAAAAAAAATAAAAAAAATAAAAAAATAAAAAATAAAAAATAAAAAAATAAAAAAATAAAAAATAAAAAAATAAAAAAAAATAAAAAAATAAAAAAAATAAAAAAAAATAAAAAAATAAAAAAATAAAAAAATAAAAATTTATCTAACGGAATAGTAACGGGAGGTGGTGAAATGCTAACGGAGCTATTTATAGAGGTGGTTTTCTGTAAATACGTAGTATAGGGGTGGTTTTCTATAAGTACCCATATTATAGTGGTGGTTTTCTGTAATTTACCCAATCTGAAATTAACCCTTATAAATATATGTTATACTTGGTCATATTTACACCATTTTTAGCCTTCCATTTCTCCACTAGTCTTCATCCTAACAATGAAACCTATGGATTTTTTTCCATGTACATAATACTCGGTTCAATTTAAATTTAACAAAATCAAATATACACGTTTCTGGTATTAGAAGAGTAGATGTGGAAAATGAATGGTCTAATGTTACCCTTATTTACACTGCAATCATATTCCAAGCACTGCCCATTAAGATTACAGGGAAATTGATAACAAGGTTAACTCATAAAGTTTCACTGAATGGTTGTTTTAAGGGAACAGAAGAAACCATGAGTAAGACAAAGCATAGGATTACATGGAGAGGTAGTTTTACTACGATACGGCTGTTTCTTGTAAAAAGTTACAGATCTAGTTGCATATTGACATTTTAGGCACGCTGGAGAGCTGATTTCCGTGCACATATCTTCACTTTCTAGTTTCTACACGATATAAGGGGAATAAGGTCTCACTATAATTATATAACTACTGGAGGTGGGATAGCTTTTACGAAAAAGATATTTATCATTAGAAAGAGGTAGATGTACCATATCAGAATGACATAAATCTTGTTATATGTTCAAAGATCGGCCTCCGGTACTCCTAGTACAGCATAAAAAGTATCGTCTGACCCACTCAATGGTATGCATTCGGATCCTCTCACATGGACACTATAGCAAGCTGCAGCAGGAAATACAATGATAAGGTTTCATCAACTACATCGAATTACCATGGAGCTATTTTCTACAAATTCTAAAGTATGATATTGGAGGTTTAGAATATAAAAATGTGTTTCATGAACTGAAGGTTTGTGGATTATGTGAGATGCAAGTTACCGTTTTCAATCTTGACCACACTTTGGAGCATCACGTCCATCTTCTTAACCATGTCAGAGTTGTCATCCATCTTGGGTACTACAAGTGTTAGTTCCCTATAGATCTCACGGACAAACTCGCATATTTTTCTGGCAAACTCGAGTTCACCTTCAGATATTCTACCCATTGCCAATCTCATCAGTTCCCCAGTCAGATCTGCCAGCTACAACAAGAGATCAACAAGAGGTTGTAATTGCTGTCCTCCAAGCCATAAAAACCAGAACACATCAAGATGATGATGATGAATGGTAAAGTAGATAAATCTAACTAAAATTTTCCAACTGCATAGTAAAACTTTTTTAATAAGATATAATTCCGTACAGCAGGAAAAGAAGATTACCCCTAGAAGATAGTCAAGGATGTTAATCTGCAAAGGCTCAATAGATGGGCCACCAAGCGATAACAACCCTGTATTAATTTCTTCAAGCTCCAATAGAGTTCCAGTTTCACAGAATCTGCAAAATGTAGCGGCTTCAATGAACTCCTGCACCTGCAGGAATGCAATAAGTCAGATATACTACGAGTAAAATCAAACAACATTCTGATGTTTTAAAAACATCAACAACCCCAGGAGAAAACGCTCTCCGTAGTTTCCAAAAGTCTGTTCCATTAAGTTCTTTCAGTAACCGAGCTAAATGCTGGTCAGTCACAGCTTTCAGATCTTTTCCCGCCTTCCCCAGCACTTCATCTTTGTTATCTTTACCGATCCTACCATTAGCAAACAAATAAATACTAAATTGACTATAGCTTAAACAAATCAATTTTCCAAAAAGTACCTGTGGACTTGAAAAATGACCTTCTTACTGTTCATGGTAATATCTCGACTAGCTTTTACTAATCTCTCCCGCTTGTCATTCTACCATTTAAGAAACAGTGAGTATCGGCAAAAGTGTTATAGATAGTTTTATGCAGAATCAACTTACAAGGTCGTTAAGATATGCAGCATACTTGGCAAAGGCATCCTTCATACCATCTGAATCTCCTACACCTGACACTGTCAGCTTTCGTCTCTTCGCAGCACTCTCTGTACTCTCACTGTGCATTGCCATCCGTACCGCTACTGAAAAAATTGATTAAAACAACTGCATCGACTTATATGCATAAACGTAGGAGTAACACAAACTCACCTAGATAGAGCCGCTGCGATTTCTTCAACACCTGATTGCAGATCATCCCGAAACCCTAAAATCCTAATTCACTGATACGGCGTAGTTTAATCAAGAATGTTGCACTTTTTATTTATTTTTATATTGGCGACAAAATGATAGGTAAGTTACTTTCTTTGGTAAAAATGGGCAAAAACAAGGGTTGCACTTTTCAACCTATTAGATTGTCTTCGTGTATACTCTTAGATCATGGGTTTAACATCATAGTCTCATCAATATTTTTTGTCTTCAAAGAGCTCTTCCTACTCCCATGTGAAGTCTGTCTATCTCTATTATGAAGCTTTCGGTTTAATATTTTCGGTTTCAAGTTTATGTAATAGTTTATAATAAATGATTGGGGTTTCCATAGTGAATTGGATTGTTTGCTTGGCATGTAATGTAATCACTGTAATAAAAGATTAATTCAAAATTAACTTAATCTCAACTGCCATATCATCAAAATCAACTATTGAGATGATGTCTTCGTGTTGTACAAAATTATAGTGTCCCGTGATCCGAACTCAGGATCTAACCATCTCATATTTTTATTAAAGTAACGAACTACCTCAATTTTTTTACTAAAATGACGATATATCTAAATTTTGGATTAAACGGTCGGACTATCTCAATTTTAATTAAAGGATCGAATTGTTGAACCCTTGAGTTTTGATGATGACAAGTGATCAATACTGACTAGTGTATTGAGTGTGCAGATTGTGCTTCACTGGACATGCCTAACGACTAGTCTGAAGTCGTTAGCAGTAGCAGTTCCTGATATTTCGGACAGAGAAAAATCAGGGAAGATTATCTTGTTGCCTAAACTGATTATATCGATTTTGATAATATTCTAACTGCCTTTTAGAGCTGAGATAATATTCTAACTACCGTTTAGAGTTTAGATAAAATATTGAACAAAGATTTGAAGAGATATGATATTTCCTAATTGAATCTTGCATGGATTGTAGGGTTTGATTTGGAAGGTGTGGCTTAGTATAAAAGCCAGCAGCAGCAGCTCAGATTCGTGTGACTTTGTGAGATAGCGAGGAGCGATCGAGACCAAAGCACAGGCAGCAAGGAAGCGAGCGTGACCGCGTTTATCACGTTGGTTGAGTGCTTTTCGTGTTAGGCTAGAGACTGCATCAGTCCATCTAGGTGAGACGGTGTGCTGCAGAATTTCGGAGTTGTTGGTGTCTAAGAATCAAGGGGTGCAGCTTAGAACAGTAGTAAACGAGGAGTTGTACTAGCTGATTCAAGTGTATTCGATTCAAGGATATCAATAAAGTTCGAAGTTGAGAATCCTTCCAGTAGCTGCTGGAAGGGGTGGTTTTTCCCAGTTGGGTTTCCACCTAAAATCGTGAGTCTTGATTTACTTCTGTTTATTACGTTACTCTTGTTTATTCCGCTGCGACTAGTCGTATCGAGGGACAAGTCGACCCTCACGACTAGAAGTACAAGCTAACCTCGATCCAACACGAATTATCTCAATTTTTTATTCGAGGATCGAACTATCTCACTTTTTACTGAAGGATCAAACTGTCTCAATTTTAACCGAAGGACGAACTATCTCAATTTTTAATCAAAGTGATGAACTATCTCAATTTTCAATTAAATAGTGATAGAGTGCAAATATTAGTATTTTGAACACATCCTACCTTTATTCCTTATTTATTTTCGATTACTTTGTGAAAGAATTGATAATTCTTATGCTTATTGTAGGATTTATTCAAGAAGTATAATCATCGAGCATTCAAGTGCAAAAGAGAACAAATCGGGAATTAAAGTGCACAAAAAGAGCCAAAGATGTTCTGCTTTCCCAAGTAGAAATTTGGCTCCCCCGAGCAGAATTTCCCTCCTAGCAAGCCATTTGAAATTTCAATCTCAAGGGATTTACTAGGCCGAGTAAGGCCAAGTAAAATTTACTAGGCCGAGCAAGTTGTCAATTTTGATACAATAAAACTCAGAAGAATCCGCCTTTGCCGATAGAAATTTCGCTCTGCCGAGCAAAATTTCCCCCTTAGGAAGAAATATGAAATTTCTATCTTGAGTTTTTACTCTCCCGAGTAAAAACTTGCTCCCTTGAGCAACTATTTTACTCTCCTGAGCAGCAAAAAGATAGCAAAAAATTTGCTCTCCCAAGCAACTTTTTACACTTCCGAGCAAGTCCAAAAAGGCAGATTTTGCTCCTTAGTATAAATAGATTTCCCAACCATGTTTTGGAGGGATCCTTGAAAGTTCAATATTCATAAACCTAAAGATATCCAAGAGATCAATTGAGGATGAAAGCTTGAAGGGTTGAAGATCAAATTCATCTCCTAAGCATTTCTATCTTTACTTTTGTTATGATGTACTTCCTTTATGTTTTGTTTACTTTTGTAGTAATGTTTGAGTAGTTTTTCATGTGATTAGGGATCATATGGATCCTCTAGGATTTGGATGATGTTTGTTTACTCTTTCTAAGCATTTGAATTACATTTTAGTTGAATCTTAATTGTTGTAGGTACTTTTTCATAACGATGCATGCTAAGTGTTTGACGAAATGCCTAAGTGTATCAAACTGAATTTACTTCCTATGATTTGATGACAATTGAACCCTAGATGTTAGTAACTATATCAATGTTTCTTTAAGAGTCAATTGTATGTGAGAGCGACAATTCCTCTTGGTGATAGGTAGGTTTGGTGTTGATTTTGAGTGCCTTTCCAATAGAGCAAGAGTTTGAGGTTGTGCACTTGAATTCCACGTGATTCAACAGAGCGAGATCTTGAGAATTGAAACCGTTTAGCACGTCATCTAATCTCCAAGGACGGAACGAGAGTGAACTTGGAAGGATGATGCGTAGCCATAAGAATTCAAACTAATTGTGATTTGTGCTAGGAAATTGAGTGTGTTACTCTCCTATGTCTAGGGGTGAAGTAGAAGTCCTTGATCACTTTTCTTTACTTGTTATTAATACCAATCATACCTTAATCTACATTCCCCCAAACCTTTTATGTTAGGCAAGTTTAAGTAATTCTTAATTAGTTAACTATCACCTCTTCTCTTGGGTTCGACTCGAGGTCACTCGATTTATAAATGTGTTTGATGTGTGACTAGGATAAGTGTTCCCTATAATACTACCCTAAATTGCACGTCAAAATGGCGTCGTTGCCGGGGAAGAGTTATTAGATAGTTTTCTTAGTTTAGTTTTACTTTTGTTTGCTTAATTCGCTATATTCTTTTTTTAGTTGATTGTAATTTCTTGTTTGAGTGTATTCTTGCTTGTTTTTTATGTTCTTACCTACCTTGCTTTCTTTTGATTGCTAGATAGGTGGGCTGAAAGTCGCGAGACTTAAAACAAGAAGAGCACAAAAGCAAGTTCTTAAATCAACCATCACCCTTCTCCCTCAACCGCCTTCATTGATTCTATATCATCACACTTCCTCTACAACAAAATGTGGAATGCACAAAGGGAATGTGATTTATGCCATAACTTTTGGCCATGATGAGTACTCATGTCCATATGATCAAAGGAACACTTATGGAGATTATCATGAAGATATGAACATGGGATACAATGAAGAAGACAAATATATTCCCTAATTGGAATTCTATGGATATAGAAACATAAGCTCCCATGAAGAGTACGGAGATTGTCATCTACCCTATTCACCTTATGATTCCTTTGAGGAAACCACAACAAGCTAAAGAAAGTCAAAGCCAAGAAGAAACGCTCTTCTTGTACTATTGGAACAAATGGTGGCTAATCAAGCTCAATTTCAAAAGGATAATCAACTAGTGTTCCAAAAGATGGAACAAAGATTCAATGAACTATATGATTATACCTTGGAGCTTAAAAGACAACTAGCACAACAAGCTCGTTCATCAAATTTTCAGAAGGAACTTCTATCATATTCGGAACAAGAACAAGTGGAAATATTAAGTTCATTGACTTCATGGAAAAAGGTGTAAGTGATCCTCAACAAGAGCAATCTTCAAAGGTTCAAAGGAGCCTCAACAAGCGTTAAAAGCAATCATGCCACTCTTGGAAGAAGAGAAAGAGGTTCCTACAAAAAGAAAGAAGTTAACTGAATAAATTCCGGATAAAGAGAAGAAGCTACCTCTTCATAAGCTTGAAATGTACAAGGTTGATATAGCTATGGACTTCTTTCTGCCTCAAATGTTCTTTGAAGCGGAAGAAGAAATATATGAAGTTATCTTGCCTATACTTGAGGTAGAAACCCCCTCAAAGAAAAGAAGAAAAAGACGAAGAAAAAGAAGAAAGCATAAGAGTCCAAGACCAAGAAGAAGAGCTAAAAAGGCAAAAGAGTCCTCTAAGGTGAAGGATGGCATTGTTGGAGGAAATGCCATTATTGGAAAGAGTTAAAAACCAAAATTAAAGCGTTCAACAAAAGAGAATATAAATAGGAAGTCGGCACAATCAATGCATATGGTTTTAAGAAAAACATAATACTATAAGGGTGATTCTTGGTAATAATTTTTTTATTAAATTACATATGAATACTCAATCTTTGATTTATTTTGTTATATATATAGAACAAAATAAACAAAATGAAAGGTCTGTTTCAATGAGTATATCAGGATAAAGTTCAAGAGAAACTTGTTAGAATGATTATGTAAAATAGACAGAAAATTACAGTTATTGAAATTATTGAATAATAAAATATGAAAGGAAATAACTGAAACAGTAGAACAAAGTAATAAATACAAAACCGTATGTGACTGAGGCACGTTCGGCGCTTTCCTTAAAACAATATTTCCCACTCGGTGCTGGGTTTCCTCTAGGCAATGTGTCTCCCAGGATACAACAGTCAAACCTTCACTCACGTACAGCCGGTGTGAAGAAGGCGAATAAAAGACGATCTTCCACTATCACCGACACAAAATATGACACCAAAAACTATGTATAGAGGATTGAGGTTTTACAATATTTTCTCTCTATAATCTTTTTTTAAATAGTAGGACTCACCCTCCTTATATAAATAAAATATTTTTAGTAACCACTCATAACATAAAACTCATTTAACATCATCATGATGATTACTAATAAATATTTAATAAAACATTTTCTTTAAATATTTTCCAACTATCCCCCACATAAGAAAATGGAGTTCTAAAACATAAGACTCGACTCAACATGGTGATAGTTTCTACGGTCTATATCTGCAAAGGATAGATGGGCAATGCCTTTGAATCTTACCTTGGAAAGAAATGCATTCTTTACTAACTATTCAGTAGACGCGATGTCCTTGATTTGTTCGTCTTACTATGTAAATGAAGTACATAACTTTCACAGATATATTCTTGACAGTCTTTCATTTCTCATGGTTGGGTTCGTTACGGTCCTGAAACCCTGATAGAGCACTTTTGTATGCTGTTTTAGGTCCTTTACACTGCTTATAATTCTAACATATTATATAAGATTACGCTTTTGGTGTAGTTTTGTATCTCAGGTTGATTAGAAGAGTTAGAACAAAAGTGCAACAAGAAGGCTGAATCTCGGAACAAAAGACAACAAAGTGACAAAGGGCTCAAGGACAACGAGCGTGTGAGCAGTGTGGCGCGTGAGTATGGGTCGCGCATAGCAGAGCAACACGATGACGTCAGCAATCAGCGAAATATCCGGAGCGATGACGTCATCACACGCAAAGAATATTTCTAAGTTCGGTTTTTGGAGATCAAGATATTCTCAAAGCTGATTTTTAGAGATAAAGATGATTTCCTACAGATTTTCTTGCTTAATTATTCGTGGAAACCCAAGGAGGCAAGAGTATAAATACAAAGCTTCAAGGAAATCACAAACATGCGATATATAGGCGACCAGCTGCGCGAATAGAGAGAAGCGGAATCCAGACCTAGCTGCGAGAGCTGTGCGCGCGAGCTGCCGACGCGAGCGAGAAGACGCGTCACTCAGATTTGCTTGTTACTTTAGTTGTTCAATATTTATTCTTGAGATGTATACATTCAGTATGAGTAGCTAACTTACTGAATTCGGTTTGGATTCAGATCTATGAATACATGTTTTGAGGTTTTGTTCTTAATTGCATGATAAGTTTAGTATTATTATTCCAAGCTCAATTGCATGATAATTAGGTTAGACAATTAAGCGAAGCCTTGCACCGCAGACTTAGTTGTAGAATCTGTTATCTATAGTTAAACTATCAGAAGTACGTGACTGTGAATGATAGGAGTAACACTAGAATAGTGATAGCTACCTTGACCGGATTCGTGGTTGACTAGACTAGATTGAGTAATAATATCATACGGACTTTGACCGGAATGTATGTGTAGGTTATTAAGCTGTGACAGGACCTTAACCTACGTGAACATTATATCATGTATCTTTAGTAACCAATGATAAACATGGAAATTCATAGTGAAGAATCTGAACCGAGCTCATCTCTTTTATATTTATTTACATCTTCGTGACTGCTTCTGATTGTGCGCCAGTTCACTTGCGCAACTGTTTTCTTTTCTTTTACTTGCTCATACTCCAAACCCCAATTTTTGATTGTAGATCGAAAGACGACTTCTCACCGTTCCCTGTGGATTCGACCCCAGCTTGCCAATACTATACTAGTAGGAGAGTCGGGACAAATTTGCAGCACTCAACGACGTGCTCGTCAAATTTTGGCGCCGTTGCCGGGGAACGCGCTAGAGAAGTTTTCTTTTCTTTTCTTTTGTATTTAGTTTGTTATTTACTTTCTGTTTTCTTATATAAAAATCCAAAAAAAATTAGTTACGTTAATCTAGCTGTTGTTTTTGTCTTTGTATGGAAGCAAGTGGTGAGAATAGTGTAATCGGCCGAAGAATAGAACTCCAGACGCGCCAGTGCGCAACGCCGAACGTCTTTGCTCGCCTACACCCTGCTGAACTCGAAGCAATCAGAAGAGAAGTATGCAGAGACCTAGAGTTCAGAATGGCTGCTGAAGTACCAAGGAACGACAATCAATTACAGAATAATATGGATGTACGTGCGCCACCACCTGACGCGCGCGTACCTACGCAACCAGTGGCGCGACACACCATTAAAGAGATGTCTGCTCCACAGGCAGTTAATCAACCTTGGTGCATCGTGCTGCCTCCGGATGGTCATTTCGAGTTAAGGACCCATCTTGTTCACTACATACCAAAGTTCCATGGTATGGCTAGTGAAAATCCGATGAAGCATGTCAGAGAGTTTGCGACTATCTGCGACAACATGAGGAATGGAAACGAGGATCCGGAGCTACTGAAGTTGAGAGCTTTCCCATTCTCACTATGTGATTCAGCTAGACAGTGGTTGATGG
Source organism: Sedum album (assembly GCA_006409495.1). Taxonomy (NCBI): domain Eukaryota; kingdom Viridiplantae; phylum Streptophyta; class Magnoliopsida; order Saxifragales; family Crassulaceae; genus Sedum; species Sedum album. The sequence goes on from QZGG01000079.1 coordinate 10,638, forward strand.
GGCTAGCACCGGAATCGATAAGGACGTGACCCGAGTTACAGGAAAGGTTTCTAGACAAGTTCTACCCTGCGGCCAAGGTGTCATTGTTAAGAAGGGAGCTAGCCGCACCAAAGCAGCTGCATGGGGAGTCATTATCCGAATACTATGAGCGGTTCAGGGAACTAGAAGCCAACTGCTACAACCACGGACTTCCCCAACATGTACTTATAGAGAATTTCCTCAACGGACTTACTGAGATGGAACTCAAGTTGTTGAATGCTTGAGTAGGAGGCACGTGAGGAATATGTACTCGGAGGACGTATGGAAACTAATCGAGGATACTGCGGACCAAGTCAGATATCAGGTATCCCTAGAGAACAATCGCGCCAGATCTTTGCATCAAGTAGACGTTACTGGAGAAATCAAGGAGCTTAAGGATATGATGCAGAAGTTGATGATGAAGCAGAGCGCTGATACTAGACCGTGTGAATTCTGTCAAGCCACAGATCATCAAACAGATGCGTGCCCCACCCTGTTCGAAGAACACACAGATGTGAATGCCATAGGAGGGTGGAATAATGGACAGGCTAGGCAAAGACAGCCTAGATTCGGACTAGCTGAGAACGGGTTTAGTTGAAATGACCCACAATTCTGTCATTTCCGGAGACCGCGCGCTGACTGGTTCGCGCAACCTAACGCTTCAATTGGCGCGCGACCTTACGCGCCAGCCGCTTCCTACAACCCACCGCACAGACGCGCTGAAGGGCTAGCGCAGAACACTCAGCAACCAAAAAGGTCACTTGAAGATATTGTGGGTCAGTTGGCTGAAACAGTGCGAAAGAATGAAGAAAAGAATGATAAGAGGTTTAAACTAATAGAGAATCAGCTTACTCAGATTGCCACTGCTGTAAACGAATTGAAGGCTAGTGACGGCAATCTTCCCTCTCAGGTTATTCAGAACCCGAAGGGAAGTATCAACATGGTTTAGGTGGACGCGCCACAACTAGACAGAACTAGCGCACCGGTTGACACGCAGAGCTGATTCAAGATTTAGTCGTCGCACCAGTTTTCACGCGAGTAGTTCCTAACGCACCAGAGCAGAATGAGGAAATCATGTTAAAGGATTTCCAAGCTAGTTTAAAGCTGTGTTTGGTTCCGGACTTACCAGAGAAGCTTGCTGATCCCGGAACCTTCACTATTCTATGCACTATTGGAGATACCTTTGCTAGTGAGTGCATGCTTGATTTAGGAGCTTCGGTGAACTTACGGCCATATTCTTTATACTCTGCGTCATCTATGGGACCTCTAGAACCAGCTGAGATCGGGTTGTTACTTGCGGATAACCACACTAGTTGTGCATTTAATTTTAATCAGCGAAAAATCAAATAGACTAGTACAACATCATTCATATCAACTTTATGTTTACTAATGATTTTGTGTACTTCATAATGTCTTCATTATTTCCATAACACCAGACACAAATTCATAACATGTGTAATAAATAGCGTACACGCTTTCATCACTCATGTCATAAATAATTTCCAATTGGATGAACATTATTTTTGAATCAAGATTCACTACCCCACATTTGTAAATTATTTGTATAAAGATTTAATCTTTATTTCGTATAATTTACTATGAGACTTCTTCTCCTTGTGGGAGTCTTTTAATTCATTATTTCCTCTTCCATAGAAGAAAAATAAATTTCTTCTGTGAGAAATCATTTGAATAGTCTTGGATCATTAATTATGATCCCTATATTCATAGGGAATTAAACTCATTTAAATACCTACTCATGATGGTATTCATCAATTGCTCATTAACGTGGAAAAATGTATATGTCATTAACATTTGAAAAATTATTTATTCCAAACATTGATACTCTAAGTTCAATGTAATTAAGTATTTACTTAATTCATTTAGACTATTCATCTCCATCAATAAAATTAATATTAAATGATTTGCATCATTTTCATCTCGTTCAATGTAATTAAGTATTTACTTAATTCATTTAGACTATTCATCTCCATCAATAAAATTAATATTAAATGATTTGCATCATTTTCATCTCTGCATTTATCATTTCAATTATAATGCATCTCTATGTTCAATAGGACATGATCATGATATTAATATCACCATCAATTTCTATGACAACACCTTGTCATATATTATTCTAAGTTGACTTTCAATTTATAAATAGCATTCATCTCCCATTAAAGACAAAATCAAATTTAATTTTGTACTTTAATCAATTACAAAAAATATTTGATATTTCTCTTTAACGATATGTGAATCTTATATCATAGATTATTATGAAATAATTTCACCATATCCCAACTCTTTGTTCAAAAGAAAGAATATATGATTACACTTGATCAAATACAACTTTAAATTTGTACTTTTAATCCACCAAATTTGAATAATAAATCCATCTGCTGTGCACTCATGCCACAATCTGCCTAGACTCATTGGAATGATTCTTTCATCTCAAGTAGAGCACTAAGAATAATTACTTCATTGATTCATTCTTAATCTCTTTTTATTTTTTTACGTTGATTAACAACTTTCAAATTGTCCATGACACGTTTCAATGAGAATATCTCCATTTGTACTGGAATTCTTTCCAAGAATCATACAAATTTAATACATATTTGAATATTTATATTCAAAACCTTGTATTCAAATTCTCCATTAATCATTGTCATTACTAGCCATTAACGTTTATTCAAATCCGAATTTGAACAATTGTCCAATAAAGGATAGAATTCAATACACATTTGAATATCACCTTCAAAATTGTGCTTGAATATCTGTTACATATAACAATTAACTTCCATTTAAAATGGATTTCAATAGTCATATTCATTATTGTCAACCATAACATATTCAAATAATGTTTTTGAATTTCATCATAACCTAGCCATTATAGGTTAATAAATAAATATTCAAATTCACATTGAATAATTATACTTGTTGATATATTGACTACTCATCAAATTTACAATTGAATAGCTATTTGATTCACACTTAATCAAATAATCAACTAAACAATTGAATACACATTTGATTTTCCAAAATCCATGTGACATCTTAATCACCAATAATGTCACAAGAAAATGAATCATCACATTTTCATCACACTTTCTTGTATGATTTATTCTTATACATTTATCATATTTGATTCTCAATTTCCACCTTCAAACTTTAACTCCGAAAAATGAATTGTAAGTTAAAACCACTTTTAACTCAGTAACGTAGGAATTGTATATGCATTTAGTGTATGGAAAAAGCCTTTAAGCTTCTAGAATTTTTGATGGACAAGATGTAGTCTTGTGGAAGTTTTTTGAGGGAGTACTTGCAAATTCCTTTATGATCAAGTTGAAGATAGAGTCTACGTATAATTGTCACTTTTATTGCATCAAACTTTTTAAGTTTTAGGGTTTCAGATTTGTATTAATTTTGTCTGCTCTGTAAATTCATATGGTACACGTGACAATTGCATTTTTCATAAAGTTAAGTTTGTTGACTAACTATACTGACATTATAAATTAAATGAGACAAACAAATTGTTGACGTTTGAAGTCACAACACAATTAATGTGACTACCGCATTGTGACATTCATAGTCTCAATACAAAGTAAATGCGACAACCAAATTTTCAAATTTAAGTCACGCTTTATACGACACATAAAAACCGGGGGTTGCCTTACATGACACGTACTTATGCGACAACTTTATGTTATGTCGCAAAAAATTCGGAATATACGCGACTAGCGTATTGCGTAAGTCATGTAACGGTTATGCGACGAGGTGTCCGCGATTTACCTTACGCGACACATTGCACATCACATAAGTCATGGTTCAACTAATACCCTAATTACGCGACTATTTGGATTCTGCACGTAAGAGGTTTTTCTACCTTAGTGTATGAATCAATCCAACGGCGCTGGATAGAAAATTCATCTTGTCCAAATCATTTTGCTTTCCTGAATCTTATTTTATATTCAACTATAGCGGTTTGAGTCGCTCACTTAGTGATCGCATGGCCTCCTCGAGTCATATATAACCGAGCATCATCATTCGGTCCACACAACTTGCACGAATATTATTAAGTTGTAAAAACACATGTGTTGTTGAAAAAATTATTGGCAACTGAACGCACAATTGTATGAGTTAAAAATCATCTAAACCCACTATTTTATGTTTCTTTCATGTATCAAATGCGTCACTTTTGGTGTTGTTTAGTTTTCAGGAAAGAAACTCAAAGTGCACAAAATCTTGCTCAAAAAGTAGCCGTTGGACACCAAGCTTACGTCCCTGGAATTTCCAAGCTTACGTTTAAGGATTTATTATAAATTCAAGAGACGTGAGCTTGGTAAATTCAAGAGACGTGCGCTTGGAGTGTCCAAGCTTACGTCCCTGGAATTTCCAAGCTTACGTCAAAGGATTTTTTATAAATTCAAGAGACGTACGCTTGGTAAATTCAAGAGACGTACGCTTGGAGTGTCAAAATTGATCCGAGAGCTTTTTCCAAGCGTAAGCGTACGCTTGAGGAAATATATGAGACGTACGCTTGGTAAATTCAAGAGACGTGCGCTTGGAGTGTCTCGAGGCAGCATTTATGAGCTTCGAAGAACTCAACAAATTTGGCCAATTATGGCCAAATCCTTCCACTATTCGAGGACCTATTAATGCTGGAAAATGGAGGCTATAAAAGGGAGACCAATCTACACCAACTTTTACACACCTCTCATTCATCCTCCTTAGCACCACTTTCTTCACACTTTGGAGATCATCATATCTCCAAGTGGTGTGGTGTGGCTGCTGGATTTTGAAGAGGAGATCATCAAGGCTGCTGGATTTTGCAGAGAAGATCATCTTAAAACTCAGTGACAAATCTCAACTCTCATCTTGTTACTTCATTGTTTTAGTTATGAATCTTATGTGTAACTAAACTCACCCAATTTGGGGAGTTGTTGTTAACATATATTGATAAGTGTTATTGTATGATTATTTTGTGTGAATTTTATTATTATTCTTTGTGCTTGATACATGCTTGAATGTTTATTTAGAGTAGCCTAGCGGTGAACTATATTAACATGTCTTGCATGATGTTTGTTTGATATCATTTTAGTAAAGCCTAGCGGTGTAGCTATTTTGATATTTATTCAAGCTATTATCAATCTTCATGAAAACTTAGCGGTTAATTGAAGACTAGGATATATAGAATTATTTACATATTATCTTAGCGGATGTATGTTTGTTGTGTCTCTAGCGGGAACAACTAAATAAATTCACATGATTTTCACATGGTAACAAATCTTATGTTGCAAACAACTCCTTGAATTGGTGTTTGATAGTGTTACATTGTTTGTTACTTGATACTAAACAATTAAACCCCCCTTAGGAATTATTAGTTGAATAAAAAATATACTCTTGACTTAAATTGCTCTCTCTTGGGTTCGACCCTACTTGCCGCTTGCTAGCTTGTAGGAATATTATAAATTAAGTTTGACGCACTCAACGACGTGCTCGTCAAAATGGCGCCGTTGCCGGGGAGAGCATAATCTAGGATAGAGTATTATTTTTTATTTTTTGTATTTTATATTTCTGTGAATATTTTTTCTGCATTTTACTATTCCACAAGATGTATTATGCAGGAAATATGAACAAAAATGGTAGCCAAAACGGTTGGAAAAAGTATGGAAAAAATTTATGCCACCGAAAAATTCATATCGCCGAGAAGCAACAATGAAGGAGCTCTCCATGCCATTATTTGTGAGCAACCGTGGTGCATAAGGTCCAACCCTGACGAGGATAATTTTGAAATTGACTTGTCGGTTCTTAATCACCTACCAAAATTTGGAGGATTATCGGGAGAAAATGTAATGCAATACTTGCATGAATTCACGGGAATTTGCCAAACATTTAGACCATATGCCGTGTCGGAAGAAAGGTTCAAGTTAAAATTATTTCCCTTAAGTTTAACTAACCTTGCAAAAAATTGGTTCTTGTCTTTGCCTTCAGGAAGTATTCATACATGGGATCAAATGCAAAGAAAATTCTTGGATAAATACTACCCTCTTGCAAGAGCAAATCAAGTAAGAAGGGAGTTGTCCATTATTCGACAAGGTCCAACCGAATCGATGTATGACTACGTGGACGATTTCAACACTTTGGAGGAAAGTTGTTACAACTTGGGTGTACCAGAGAATATATTAGTGGAGTATTTGCTTGATGGATTGAGACCACTAGAGAGGATGATATTGGATGCTTCAGCTGGTGGCACAATCTTTAATTTGACACCATGGGAGGTGCGAGAGTTAATCTTAGAAACCGTGGAGAACACACAATTTAGAGAAATTTTATAAAAGAGATGATATTGCTCAAGTCAAAAACGTCTCACACGTGGATTCAAACACCTATCAAATGGCTAGAGAGTTGAAGGAGCTTAAAGAGATGATGATGGGTTATCAAGAACAAATTCATCAACAAAACTACCATACCATCCTCCCATTCAACAACATGAAAGGTTTAACTCAAATGGAAATTACCCACCAAGAAATACCTACAACCAAGGAACCTCAAGTAAACCTTTAGAAGATGTGATGAAGGATGTGGCAGCAAATCAAATGAGAACCGATAGCGCAATCCAAGAGTTAAGAAAAACAACGTCACAAGTCGTCTCTACCAAAGCTGAGCTCAAAAATGATAAAGGAAAGCTACCCACACAATCAATTCCCAATCCTAAGAGTAACATTAGCGGCATGACATTGAGGAGTGGAAGAAACATTGAAAACGAGCAAGGAGATGACGATTTCAGAAGCTGCCCAGAAGGATCCGCGGAGGGTGAACAATTAAAAGGCGCGGAGGGTGAAGAAATATTGAAAAATTCAGTAGCGCCCGCGGCTGAAAATACTTCAGCGTCCGCGGTTCCGACTGAGGTAAATTTGAATTTTCCGATTTCTAATCCTCTTCCATTTCCAATGCAGATGAAAAAGCCTCGAACAAGTCTAGAAATGGATCAAGAGCTTTTGGAGTTGCCGAGAAAGGAGGACATTACAATTCCATTGATTGTGGAGAAGCATGATTTGGTGGCTTATGGAGAAAATGCTCTAGATGTTCCTAAGATTGAATTGAAGCCATTTCCGTTATTTTCAAAGGCAGAGGTGAACCACGACCGGTCATAAATGAGAAAAATATCATAATATGGTGGTTGATAATTGGAACGAGGCTTCTCGAGAAAAGCGTACCCTTAGGCGAATCAAATACCCAAAATTAACGAGGTATCGTCGAGGCAACGACGTTAAACAAATGCAAATATTGAGAGGTAACCCAATTGAATTAATTAGTTGCTTTTAACACATTTAGCACATTTACTTATTTTATTTTCTCTTTGCCTTTTGTTTTGGGCCAATCCGCGAGGACTCGGCTTAATTCAAAAGTGTGGGGTGGGGGTGCGTCTGTTTTTTCACATGTTTTATTAGTGTTAATCGAGTCTGTTTAAACTGAGATGGGTGACTAGTGTAAGCTATGTTATGTCTGAGATGCATGCTTACTCTTCTGTTAAAATTTTTCGTGATGCGAGTGATTGAATGATATATATGCCAAGAGTTGAGATAAAACAGGATGTGGAGCTGATAGAAATGGTTACGGAGCCCAGAGATTAGTCGACAGTTTGACTAGAAGTGTGTGAGATTGTCGTGAGTGTGGAGGCTGAAGCTCTAGGTTATGGAAAGGAAGCAAATGCTCCACTGAAGGTAAGTTCAGTGGGACGGGAAAACAGACCGTCCTACCTTTAGAGTTAGTAGGTAGGAAGGGATGAGTTACAACTTAACCTGACTTACTCGAACATTCGACGATAAGAAAGAGCGGGACGAGTTCCATAGCTGCTATCCGGAGGCTGTGACTGGAGCTGTTCATGAAAAAAAGGGGGCGGAATGACGAAAGTATGTAAGGAACCGAACTATTCAAAGTCATTTGCATCAAGTATGTCTCGAGTTTCGTAAAGTCTTCGACAATGCAATACGAGAGCATTCAAATCTCCCCAAGTCCAAATTGCATAAGAAAAAGCCGACTTATTCATAACCTAGAATTCTCACGCATCAGAAGAAGCACTCACGACATCAAACACACAACGACATCAAACTGGAAGACACATCAATGGGAATCAAAACCTATCTCCGAGACATCTATAAGCACTCATCACAACTCTGAGGAGTGTATCATGTGTCATTTGATTATCAGTTTATCGAATTATTTTTGGCAGTTTTGAGTATGTGTTTAAGACATGACCTTGGTAAGCACTAAAACTGAGTGGAGATGAAGATTGAAATGATCATTGTGCGCTAGTTTAAACTTTATTGTTCGGGGACGAACAAGAACTAAGTGTGGGGTGATTTGATAACGCACAATTGTATGAGTTAAAAATCATCTAAACCCACTATTTTATGTTTCTTTCATGTATCAAATGCGTCACTTTTGGTGTTGTTTAGTTTTCAGGAAAGAAACTCAAAGTGCACAAAATCTTGCTCAAAAAGTAGCCGTTGGACACCAAGCTTACGTCCCTGGAATTTCCAAGCTTACGTTTAAGGATTTATTATAAATTCAAGAGACGTGAGCTTGGTAAATTCAAGAGACGTGCGCTTGGAGTGTCCAAGCTTACGTCCCTGGAATTTCCAAGCTTACGTCAAAGGATTTTTTATAAATTCAAGAGACGTACGCTTGGTAAATTCAAGAGACGTACGCTTGGAGTGTCAAAATTGATCCGAGAGCTTTTTCCAAGCGTAAGCGTACGCTTGAGGAAATATATGAGACGTACGCTTGGTAAATTCAAGAGACGTGCGCTTGGAGTGTCTCGAGGCAGCATTTATGAGCTTCGAAGAACTCAACAAATTTGGCCAATTATGGCCAAATCCTTCCACTATTCGAGGACCTATTAATGCTGGAAAATGGAGGCTATAAAAGGGAGACCAATCTACACAATCTACACCAACTTTTACACACCTCTCATTCATCCTCCTTAGCACCACTTTCTTCACACTTTGGAGATCATCATATCTCCAAGTGGTGTGGTGTGGCTGCTGGATTTTGAAGAGGAGATCATCAAGGCTGCTGGATTTTGCAGAGAAGATCATCTTAAAACTCAGTGACAAATCTCAACTCTCATCTTGTTACTTCATTGTTTTAGTTATGAATCTTATGTGTAACTAAACTCACCCAATTTGGGGAGTTGTTGTTAACATATATTGATAAGTGTTATTGTATGATTATTTTGTGTGAATTTTATTATTATTCTTTGTGCTTGATACATGCTTGAATGTTTATTTAGAGTAGCCTAGCGGTGAACTATATTAACATGTCTTGCATGATGTTTGTTTGATATCATTTTAGTAAAGCCTAGCGGTGTAGCTATTTTGATATTTATTCAAGCTATTATCAATCTTCATGAAAACTTAGCGGTTAATTGAAGACTAGGATATATAGAATTATTTACATATTATCTTAGCGGATGTATGTTTGTTGTGTCTCTAGCGGGAACAACTAAATAAATTCACATGATTTTCACATGGTAACAATTATCTTATGTTGCAAACAACTCCTTGAATTGGTGTTTGATAGTGTTACATTGTTTGTTACTTGATACTAAACAATTAAACCCCCCCTTAGGAATTATTAGTTGAATAAAAAATATACTCTTGACTTAAATTGCTCTCTCTTGGGTTCGACCCTACTTGCCGCTTGCTAGCTTGTAGGAATATTATAAATTAAGTTGACGCACTCAACGACGTGCTCGTCAACCGGCTGACACCATGGACCAACCGAACAACCACGGCGCAACCAAAGAAGGTCCAAGCAGCCAGAACAGCAGCCGGACAAACAGAACAACAAAAACGGCCGACGACAGGGGCGGTAAAAGATTGAGCTGGAGAACCGGCCTCCATCACCTACCGGGAAGCACCTACATCCATCACGACGCGAAGACAGCCTTTCCGATAACAGCACACCCCGAACATCTAAGCTTCAGAGGAAGCAAAGAAGGGCGGCTGAGAAGAAAGGAGGAATCGGAAGAGAGAGAAGCAGGTGGAAGAGAGAGAGAGCAAATCTGTTTGTACGTTGTTGGGTCGATTGTTGTTGTCCTTTAAAATGTTGTTGTTAATAATGAGTTTATTTAATACAATTAATGGCGACTTATCATTGGTTTGGTTGTTTCTAGATTTTTGTCTTTCAAATATATTTGAGAGGAGACATCTAAGCTTATCCGGATGAGCTGATCTTACTGAATATTCTTAATTAGTGAGTATAACATGAGTCATATGGAATAGGATCCCAGCAAATAACTTTATAACTTCACATCAATTAAAATTACGTTGTTACTACTTACTAGGGTGGTGTTCCACTGGTGGCAAATAGTCTTCATAAACTCTTTGTCTTAAGGGTCATGAGTTGAGTTGTAATATACCCGTTATAATTTTAAAAAAATTAAAATTACGTCATTTTGAAAAAGATTTACGTTTCGATCAATTAAAAATAGGCATGAAAGTTTTTGGTTGCTGATAATGAACTCCTAAATACATGGTGAGTCGCTTTTCTAGCACCTCCCATTCTTGTGCTACATGGAGAGTCGCTTTTCTAGTTATCCCTGAAATCTCCCTTTTTCTCATTAGCCTTTATCTTGCAAAAATATTTAGCTAAAAGATTTTCTTCTGTTTCTGTTCAATTTCATTGCATGGCTTTAGTTTGCTTTAACTTTTTGTGTTCTAAATAAATAAACCTAAACTTCATTGCAAAGTCATTGTTTAGCTGTTTTAGAGTTTCAAGCTCAATGGAGTTCTTATTGTTCTTGGAGGTGGCTTCAATGCCAATTCTTCAAGTCCTCATTATTAGTAGTTTGGGAGCATTCATGGGGACCAAGTATTGCAATCTCCTTCCTAGTGATGCTCGAAAATCGTTGAACAAGGTAATTTCGCACAGCCGAATAACGATCATATGTATATAACCATTCATCGCGAATACATTTACAAATATGATCATGATATTCTCTCGTGTTAAGGAAGATTGTATTCATGGTGTTCACTCCTTCCCTAATGTTCGCGAGTCTTGCGAAGACCGTCACATTAGAAGATGTCATTTCCTGGTAAAAATTTCACCATCGAAATCTTAAAACTTTACACCTTTGTAATTTTCAACATTTCTTGGAAATTTATGCAGGTGGTTTATGCCTATAAATATAGGCCTTACATACTTATTCGGAGGAATTCTCGGCTGGTTACTCGTCAAAATATTGAAACCAGAACCCTATTTGGAAGGATTAGTGATCGCCATGAGCTCCTCGGGTACCTTTGGTCCCAAGTTACCTATGTTTGAATAAGCTTGAAGTTCAAGTTTCTTTCGGCCCATTTAAATTTGTCAATGTTATTCCAAGACCCTAATGCCTGCAGGTAATTTAGGCAACCTTCTCTTGATTATAGTCCACGCGACATGTCGTGAACGAGGGAGTCCTTTTGGAGATCGGCATGTCTGCAGCTCTGTTGGGCTCTCATATGCATCTTTTTCCATGGCGGTAATGCAACATTGTAGTACTCATGTATTTCATTATGCATAAATTTGAGAAGTGATTGTGGTCTGCTCTGTGAACTCAGCTTGGTGGCTTCTACATGTGGAGTTTCACATTTCATCTGATACGATCCTCAGCTGCGAAATATGAAGCATATGAGGCCTTGTTGGTAAAACCCCGAATAAGGATTTTGATGACAGCGAAGAGGCTAGTCTTCTGAAAGGAGAAAATCATAGAAATGATGATCGTATAGTCTTCTCAACTTCAAGGTCTTTCAAGGAAGACCAGGACAGATCGACTATGGTGAGGCATTCGCTTTTGAATATGGATTTTCATCAGGATATTGAACAATGTGTCATGCTACGCAGTTCCATTCCCAAAATTCTATCAGGCTAGAGGAGATCCAAGAAAACTCGATGTGCGACAAACTGAAGGAAATTCTGTTCGAAATAGTCGAGGAAGTGAAAGCACCTCCAACACTTGCTGCAGTAAGTTTCTCTCATGTCATCAGTCTCAAAACTTATAAAGAAGTAAGTTAATGCCATCAGCGTACGTAAATGTATGGACAGTAGCAGGCCTGGTATTCGGAGGAGTGAAGTGGCTGAAGAATCTTATTATCGGAGAAGATGCACCTCTTCGTGTAATCCAAGGCTCGATAGAGTTGCTTGGGTACTTCATTGTCTTCGATTTCCATACCACCTTCCATTTTCTACTATTCACACCATTTCACTTGTTAACTGATAATGCTGATGTGCATTTTCAGGGAAGGAACCATTCCTTGCATCACATTAATACTAGGAGGAAATTTGACTCACGGTAGTCATTCCATCTCTCACAATTTCATAGATTCCGGCGAATTGTAAATCACCAATGCAAGATCTTTCTTGTCTTCGAGCAGGGTTGCGAACATCCAAGCTGAAGATACCGGTGATAGTTGGCGTGGTGATTGTGAAATATCTGATGCTTCCCATCATCGGGTTATATGTAGTTCAAACAGCTGAATCTTTCGGCATCCTGCCTTCGGACCCTTTATTTCATTACGTGCTGTTGTTGCAGTTCACTATGCCACCGGGCATGAACATTGGTAAGCAGAGAAGCCATTGTTCTGATATGTTATCTTATTTATCACGAGCCTTGATGGATATTGTGTTTGCATTCAAGGGACCATGACTCAACTGGTTGATGTGGGTCAAGCAGAATGCTCAGTGCTCTTCCTCTGGACGTATGTTGTCGCTACCTTTGCGCTTGCTGTCTGGTCTACAGTTTATATGTGGATTATATCACAAGCTTGACTCTTTACAATCCCTGTACACTTGCCCTGCCAATTCCAGTATTCAGAGCAACATTCACCGAAATGATCAGTAGGTCAGATGTAGAGCACAGGGCAAATAAACCAACCTCCTGAATTCAGAACAGAAGATATCTGTAATATTAACAGTAACTGCTAAATTTCTAACTCCTTACACATCAAAAGAAACTTCACTCCATCATTAAATTAATTTTGGGAAGGTTCTTACATTATGTTAGTCACAATTAAAAGAATACATGTAATTGGTATTTTTATCTGGCGTTAAAGATGATTGGAACAAATTGTGGGTGATACAACAAAACACCCGAACAAATAGACTACACTTAGAGAGCAGCTCCTTTCAGGTAACTTACTTGCCGAGAGGGCATGGGTTGTGCGAATAGCCATTGGACTCACAATATCCTGTATGGACGATTTGCAGAATTTGACTGATCCTTCTTAGACTTTCTTGAAGTTGCTTTTCTAGAGGCAAATTCTTGGAATGGATTTATCCCATCATATGAATCCTTTAATGATTTCACCTTCTTTCTCCTCCCACGGTCGTACTCCTCATCCCTACAGAAGTTGAGAAGCAAGACATTTACATAATATATACCAACAACAATACTTAAACTATGCAAAATTGTAATTTTAAGTTCAAATTCATAGTCAGGCTGATGGTCTTAATATGATATCAAATAATAGAGGCTTACCACTCGTCTGGTACATAACCAATTCTGGTCCTTTCACATGTCAGGGATACCAAGTCTTCAGTTGCAGCTAATGTCCCGTCCCAGCGTGCCACTATTATAAAAGAATAAATATGTAACGTTATAATACAGTAAAAAAAGCATCCAACTCTACAGACAAATGCTATCAAACACACATGTAATCAATGTCAGACTAATCCCATAATGCTGCATCACTTGAGACTTTTATGAATGGGACTAGCTGGTTCAAAACATTTGTATAAAAGACAGAAAAAAGGTCCACAAGCATTTATATATGTAGAATACTCACCAATTGGTTCCTCTAGACCTCTCTTCAACCCAGTCCGCGATGCAGATACTTTCTCAACTCCTAAGTGAACACAAACCTTAGCATCATCACCTTGGATTATGTTACTTGAACCACATTTTACCGATGCACTAGCCGCAAGTATTGAATTACCTGATCTAGCTTTTGAATTACATTCACCTATTACTGTATCGACTGGGTTATTCCTGGAATGTAGCTCACGCTTCATTGGATCAATAATTTTCTCTTTTGAAGGTGACTGCTCTTTTCTTTGTCCAGGAGTACTGCCAACTGAAACCGGTTCAGAAGTAGATACCGTGTTCTCCAATATTTTCTGTGAAGAATTCTGATTCTTGAAAACCGATCTTCTCTTTCGAGTGGGTATCTTCTTACGGAGTCTTTCAGATAACCCAAATAATACATTGGTACTAAGTCGCGTGGTAATAACTAACTGCTTCGAGAGTCTCTTCTTAGGCTTTAACAAGTCATTGCAGTTCTTTTGATTGTTTGCCTTGCTTGAATTTGGCAAGTCTGGTGGTATTTCCTCAGTTAGGGTAGTGTCAACATTGATAGCTGGATCTTCCATAGAGGAATCAGAAATCACACCCTCACCCGAGGTACATCCATCACCAACCTGGAAAGCAAAAGTACCATAACAAAGAGACGTGTTAGTGAAAGCTAAAGTATTAAGAATCAAGCTTCATACATCCAAACAGCAGGTTAAGCTTATTTCTCTAATCATAGAACTGATGTTTAAAATTTATTGTACTTACTGCTCGCAGAGGTTTTTCGGGCATAACTTCATTTTTGTTCTCTTGGTGCTGGATTATATTGCAACTAGGTAGCATGTCAGCTAAAAATGCATCTTTCTTGAGACTATTTTCTTTGTTTGGTGTACTTGTACCATCTCCAAGGGAAGATTCACCGTTACCAGATGCTTTTGTTAGTGGCTGTGATTCGACAACTTGAATGGGGTTGGCAGTTTTAGTTTCATTTTGCAACGGTGCCCCATTTAAGTTTAATTTTGTCTTCAGAGTGGCAATGTTTTCAGTTGTAGAGCTATCAAAGCCAGATTTCTCTTCCTTCCTCTCCTTTTTCAAATCAGTGTCAACTTTTGTTGCCTTATCAGAATGATCTCCGTCAACATGTTTCTCTAATGACCCATTCTGTCGCACACCTTTTAAACCCTTGGTTAAAGCCAATAGTAGATTATTTTCATGTGAATTCATCCTCTCATTAAGAGTTACAGTATTTGGCTTCTTCTGGGCAGAAACTTTCCTGTCTCTAACATAGAACAGCATGTAGGCCTTCTGATCCAGAACAGTCCTCTCATTCACTTGGACTACCTATTTATGAATTGTCAAAACACATTACAAAAACGATCAACATATAGTGGGGATGATGGCATTCGCAGCAAAGAACATGAAGTTCAACTATTGAGCAACTATACCATCCTAGATAATATACAGTCAGCCTCCAAACTGACAGTTATTGAACCAGAATGGTCGAATGACAATTTTGACTGGTTTATAGTTGAGAAAAAATTGAATGAAAACTTGCGACGTCGCGCTGATATCAATGTATAAAATATGGAAAAAGCATAGTTATGAAAATTGATAAACCAAAGATAAACTAAAGTCAAATGTATACCCGATTATCATCAAGGGAGTACCACATTCCTGTCGATGTACGTACAAAACAATAATAGTGACCAGATCGGGTGCTCCAACCAGCATGGACTAAAACACCATACAGCGTGTACATCAAGCTTCCCTCCTGAAAACAAGTGAGGCAAAGGTTATCATCAACAAGGCACACACACTCAACACCTTTGCGAATTCACCCAAGAAAAATTCTTTTGTATAAATATATAGGTCTCAGCAGTCGGCACAAAATTATTGTACATAATATACAAAGGACCAATAGTATGAGGCAAATAGAATTCCTATATATGCAGTAGTTTGTGGCATTCACAAGTGAAATGAATCACATGACTAAGAAAAATAACAAATCAGAATGAAGAAAAGGCCAAATATGATATGAGCCGGAAATCTGAATAAACACACTACCCTTGTGGCTGAAAAAGCAATAACTAGTTTTGTCGAGTTGTCTACAACCAAAATAATTTATGCAGATAATCACACTATGTTGCCCTTTTTTGTCATGCACACAAATGTAACTTAGGTTCTTTGATTCCAATATGAATTGAATGAGTACTCACATGTGAGCCACTGACAAATGGCTTCAGGTCCAGCTTAGGACTGAATGCAACTTTTTTATCGATTTTTTGTCCGGGATCATGAGCACTAAATCGCTTCAAATGGATTGTTAAAACATAAGGAGCTTCATGAACTGTCAATTGTTTGACTGCCCTAACTTTTTGTTTGCATTGTTGGCACTGGTATTGCTTCGCCCCATCATCTAACTGCTCTTTCGCTGTGAAATGTCCCAGTGCCTTTTGCAGACTATCAGCTTTGGCAATCTCAAGACTTAAGTCCAGAAACGGGTCGTACTTGTTTGAGCAAAAGGAACATTGCATGCATCGGACCTAAAACATGGAAACAAAAGGAAGTGACACTCTGATAACTTTGTGTTTTAGGTAATAATAACAAACTTCTTTCCTATTTCATTGCATTTTCAGTATAAAATTCACAGCATTGCCACATGTCCACCATATTCTGATAGTTGCCAAGATGATTACCTGACTTTGGAGGCGACCACCAAATATTTTATGTACCAAACTCTTCTCGTAGGCACTTGGCGATTCACTTGGCACACCTTTAGGAAGACAACATTTGTGCATTGACTCTAGCAATTGTACCATGTACTCATGCGCATCCTCCTGTCTTGCATTCCGGAATGTTCTGGATATGCCTAAAATTGCCGGTCAAGGATAATGTTGTTTTACAATTGAGAAGCATTTTTATTAAGAATCTAAAAATCATAATTAATATTATTGAACCCATTTGGCATATGAAAAACACTAGCGTGTCAAAATGTCAGTGGTTCCAGAAGTTATCATTTGTTATATATTGAGATGAACTTCCTGTATAAAGTTCATAATTTTAACTAACGTTTAATGAACTCAGGCCACTTAGTAGATTTATAAATGAAAAAAATTATAAAGACAAAAACACCAAGGGATGGTGCCTACGTGCGGTGTGGCTATTTGAAAGGATACATCTCAAGTTTGAAACAAGGTCCTTTGGTGCTAGGCTTCTCCCAGTTGCATGTAGAGCTCGGCTAACATGTTTTTGGATTGCACATAGAGCACAAAACCCAGCTATTTGGCCTAGCTCAAATGGAAAGGAAATAGCTGGTCAGCAATTAAATACCTGAAATCCTCTCAATTTCAATCACGAACAGAAAATTACTAGATGAATTTCAAAGTGTAATGAGTTCAACTAAAAAAATGAAAGCATTTACATTTCCACAAGGTAATTACTTACTACAGTTGAAAATGCTAGACGTCAAGCATGCACAATATTATTCGGTGAGGTACGAAAGAACTTTGTGTTGAACATTATAAATCAATAAAGCCGCTAACTGAACATAATATAGATTACTTAAACATAAAACACCACCATTAAGACATGTTTGTCTTTAACTTCTTTCCCAAAAGAGTCTCACCGCGCCAAATGAAATAATTTAAGCACAGTTAGCAACATGAATTAGAAAGCTATTTCGAAACATAGAAAAAGGATCAAACTCAATCAAATTCGAATGCTAAAGAACTCATAACGGTATGCTTGCAACAACAAATTCTAAAATTAAAGGCTTTTGAATCATTAACAACTCGCAAAAACACTGCAAGCAAAGCTACTTACAAGAACTCTGATGCCTTCCGCTCTGCAAATATGCAACTAATGGCTCAGTGTAAGTCAAGCACTGTAAAACCGAGTTTAGGAAACACGTGTTCCCAAGGTTTTCCAATCCAGCACCCTGTCAAATTTTCAAAGAAAACAATTTCTCAATCATCCACATACCAATCAACTTGTTTAAAACAAAAATCATCATCAATGCTAAAAAACTCACAATTCGCTTAAAAGAGATATCAAAACTGAGCTCAGGATCATCAAACCCACGCTTCCCCAAACTCACTCCCTCACTTTTCTCCACAACCAACTGCGTACCACTGGACTTGGCTTCTCTGATAAGATTTCCATTCATAGGAATCGGATTCAGCGTCTCAAGTTGAAACTTAGTATCGAAATTAACAACGCCGGAGAATGGCTTTCTAGCTAGATGAAACTCAATGTTCCTCCCAAACAGCGAAGAGCTAGTTCCGATCTGAGACTGACGGGTTGAATCGCCGTTAGAGCGCGTCGGAGTCTCCATCCGAACGCAATCGACGACGCAAAATGAAGGATTTGGGATCGGAAGGGAGTGTGTGTAGGCGCTGTACGAGACGCTATAAAACCCTACAAGAGAGATAATTCGTTGATGTTCACTGTAAGCTATCATGAACCGTGCCGCACCTTACCTTATTGTTCTCTGATGTTTAATTTAGTAATTTAACAAATGAGAATAAGGTGCAAGGAGGACGGATAAATAAATGTGAGACACGATCTCGATCGTTAAACTTTAACAATCCAACGGATGAGATTTGATTAAAAAATATAACCGTCACTCTCAACCGCTAAGGTTTTTTGCAATCCAACCGCTCATTTTATAAAACCAACTTTAATCTCAACCGTTAGATTAATCAAATCAATGACTAATATTATGTCCTTCCGTCTTACAATAATCATTTGTAAATGATATTAATAATAATTGTTCAAATCTCTGTGATTTGTAATAATTTTATTATAATATTTTTATCATATCATTCTGAAGAAGAATAGAAAAAGAAGCTCAAATGACATATATTTTTAATTTTTATGATCAATAAAGACATGATTTTTGTGATACTAATAGACATTTGCTCAATCAATTGACTTCCGTTATAATTAGATATGTAACAAATTCAGACTTACTCTTGAAATTAAGATTAGTATCTAAAAATAGAGAAGCGTTCAAATATATTCACGCTCTTAATTTACATACGTAAGACTGCTTTCAATCGTGTATCTCTATTTTATCAATTTAGTGACATGTGACAACCACTAATCTATTTGCATCCAGTGTTATCTACTAACTCAAATGGTAGACACATCACTTAATCGATGATATAATGAATGAGATGGACGATTTAACTAGTTTCAAAAACAATGTTCAACTATTCGAAGACCAACTAAAATGAGAGTTATAGTTCTCCACAGGGCTGTTACCATCCCAAGCGCTTCACTTAATACTAATCATTGATATCAATAAAGAAGCTCATCACAGAAATAACATGATGATATGTGACAACAATTTCCATTAAACTGAATGCAAAGCTGAACATAAACAAACTAGTAAATATCGTTAATTCAGTGATTCAAATTACAACAATGCAAGCCATAGTCTAATACCAAAACAGCAGTGCATGAAAGCCTAACCTCACATTACTTATGTTCTGTCAACGTAGCAAGCATCTCATGGAAGCCAAATCCGCGCAGCTATGAGTGTACAACTTTACTTTGTTTCTCATACCAAGGTGGTGTGTGCCTCTTGATGATCACAATACTAATTATAAAGGTGACGCATTGTTGCCAAAGTGTGCATACCCTAATGATATAGGACTTGATGTACCGTGCCAAATCACGATTTCTTTGGTCTCTTACTGCTTCAAATACTTAATATATTTTTCTCAACTTAGACCTGCCTGTCTCCCTACCATATGAAACAGTTGTTTCGAGCTTTCCTCTTTTGAGTGACTATGTCTATGCCATTTTCAACTCTCCCGTTAGAGCTAATTAACTTTGTCAGATATTGAGATCTTTTCACAGTCTCTAAAGCGGCAGGCGGCAGCTACTTGACGACTAGAACCTTCATTATCTAGTGTAGCTTTACCATTACACATATCATGCACAGCCCCTTCCAACAATCCTTCTTTCGGGAACTTGGGGCTAAAAATCACAGGTGAGGCCTTGGGTTTTTTATGTTCGTGGCTTTGAGAGTCTGAAGACGAGCTGAGAAAAATTTGATGCAACTTTTTTGTTTGTTTCATCAGATTTCATTTTTCAACTTCATCATGCTCCTTATACAAAGAACGCACAGTAACCTGTCTCTTCGACTTGTTCCTTTTTCTATACCCGCCTGAGGTTTCTTCATAAAATGTTGCCACCAGATCCAAAGCACTCTTGGCAGCAGCAACTGCTTCCGCTGCAACAGCAGCCTTCTGCTCAGCCGCAGCTCTAGCAGCCTTAGCAACTTCAGCTGCAGCTAAAGCTGCTTTCTTCGATGACTCTGCAATTTCTTCCAACATTGAACTACCATTACCACTACAACCACTTGAATGGGAGCTCATTAGGTGTTTAACTGGCACATCAACTTCAGTAGGAGTTGTTGGCGTTGGCGGAGATGCAGATGCCGTTGAGGCGCACGACTGCTCATTGCTATTCTGTTTCTTAAATCCAGCCAAAAGCCTTTTCCTTGGAGGTGGAAGGACACCCTCCTCCAAGTAACTGAAATCACATACAGTACCCTCCATGTATCAAACAGTCTACAATCACTCAATAACCAATCCAGCCAAATGCGCAGAACATCCACACTACACATACGGAAACAAATCATGGATCACATCATCTAAAGCCATCAAACCGAAACAACAATATATTCAAACTCAGCCATATCTACCTCAAACATAAATTGACGAAACATCGCCAAAACCAATCAGAACTCATAGATCCAATTTCTTAATATTCCAAAATCCCAAATAAACTGAAGCCCTAGAATCCAAACGTCACAGTGAAAACCCAGATTTGACCAAAAACACAACTAGACGAAAATGATCCCAATCAGCTCTAAAACCCAAACCAACTCAATTCCACAATCACCCACAATACTTATAATCAAGCACGACATCAAACAAGCTCAATTCAATTGAATAATGCAAAAAAGGTGAGAAATTTGATTGCATGAACAATGAAGGAAAATGTGTGCAAGAATAGCAGGAGAAATTGGATTGGGTTGAATGAAGTACCTTCTGTTGGGTATCGGATAGGGAAGAGGAAGGAGAGATACTCGGCGATTTGGAATTAGGGTTTGTGTTTAGGGTTACAAATAAGAGAAAATGAGAGGAGATGCTTCTCCAAACAAAAATATTGAAAATTACTTTAAACATTTCCCTATTTTCTCTTTTTAATTTCACTTTTTAGTATTTGCTTAAAAGAAAAAAAAGATAGCAATTGAGCAATTTTTGTAAGGTGATAGATTTCAAACACTATTAATATTTTTAATTTTTAATATCAAGCTACGATAATCAAAATCCGAAAAAATTAAATAAAAATTTTTTTTTGATTTCACTAATTATTATTGTTCTTTTGGTTCTAATAGTCTGATTCCTGATCGAAGCGTGGATTCTGAGAGATGTGGTAGGATTGAATGAATTGAGTATGTTTTGTCAATCGATTGAGTATTCATTTCGTTGACTATTTCGTTTTTTTTTATTCCATTCTAGTATTATTCTATTCATTTAAAGTGAACACAGCGTAAGTATTTATTTATCCGCTGTGAGCATTCAATTTCATTAAAATTGATTTCATTCGATCAATATAAAGTATAAACACAGCCAGCCTCATAATTCGACCAATTAAACACTTGAAAAAGCCTAGAGCATGTCTAAGCTTTGAAAAAGCACATACAATGATGAAAGCATAGAGCATGTCTGCAATTGACTGTGAAATAGTATTACAGAAACTACAAGACAATTTGTTGGCTACACTTGAAAACTGCCTGTTTGATGATACTATTGTATTGCTTTAATCACTTTGGGGTACGGGGGATCTCATTTCCTTCCCCTACCTCTACCTCTTGATCCCCCACTTCTACCACCTCCTCTAGATCTACCTCTTCCTCCACCTCTACCACCTCCACCACCTCCACGGCTACTTCTTCCTCTCCCTCTTCCCCCGCCTCTACCGCTACTACCAAACTCAGATCCATCTTGGTTCATTCTAAGGGATTTGATTCCTCTTCTACCATTTTCTTGAACACTTTCATCTTCTCTGTATTTTGAGTTTCGTTTAGGGATAAACGACATTTCTCGAGACCCACCTGCCCCAAACTTCACATCTTGGGGTGCTGAAGCCTTAGCTTTGAGTGCTTGAGCTCGCTCTTCCATGGTGAGAGCTTCTTCATCCGCTAGTGACTCATCCCTCCGGAATGCTTCCAAGTGCCTCTCATCCTTCACTTCATATAATCTACAAGTTGGAGAATATCGATAATCAGCGTCTCAAGTAACTGTAGAGCTAAGTGGCACCACTTATTACAGTAGCAAGAGTCATTATACATGTTGTAACTAAATGAACGATGTTGATTTCTCACCTCAGCTTGCGCGACGCCTTATCTCTGTTATCTCCAGCACCGTCATCAGAGTGGGAAGATTTGGATCCATCAGAATCACTCGAATATTCTTCATCTTCAGAAGCAGGTTGAAAATGCTCTTGGTACAACGATGGTGGTTTTGTTGATGCAACAGGATGTAAAGCCTTGTACTCACTAGACTCTGTATCCACTTCAAAACCCTACAAACAATTTATAGAGTATTTTTCAGTACAAAATTTGTCTATATGATGCCTGGTCCTATCGAAACAGGAATCACACTACAAAATAAGACGCCTGCTAATGACTTCCTACTTCGGCCCAAATGATAGAGTACAAACACAGCATATCAAAATATTCAGACTGTACATCCTCCGTCAGAGCATAATCCAGGCAGGAAAAGTAAAGGAACACTTAAAAAGCGAATATATCCAAATAAAGCATAAAGAGCATGTGTATAATGCACGAATATCTAGAAATAAAATTATCAGTAGCATATATGAAAAATATATAGAAATTTCTACCGTCTTCAAACATGACTCTGAATCGCTCATCATTAAAACACTTTCTTAATTCCTTTCTATACTTATCTCTATGCAACTCTACTATCTATTCTCAGTATTCAGTCTCTAGGATGGTCTTAGCAAGAGCCCTGTTAGCTTTAGGCAGCTTCGGTTGTTCATCTGAAAATAATAACATAAGACTCTACGAAGGGAGTTTGAACTGCTAAAACGATAAATAACAATGTTAAGAAGCAATTGAACCATTGACTGGAATTAGAATATTAATATAACAGTCACTGTTTCGCATCAATACAAAAGTAAATGGCGTCAAACAGTGCACTTAGGTTAATCATGTGAATCTTATCATAAGTTACTATCAATGTAAGGCATACTTTGCAAGAATTAAATTTATGGGTTAATGAAAATAATGGGATCGGTGTCCTCCGTAGTCAGTAGGACCACGTTAATAGATTCTATGGGATAATAATACCTAGATTTACAACTATATATTTCATCAACTAGATATCAGCCTGTTGTTGAGCAACACCGTGCCGCGGTTCATGTTCAAGATTTGATGTTTCTAAATAGCCTGTCTCTATAGCATCATACAAATTTCAATCAGGAAATCAAGTCAACGCTCTAACAAAGACGTCAAACCCAATGCAGTCGTGCTTTATGATGCTGATGCAAAGTCGGGTAACTTTATCATATAATGGAATCTTACCGAAATTCTTGACTGCCTTTCAGCTTCTAATTTATCTTTTTTCCGCTTCTCTATATGGTCAACATATGCGGATGGCTCCGCCAAGGCTTTAGCCTGATGAACATCAAAACAGGGACATACCAGAATCAGACTGACTGAGCAATGTTTTTGGCAATAATTTATGTTAAGGTGAGAACAATATCAGCTCCAATGATAAGAATTAACAAACTAACACTTGCATGGAATATAGTCTCTACTTAAAAGTAGTCTGATGTTCAAGAGAATTACTGCATTTATTTTTACTTAAATGTTAGCGTGGAGATAATGTTACATCATTTTATTTTATGCCATTTAAGACATAAGATCAAAATTGAGTTCAGAGGTCTATGGTGACCATAAAAGAAGGGAAACAAACCTGGCAGAACATCAACAAAGAACCATGCATGTAGGCTCGTAAAAGATTTGTGCCTATTAATTTAGTCATGTTCAACTTCTCAAGTTCTTCTTTGGTCAAAAATTTTATAATATCATATATAGTCTTGAGCCCTCTCATCCTTATAATTGGTTTGAATCACTTCGTCACAGGAGATGGCATTAATAATGGGACAAATCATACCGTCAGTTTTCAAGGTAGGCGCGACCACTTAGGAGCTGGCCCTAAAGCAGGTAAGAAGTATGACGTATTGGCTATTATCCAAAGCCAGTAGTATTCAATCCAGTGTCCTTAAAGACACATATGTCGTTTATTCTTCCACCAGTAGGCTCAATGCTGCTCATGGCCTCCCCCTGTAATCAAAGCAAAATTAAAATGAATGTGCAATCAGATAAAAATATCAACAAAATGCTTTCAAAAAATTCAAAGAGCCTCAGATGTCTTAAAGATACTAGATGGGAGATCACTAGTTTCCTCGTCATCTAAGGAGCTAATATAGTTAAAATGTTCTGGAGTAATGGCATAATGCACAACTTTTAATACTCACATGTCATCTCTGTATGTTGAACACAATGAACCTTAATACGAAGCAAAAAAATGTTATGTGTTATATAACATCTCACTGTTTGAGGAGCTGAGTTATTGTCGGTATAATATTTATCGTATTGCGACAGCAATGTGGATAGAAACTAGAAACTGTGAAGGAAAAGAAAAAATCACCGTCTCTGGGTCCCATATTCTGACGACATGATTGTCGGTAGTTATCATCTTTGGATGTTCAGAGTTTAAACTGCGATGCCATTTTATGTTTATAATAGGACTTCCATACCTGTGTCATACATAATCAACGGAGTTAAGAGTCTGTTAACTAAATGCAAGATGGAGATGACGACCGGTGTGAAAAGAAATCTTAGTAAACAGACTCACATATGATCTTTGACACGAACAGGCAGTGAAGAACGTAAGTCATACAATAAGATCTGCATCCTCAATTGAAAAAGATGTTCATGGGTCAACTAAATGTAATGCATGCCAGCTAAGACAAGATATATGTGGCATCTATGTATTTACCTTCCCCCCGCTACTTCCAACGGCCATAGAATACTCTCCTTCAAATTCCAGTGCTGTTATTTCCTACAATATTCAATTTCTTTATAAGAAATTTATAATAAGTTGAAGCTCCAATTTTAGTCTAAGCATCAAAACTGATAATGCAATTGCCAATCAAATTGGCTTAACGAATAATTAGAATGAACAAAACTCTTATCCTGCCAGCTCAAAATATGCAAGTTCAATAATAGTTCAAATTCGAGAGAATAGCCGTCAGTTTCCATTTGCAACTGTTGTAGATCAGCAAAGGAATTACCTCGTCAACGTCACCAGTCGAAGCCAATGCATCTAGCCGACCAACAGAATGTCTAGTTCGCATATCAAAGCATTCCACAGCACCATCATCTCCCCACAAGCAACTAAGCCATGAACTTTGCTAAACAACAAAGGTAAAAATTAAATTGCTTCTGAGAAAGACGAGACAATTAAAGACGCTGAGGGTCACCATGATGTTCTAAGAAGCAGAAACATATTACTAACCTTCTAGAAACAACGTTCAAACCAGGTGACTTCGTGTTTAATGGAGAAAGAAAGCGTCCCTGCAAAGGCGTCGATTGTGAAAATAAATAAATGAGTCAATTCCAAATGATGTGGCATTAGAATTTTGATATGCTATGACACTTACAAGAGTTAATCAATTTAACTGAAGATGATGACAATATATACCTGTTCCAAATTGATCCTGTAGAGATCAGGGGAGGAAGCAGCACAAAGCAGATCACATGACCAGCAATCATATTCGAGATCTCTTCCCATCCTGTCGAAAAAGAGTTTAGACACTCTTACCAATCATAGCTCTATAGACTATAGAGACATGAACATAAAAGTGAATTCCTTCCTAAAATCCATAGTTAAGTAGGCATTCTTAATAGACATAAAAACAATCTCATTACGTCCACTTAACTTCTCACAAAATACGTGAGAAGTGCCTAGTAGGCTTAATAGTCAACCCAAAATGTATACTACCGCCTGCCGAACAAAAGGGTGTGATGCTTTGTGCAATACAAAAGAAATAGATGAAGAAAGAAGTCATTGCACCAACCTTGGGATTCTAAGGCTATAGTGACTTCCATATTTCGCATGTAGACAAATAGAGCGATCAGCACACATGAATGCAATCTTAGAATAGTCATCTGATAGAATCTGATTCAACACAAAACATCAAATTTTCTATCAGTTAACTTACTTATAAATCATATTAACTAACACAAACCAACAACAATCCTAATTTACAGAATAAAAAGGAAAGTGTAACCAAATCACCTGAAAATCAACTATCTCAGAAATAAGATGCCTTTCAAACTTTAAGGCTAGCTGTTTCAACTCATACACCTTCATTTGTGGCGGATATATACCTAAATCAAAACCAGCAAAGAACAACATAAATAAAAACTCAAAGCACAGTAAAAACCGCAACACACAGATTAACCGAATAATTGTACATAATAAGAGTAAAATTGCCTAACCTGAAGCAATTAGATACTCTCCATCTGGCGTTGCCCTAATTCTCGTAGTAGCAGTCTCAAATCAAATCCTGCAACAGCTCCAATCTCTGCTGTAATCTATAAACTCAAAAAATATATCAAATAAACTCATACAAAAAGCAATATAGACGAAACGAAATCAATTATCTGAATAGAAAAACAACCTTTATTCTTGCGGAAGAGCTCTGAGCTTCTTGGGTGGAATCCAGGAAGCAACACTCCTATCTCCGGTTACTGTATACAACTTTACTCCATTAATTGACGTCGACTTCAAGCTTCCTCCGGTACTTGCCATCGCTTCCGTATAAGCAAAATCAATTGGTTTCGCGCCGTCGTAAGTTTTGTAATAAGGGCGGCAGGATGAAGCGAAGACCTAAGTTAGTGTGACGGAGCTTATGTAATTTAGAAAACATCAGGGGTCTAACTTAAAATATATCAAAATGTGATTATTTTGAGTAAATGTCATCTACAACAATATCCCTCCGTCTCCTTAAGTTTATCCAAAAGTATATATTTTACAGTATTTAAGATAGTCATCTACAACAATATCCCTCCGTCTCCTTAAGTTTATCCAAAAGTATATATTTTACAGTATTTAAGATAGTAATGAGTGTAAAATATGTGGTTGAAAATGAAAGATTTAAAAGAATTTGAGAGGAAAGATAAAACCAGTGTTTTTAAAATCGAACAGATCCGTGACCCGGCGAGGTAGGTGGGTCACTGGGTTAATGGGTCAATCGGGTCGATCCGAGGGTCAATGTATATTATGATGTAATTATATTTAAATAGATTATGAATTTAAAATGATTTAAAATATGATATATTTATTAATAAAAGTACTATATATTGTGTTTACTTATTTTTGTCAAGCTTATAAGTCATAACTTATTAGGTTAAATATGAGATTGTAATGAAAAAAGTCAAAAACAATTTCTTTATTTAAATTCTTAAAACTTTACTTTTAAAAAAAAATTGGGTCAACCACCGGGTCATCCGGTTCGGGTCAATCGGCCGGGTCACCGGTTCTCGATCGGATTTGATCGGGTTTAATGCATAAATGGGTCAACATGTGAACCGACCCGATTGGACCACCGAGTCAACCCGATAGGTCGGGTCGAGTTTTAAAACACTGGATAAAATATGTAGTTGTGAATGAATGAAAATGGATAAATATTAGGGGAGACCCAAAAAAAATGGGTAAACATTATGGACAGTGGAAGTATTAAATAAAAATAGTTTACCTGAAAGGAAGGAAAAGTTCAGGAGAGAAAAGAGGGTCCCACTCCAAACCAAGAAAAGGGAAGATTCTTGAGAATATTCTTTTGAGATAGAGTCTCTCAATCATTCAAACCTCATCCATGCATCCATCCCTCCCTCCCTATTTAACCACTAACCAAACACAATCAACGTCGACATCATTATCACATGGACCTCCGCAATATTTTCAAAATCCAAGGCGTTGATAAACGCGGCCGACCTCTCCTCCAAATCATCGCCTCCTCCTTCCACCGTCCGTAACCTTCTTCTCTTCCTCTTTTTCATAATCTCTCATTTTTTGCTTTCGTAGATGATTGAGATGTTTTTGTTGCAGATCGGAGTTTGAGCGTCGATGGATTGAGTAAGTATTTGGAGGCTAAGGTATATCCAGAGTTGGAGAACAAGGAGTTCTCGGTTCTTTATGTCAATACAGGAGTTGAGAGGTCCGAGAATTTTCCAGGAATTTCCGGTTTGAAAGCGATTTGTGAAGCTGTGCCGAATCGCATAAAGGCAAATATTGCTGATATTTACTATCTCCATCCTGGACTTAATTCTAGGCTCTTCCTTGCCGCATTCGCACGCCTTATCTTCGGCGCTGAGTAATTATTCTTGTTTATACTATACATTAGATAATAATTGAGTTGATTTGCGAGAAATGTTATTGATTGTTGTGGCGTTTTTTTCAGGTTGTATGGGAAGATGAAGTATGTGAGTAGGGTGGATAAGTTGTGGGAGTATGTGAGGAGGAATGGGGTCGAGTTGCCAGAGTTTGTTACTGAGCATGATGAAGAGGAATGGGAGTGTAGGCAAGTGATGGATTATGGATTGGAGAGTGATCATAGGAGACCGGTTTACGATAGACATGATGCGATGATGGACTCATCAATGTCTATGTATTCCATGAGATGCATTTCTTAGCAGTTAGAGTTTGTAGCGAGTATTATGTATATATAGTTGAAAATAAAGTCCTAGTGTTGTAATAGATGTTCTGAAGCTGAGAATCTGATTATAAAATGGCTACTTCATTTTCATCCTTCCCTTTTTCCAAATCCATACTTTGCGGCTTTGCGCAGTGTTTGGAATATCAGATTTGCAGTTTTGTTTATGAAGAAACTTCATCAAGTCTGAAAAAAAGGATATAAGACAGGCAAAAGTATTAGAATGAATCTGTGGATGATGGAATAAGATGACTTGAGAATCAAGCATGTTCTGATATAACAACATGGTGATACAAATCCCCAAAATAAGAAACATATTAAACTGACATTTGTGTCTTTAGAAAAGTGTTCTTAGAGACCCCTTCAGTCGCTCTTGATGACAGACAGTCCCATAAAGTGTATTTCCATGATATCACCTCAAAAATCCTGTTTTGCAGTTCTTGAGAAAGTTGAGACAATAGCCATAAAACACTTCAGCTAAATAATGACCTTGATCTAGATTTGGCCTTCACCATTCCTTCAAGAGTACCCAAAACAAATGTTTCCCCACAGAATCCAAATATATAAAACGGAAACCATTT
Organism: Sedum album; assembly: GCA_006409495.1. NCBI lineage: Eukaryota > Viridiplantae > Streptophyta > Magnoliopsida > Saxifragales > Crassulaceae > Sedum > Sedum album. Next base: position 39,897 of record QZGG01000079.1, read on the forward strand.
CTACTAGAAAATTCCAAGCTCAGATTCTAAATTTACATCATGAAATCCAATCAGTTAATGTTTTTCCCATTTATACAACAAATGCTTAACCTTTAGGATATCATCAAAATCTGCATTAAATGAGAATATCATCAATGCAAAGTATGTAAAAAAAATGTAACACTAAAAGAAACTGCAAAAAGTTAGCCAACAAAAGAAACATGAAAAACAACGCACTAATGCACAAAGGTAACGGACAATCAAGGACTACAAAGATCTCCGCGGCTGGTAAAAATATAACAGAAAAATGGCGAAATCTAAGCATCTTCGCTCAGTAATATACTTCTCAAAATCCACACTCTTCTTCTTCCTTTTGCTCGCATTTATATTATTTACTCTACTATTCAACGTCTTCCCGCCACGTCCCCTCAACACCAAGCATAGGTTCGTGTCCTTAAGCGCGTAGTTACTGTTTTATATATGTTTCTTGATAACTGATATTTGATTTGAATGATGATTTTTATGTGATGTAGGGTATTGGGAGAAAACGAACAAGTAGAGGATGATCGAAATGGGTGGACTGAGGCGATTTCTTGGGAGCCTCGAGCCTTCATTTTTCATAATTTCCTGGTCAGCTCTTTTTCTTATAGGATTTTGTGCACATCTGTAAATTTTAGATGAGTATAATTTTTCTACAATGTAGACCAAGGCTGAGTGTGAGCACCTGATCAACATTTCGAAACCCCATTTAAAAAAGACATACGTTATAGATCCAGAAACTGGCGCGCATATTCCTAGCAGGTAAGTACAATATGATGCATCTATCCGATTCTTGTCATTGTCGTTGATCATTAAAACAAAAAGATTTACTGCTGCACGTCTTGGTTTTTTGGTGCTTTAGAGCTCGAACAAGCTACGGATACTTCCTTGAACGGGATCAAGATGAGGTTGTAAGCAGCATTGAGAATAGGATTGCAAATTTCACCTTCGTTCCAAAAGGTGAATTCGCGCACACCTTTAGTTTCTCATACTTTTAAGTACTTATTGATTTCAAAATATGGTGTTTATTTAGAAAATGGGGAGTCTATTCAAATTTTACGATATGAGATCGGGCAAGAGTACATGACACACCAGGATTACTTTGACGATCCAATTTATATTAAAAATGGACAACAGCGGATTGCTACGATACTTATGTACCTGTGAGTGACCAAGTTTAATAAAAAACATATAACATTGGACTCTTGAATCATAACAGCTTCATTTTCTGCAGTTCGGATGTAGAGGAGGGTGGTGAGACAGTGTTTCCAAGAGCAAAAGGGAATTTCAGCACAAAGAGAGATGACTTATCGGAGTGTGCAAGAACAGGAATAGCTGTGAAACCTCGAATGGGTGATGCACTTATTTTCTGGAACATGAAACTGGATGGTACACCAGATTCAACAAGCGTCCATGGTAAGTTTATTAGTAATGAGATTTCCCAATTTATGGATTTGTATTGTTATTTATTGAGTTATTGAATAATGGTAGGTGGTTGTCCGGTGATCAAGGGGACCAAATGGTCTGCGACGAAATGGCTCCGAATGCGCCAGTTAAAGCGAATTCCGTAGGTGGTTTTGAAAATGAATGACATTTAGGATTTTGACTTTACAATACAAAATTTACTGAAGTGATGAATGAGCGGCTTCTTGCTATTTACTTGTGCTAATGTTTACCTTAGGATTAAGCATTCATTTTCAAAATGTTTTTTTGACTGTAACGTTTATTTCGTATATTATTAACGAATAATTAATTAATGAAAGTCTCCTCGTGTGTTCTGGATTAAGTTTACATAGTATTTTAATGCACATTGTGCAAATATAAAATTTGGGTGCATTAAATGTAACTTAAAGTATGTGAAAAGTTGAATTGAAAATTAACTAATAGATGAAAGACTAAATTGAAAATTGAAGAGTGGTAACCATCAAACACCACTCCCTGATTCTTAATAGGAAGATAACAAATAAATTGAATTTGCTGCTTATTGAAAATGAATATATGTTAGGACATAATACTATTTGTACCTCAGGTATGAGACACCTACGATCATCATTCCATTAGAGGAAGCAACCTTGAATTGGCTACATAAATGTGAAAATGCAGCTATTATATAACAGATTAACAAATCAATCAAAGGAAAACAGACATAAGACACAAAACAATGAAGCTAGAAAGTATGCAGACACTACCAAACTTTCTTAAACAAAAAAGAGATTGTTCCTAACTTAATTTTTTTGAGAATAAAATTTCTGGTTCCAAGTAATTCAATGTCAAAAGGTAAAACAATCTATCTCAAACCAAAGGTAAGCACTGTCAAAACGCTTCTACTCCAGGACAAAATCTTGAGGATAACAAAACAGTTACCCCACTATTCCTTCTCTTTTCCAAGGCTCGCCTTATATGTGGAGGCAACTTTGATGCACATAAAAAGCAAGATAAGCATGCATGGGACACAAATCCATATTGCTGACTCTTCTGTACTGGTGAATAGGTGACAAAAACCCAAACTCTGAGGCCACTGAATTTTGCAACCCAACCACACCACCATACACCAAACTGAAGACATAACTAGCTAATAAATAATTTATATATCTTATCATTGGATTTTTTTGTGATCCACAAGCTGGTTTCGGGATTAGGAAGGTTGCTTCCCCGCCTGGTCATTCGTGTCTCTATCTTCAGCCACTGGTATAGAGTCACTATTAGCAGGCTCTTCTATCACTGTATTCCCGAGACGAACAGCTAGTTCTCCAATGGCTTGACTTTCAGCAGCCATTGAGGAAGACTCGCTGATGTTCCGTAGGATATATTTTTCCCAACCAGTTCGCTTTCTAAGTTTATCCCCCTGCAACAAAAAGCCAGATAAGAAACCAAAATATTATGGCAAACTGCGCGCGTTCAATTCGCACTAAATTAATTCAAAGTTACAAGAAACTGGTATACAATTAATAAACTAACGAAGCACTCCAGATAAGCTTATACCTGGACTTCAACATTGTGAGAATTTTGCATCACATTGGATATGAATTGTAGATGATCCATTTCGTTATCTTTTAGGAATTGCTCAACTCCTGATATTATTTCTGTGACCTGAATATAAAAGTAAACGTTATTAAAGAAACGCAACAGCTATACACAACTGAAGTGATGCAAACAATATTAAAAGTATATGCAGATAACAGCAAGAATGTCTAAATAACATTAGTGAAGTAACAACAACAAACACATAACGTTATCACAATCCATCGTGAGAAAAACTGTCTATGTTAGTGAGGAACAAACAAAAAATTATAACTGACAATCCAAGAAACAATGTTATGAAAGACAGGTCGTAGACTCGTAGCAGTAAAAGGGCATACAAAGACTGAAGCAATTCTAATCAAATCGTCAATGATGAAGGGTACAAGAATCTCACACTCAACTAGCTCAGTTCATAATACCTTTCGGTAATTAAGAAATTATTTACAAACCGACAAAACAAGAAACAAAGAGGAAAAAGATTTTTTGAAAACAATTGGGAGTCCTAAATGACTACTATAAACAAATACTAAGCACAGCCATTTCCGTGAATCAACAAACAACAGTTATTTCTGTGAATCAATAAACAAGTTAACAAATATATGTGAGACAAACTAATCACATTAGGAGCATTAAGTATGCGACACACTCACCTTTTTGAATACCGCTATTGTAGTCACCATAACCCATCCCTGTTCATCCATATTTCTCCTCAAGTGTACATCTTTAACTAAGTTTTCATCACTACAAAACAAAACAAGATTTAAAAGCAATCATAATGCTATAATATTAGATGTCATGGACATAGACTAGCATAGTATCATAAATTTGTGCACTTGCCTGAAATAGTAGTCAATCTGTTTCAACAATTGGCTGGTAATAAAAGGAGGTCCGGCAGGAATAGAAAGAGGATGAGGTCTCATTGCAATATGCCCCACTGGGGGTCCATAAAAAAAAGGCCGGCCTGAACGTAAAACATAAGTATATAAGTGGTAAGTGCACATAAAAAAGTAAATATATGTGATTTACGCATTAATACCAGCAAACAGATGAATTCCAGGTGCCACAAATGGCACTGGATGAAACAGTGCCGGTGGAGGGGGTGGGTAGGGGGCAATAGGTAGAGAAGTCTGAGGAATTGGGATGGGGAACGGACCGGGAAAAAGAGGAGGTTGCCCAGGACCATTTCTACCGTTATAATTTGGGGGATGAGTGTTAGTATCACGATCTATGTTACGACGACGTCCATGAGAAGCATCTCCACGGGCAGGTCCGCCATTTCCCCTCCTAATAGAATCTCGATTTTGGGAATGATTACCTCCACTATGCAAATATGGTCTAGGTCCATTACTTTGACCAGCTTCAAATTGAGAGTTACCGTTATGAGAACCGTTTTTAGAGGAAACATCGGTCACTGGACCATGAGATGCTTGCCGATGCTGCTGTTGGTGAGGGCGTTCCCCATTACCAACAGAGCGAACTGCATTGTTCTTTGGCGGTCTGTGGCTCCCAGAACGAGTCCCACTGTGAGTCGAGTTAGACCTCCATCCGCTCCGCGTGACGCTGTCATTCGAAGATGACATATGGCTGGTTAAAGAACCCGAGCCCTGCGCACATACACAAACACACAAAGTTACAAATTCATAATCAAACCAACACTCAACCAAAATCATATAAATTACAGCCACGAAAAATACACCAAGTTTCTCAACTAAGTTCAGATTTTCACAAATCTTCATCAAATTGAACTCAGTGGAAACTAATTAAACCAAAATCCAGTAAAATAATAAAAAAATTATGAACACAACAAATCAAAAAATAAATAAAATAAAAATTGAAAAACAAGGAAACCTCAGGCACAGTCCTGTAAGAAGGCTTAACGCGCGTGTTAACACCCTCAGACAAAGAAGGCCACAAATCAGCTCCTCCAATAACGATCCCAGTCTCAACAACTGCAGCCGCAGCCGCAGCCGCAGCCGCACTGTTTACAGGTTTATTCCACACATCTCTCTTCGACAAATTATCACTACTCTCCGAAGCTGCCGTCACGTCAATTTGAGAACCGGCGATTTCATTCTCAGCCGTAATCGGCTTTTCAGAAAAACCATCGATCATCGTCGTGGGCGGAACTAAGGACGACGACGACGAAGACATCGATTTGACAATGACCGATCAAAACAGAGGCGTGAATGCTGGATTGATTCTCCGAAGATTGACGCCGATTTGGAGAAGACGATGACGACGGTGGATTTCGATGACTACTGAATTGGCAGTGTGATTAGGGTTTTGGTTTTGCCTTTGCTATTTGGTTTGAATTAATAAATTCAATGTGTGATTAAACCACCGATTGAATTGAACCGTTCAGTTAGTTTGGTCTTCGGTTTGTTTAATTAATTCGGTTAAACCAATGGAGTAAGACAAATTTTAGAGAGAAACCGTGTTTTGGTTTACTGACATTAAGAAACATATTTAAAGTAATTGGAGAATAACAATTTAAAGATTCTATTTGTAACATGAGAGTTGTTAATGCACAGATTCAATGCTGGTCGAATGTCAAAAGACATTTAAGCCCTCTATTGTTAAGCAGCAGAAAAAAGGGTAAGAGTAATTTTGGGAACTTAATATTATGAGTTTATTAAAATATAATTAGACATTACTATTTCCTATCGACCAGAGATTTTGTGGTATTTTTTGGTCTTTACAATTTTATTCTTTTGACATGTATAATTAAAAAATAAATTCTAGAACCACTCACTCGAAATTTTTAATAGGTCTTTATTAATTTTTAATTGGAGGTCAACGATCATTTTTCCGGTGTAAACCAGGGTTATTAATATTTAACTTTTAAAATATGTGGGTTGTTAAATTGTGATATTGGACGGGTAATTTTTATTAAAAAAATCATAATTATTTGCACATGGATATGATTAAAGTATAAAGTTTTTCCTGGATTTGAATTTTGAGATTTTATATAGGATTTCGATAGGGTAAGTAAAGTAGCAATAAAAATGTGTGAAACATGTGAATTTGCAATCTGTCAATCGAATCACTGATTTAAGTGGAAAAAAATCGAACAAAAAATACACTTGATTTTCTGGAGACACTTGGGTCCCTTTCCAAAACAAGTACTGAATAAAAGTAGAAAGAAAACAGTTGTTTTTTGTCATTTCCAATTTCTTATTTATGGAATATTTGGTGGGAGTAAAATTTAGAGCAGCAAATTAGATTTACAATTTTTGAAAAATCAAATGATGTTGTATATAATGGATTATTTTGGTGTTATGGTTGATTTTGGTTTACTTGTACAAAATATAAACAAATGATTACACTTTTGGTCTTTTGCAATTAAAATATCAATGATTCATATATTGATAACGATTATAATCAAATTGATATTTTACTAAATTTGAAATGTATATGGATTCCCAAATTTCTTATTAAGTCATATAACTACATTTCATTTTTAAAAATGTAAAACAAGTAGGTTTGGAAAATTCTAATGTTTTATATCAAATCTCATATGGGCTGGACTCAGCTCCATTGGGTCATAGAGTCTAAATATATTAGATAAGGTTAGATTTTAAGAGGACATTTAATTTAGGATTTTTGTCTAAAATCATCTTTTCAATATTTGAATTTTTACGAAATCATCCATTCAATTTTTTTAGATAACCATCCATCAATTTCTGCATCGTTAAATTGTGACACCCATCGTCGGTTCCGGCGTCTTTTTCCGGAGAAAACTGACCGTTGACTAGATTGACCATGCTTTAAATCATTTTTTTATTTAATAATATACTTATCAAATAATACCATTAACCTTAATATGACTTTATTCTTGTTCGATTATACTTGTATTATCCAAGAATTCATACACAAATCTTAATCTATCACTACAAACTCAACAAATCAAAACATTTCTAAACATTAATCTTTAATTGATTTTGTTTTTGGGTTATGATATTATTAGATTAGTTTTTATTTTAAGGGTTCAAAATTAGATTTAAGCATAGTCAACTTAGTCAACGAGCAGTTTTCCGGCAAAACACGCCGGAACCGGTGATGGGGTGTCAAGATTTACCGATTTTGGAATTGATGGGTGGTTATCTCAAAAAAAATTAAAGGGTGGTTTCGTTAAAATTTAGATATTGAGAGGATGATTTCGGCAAAAAATCCTTTAATTTTTGTGAAACATAACAAAATATGAATTGTTGATTTGATTAATCTAACAGGTTTGATTAAAATTAGTTTTTATAAAAGTTGGCGTTACACTTGCGAAAAACACGGGACGGTTGGATATGAAGATTTGTTTACTTTTAATCTCATCCGTTGAATTATTACAAATTAATAATTGAAATTATATCATAACATCTCACAAATATTTGGGTGTCCTTGTAAATCTTTTCTCATGCGGACAATCAAATGAGCTTCTCATGAAATGTTGCTTCATGCACATCATTGGTGATTAGTGATTAGCGTTTTTATTTTGACATATATGTTGGAAATGGTTAAATTTATTTTAATTGTAATATTAATTTAAACCAACATTTAAGATTAAGTTTTATATCTTACAAAAATTGAATGTCCTTCTGCAATTAAACTATAAATATGATTGGTACGGATAAGGTTTTAGGAGCACCATCAATTTTTTGTGAGATGGAGGGATATCATATCATCCGTTGATTTCTATTAATCTAACGTTTGATATTAATAACCGCAGCTCTTAACCACCCTGAATTTTGTAATCTAACCGCTCGATTTAATTAACAATCAAATTTAATCTCAACCAATAGATTAATCAATTCAACGTTTAAAATGATTTATTTTCGTTTCACAAAAATTACACATTTCAACTGTTAAGCAATTGTTATCATTTTATTTTCATCATCAGAAGGCCTGGTTGGTCGGATAAATTCTGAAAAGTAAATCCCTTATTATTTAAATGATTAAATAAAGTTAATACAATATCAAATCCAATAGAATTTGGATTTCGAAATTTTAATAGGTGGGCCCGCGTCGAAATAAAAAACTCCCACAAAAATTTCAAATCATAAAAAAGAAGGCGGACTAATTTTCAAAACGAAATTCAAATCCCAATCCAAATAAAACCCTAAATTAATAACTCTTTCATTTCACTTTCCGGCCGCCATCCCTCAGCTCTCTCGTCCCGCCGTCGCCTGCCTCCACTTCCTCCTCGGCCTCTTCGTTAGGTAATTTTGCGGCTTGTTGCTCATCGTTTCTCAGATCTCTTGAATCCTTGTTAATGTATTTAGAATTTTAGTGTTGAGTTTCTTTATACATATTCTCGACTAATCAGTGTTTTGAATTTGTTTTGTTTTATTAGGTTTTGAATTTAGTGTTTTTGAAGCTTGGAGGTAAGCTGTTGGAATTTTTGAAGTAGCTTGATTTGACTAGGAAAGTGATTTGAGCTGTGGATGATATGGGTAGGGTGTGTAAGAGAGTTAGAGATACTAAATCTAGTCTGAAAAATGAGCGTGTGAAGAACAATTACGCTAGGTTCTTAAGCCCTGTAGCTGTAATGGTCAAGAGGAATGGAAATGAGAAGGCTTTAGGGCCGTGTTCATTTGAAGTATTTGAGGAGAATAGGGATGATGTTGTGGTTGAACGAAAGGTTGATGATGATAGTCATGCAGTTTGTTCTCCTATGAGGTTTATGAATGCAGTGCCTTTGCGGGATGAGTTTAGTAGAACACCGAGGACACCTTGTAAAATACAGGCAAATAATCAGATAGGATCACCGAGGACACCATGTGCTCATGGGAGGTTAAGTAGTATGTCACAAACTATGGCTAATTTGATGAGAACGCCAAAGACCCCATGTTCCAAAAGTAGATTTCAGAGCTCTCCTTCTGCAGTTAACAATATGTTGAAGACTCCAAAGACCCCTTGCTCTTATGGGGACTCAAGACTAGAGTCTCTTCCAATTGATATTTTGGTATTGTTTCTTTTCGATTCTTGCTTGTAATTAATCTGATGTTTAATTTTTGATTTATGAATGCAGTGTATTGATGGTCATTACTTCTTGTATTCTTCTTGCCGTAGGTGAAGGTCCTTTGTCATTTGCATCATGACCAACTAAGGCCAGCCTTCCATGTTTCAAAAAGAGTCAGAGAAGCTGTAAGTCATCGTCACCATTTATTATTTCCTCTTTTAAACATCTACATAATTTTGAATGGCAACTACTTGTATAAAATTGTGCTCAGGTTCAACTTGCTAGACAATTTCATTTCAACTTCACAACTCCAGACCGCAGTCGCCAAGTATTACTGAGCACTACAACTCCACAACCTTGGGAACACTGGCCTTTTGTGAAGTAAGTTTCAAAGATTGCTGCCAACTTAAAGCTCATGTATTGTTGTTGGTACTTATCTTATATTATATCCGGTGACTCAAGTCTTAACAGAAACAGGAACAGCATGTTGAAGCCATGCCCCAAAACTCCTAAAGCTCCAAGACACAGCTCAAGGCCACCTCCAAAATTTGACTCCACAGATGTATGCCCATTTGATGATGCACTTTTCCAAGAGTCTGCATTTCCTTCAAGATGTGTGCCATCCTCTTCCTTAACCAGATCCGTCAGCAAGTCTCAGTTAGCTTCCAATCGAGTTCTGTTTTATAGCAATGATTCAAACTGCTGCAACTCCTTGTTGTGATTCAAACGGAACCCTCTCTAAGCTACTACCAGCTTTCAGCAGCCTCCAACTGCATCAAGCTTACATTTTGACCGAATGCCCTAGTGTTCTTCTATTTATTTATTATTATCAAACCTGCAGCTTACTACTCGCAAGCTAAACCTTGTAACTCTTCCTCTTATTAATTATATAAATAAGGTTTTTGGTTAACACCCTTTTCAGTTAAATTAGTTGCAGTAGAAGTTCTGTTAATCAAAGCAATCTTTTCTTAAGCAAACAACGATTCCCTTAAATGACCCATATGCAAAATTAACAGAAAGTGTTTCTTTAGTTGCAGTCTGATGTTTTTTACAACAGATTTGTCTAAATTATAAGATATGCACCGCAACAGAGTTAAAATATTTCAAGGACCATGAAATTTCATTTGGTACAATTTTGTTACGAATGTCATCAACAAAACATAATTTAGTAACTTCTATTGTAAAGCATCCTTAGACAAAACAAAAGCTTCAACTCCATTGATGATCAGGCCAGAACCTTAACCATGCAGTTGTTGTCCACTCTGATTCCCTTAAACCGAACCTCAAATTGATTAGTTTCCCTCGAAATCCATCATATTTGTAGGTTTGTAACTGCTGCAGCAGTACAAGGGGGCGGAACCTGGAACTTGTAGTCCTTAAACCTACATAAGTTACAAGGAAAGGAATTGTTATAAAAATTACTACAGTAACATAAATATTTTGATCAACTCGACAGATACTAAAAACATAAGTTGAAAACTGGCTTACAGCACGTATTCTGCCTGCAGCTTGTGCTTCAAACAAGGCGAGAGGTACCTGCAAATGATCTGAAAACACAATACAGATAAAATTTAACAAAATGAGTCTAAATAAGATACAGAGTCCAACGCTCATTATTAAAACCAAAGCATGTAAAGTCTGATGCTATCTGCCCTTTTCCAGCAGCAGAACATTCAACAAAAAACCAAATAATTCAAAACATCATAAATCCAATGTTTTCTTATTCTTCGTCCGGCCAGAAGATAATCCAATCTTCATAATTATTCTGAACCTGAACTCGGAGTTCTGTTCAGGTCCAATTGTCCTTTTCCCTTCTCTTTTTTTTCCTCTTCACTGTCTCCCGCCTTTTCCGTTTCCAGAGGAACATTTAAGTCTACGTCAATACCACGCGCTGCCCCGGATGACGTCCCTTCACCAGGCTCACTGACTATCATAATAGGATTTGGCTTTTCAAACTTTCCCTTCGACATGTCGATTAGCATTTGAGCAGCAATTCTTGCGGCTTCTTCATTGTCTTCCGCTGAACGCGTGGAAGGGGGTGTTTCGTCCTTGGTGAAAGTAGGCGGCGGATAAGCCCCGCGGTAACCACGCTCTTTGTGGACACGCTGGTGCCCGAACATTGCAGGGAATGAATCGAACACACGGTCGCATATAGGGCATGGAACATGCGGTTGAGGGATGGGTGCCACCGCTGGCGGCGGAGGGTCAACAGAAGCATCACTAGCAGCAGCAGACAAATCAGCATTGTCCATTTTAGATTTTTTAATTGGTGGAATTTTAATGCTGCTAGCTGATTCCAATTTGCCTGACGGGACCACTAAAGTCGCCCCGCCAGGCGATTTCGGTGGAAGAGAATCAGACATTTCTTCATCAGTTTCTGAACTTTCTACTTCTATCACCACTGCTTTTCCCTTACTGGCTTCGCCGGCGGCGACCACCTTTTTGTTAGGCTGGTCGTCGCCGGCCATTTTGTTATTCAAACGAAAGGGGAAAGCACAAAGAAAAGAGTGAAGAAAGGATAATGCAGTACAACGAGAATGAAAGTCTGGCGGAGAGGAATGAAAATGATGACTGTTGGGGTTTATAGCAGAAGCAGTTTTTTTGAATTCAGTTGACAGTTACTTGGGTTTGGATCGCGACGTTTCAACGGTTAACTGTTGTGTCTCCATTTAATGTCGTCGTTTTGAGTTCAAATAGACGCTACATATATTTAAAATATTAATCAAATGTTTACATAAAATTTAAACATAAAAACTATTTCAAATAAAAATTAATAAAAAAGTGTAAATTTTCTTTCAAAAAGTTTGTAGTTGAAGACGAAATAAATTTAGTTTTGGTGAACTTTAAAAATAAAGAGGGATGAGCAATTGGGAGATGAGAGAAGGAGAAACTGATGAAATCTAAGATTGAGGGAAAATAAAGAGGGATGGCAATTGGGCGAAGGCAATAAGATTATATTTTTTAAGAAACAAATTCAGCATTTGCCACCTACTGAGCTGCAGCAGTATACATATTTTTTTGGTTCAGTTTCAAATGACTTTGGTCGGTTTACTAAATAACAGAAAATCGACCACATCGAACTGTGAACTGAACCACCGTTTTCTAATCGCCCAGATCAAAGAGGATGAACCCTTTTTGTTGTCATTTTTAGTGTGGATGAATGTATGGTCTGGTTCTAAGCTTCTAATAGCCTACATACACGAGAGATGGTAATAGAACTGGGTATCGGTTTCATAGAGCTCGAATCTGGCCACCATATCCGTAATTCTTTAGAAGTCCTTCGTCTTGTCTCCAGTTTTCTTTTACTTTTACTTCCACCTTAAGGAACAAATGTCATATATATTGATATTATATAATCCAAGTGACTGCAAGCTGTGAAGATTGAACAGAAAGTTGATGATACCTCTAGGAATACTTTCTTTTGTAAGAAATCTTCAATGTCAAGGCGTGCAGCTGTTGCTAGTAACTTCAAAGCTTTCCCTTCCTACAAAAATCATAGAGTAAACAAAGCCTTTATGCATCCCAGTAAAAAGAAACAAGCAAGTGGTAGATTTGGGGTCTAAGTTGCAAAACAGAAGAATCCTTTCGTCTATCCCACAATGGCAAACTCACAAGGGACTACTCTCACTGGGTATATGATTCAGTATATTGACATTGCACAGCCTAAAACTGCAGATGAAGAACAAGCCCAAATATAGCATGTTCCAACATTTCCAGTATTGCAAATTTGGCAACTTTATGCCACATAATAGTGGGTGCAAATAGGCTTAATCATGTAGTGTCAGCCATTAAACTAACAGTCACATTTATTATCTGTTGGATAGCATAAAATGTTGGACTTGGATATGCAATGGTTCTCTACAAGCCTAATAAATATTGTGAACTTCTGAAGCTCATTTGCATAGGTGTCAACATAGGAGCAATTATTTGGGGGTACATCCTACATGTTTATAGCCTAAAATGTTGGATTTGGATATGCAATAGGTTCTCTGCAAACCTAGCAAATATTGTAAACTTTTGAAGCTCATTTGCATAGGTGTCAACATAGTAGCAATCATTTGGGGCTACATCCTACATATTTATAATACCACAACCGAGGGGTCCAGAGTCTATGTTGATATTTACAACCCTAACGCCCCTTGAATAAATCCAATCTATCTATCACTTGGAGTAATATCAGCTAAAAGGAACTTTATAATGCCCGATGCCAGCAACCAAACAACGATCGAAAAAATTTGCTCACCTTCCCAATGAGTATAATTTTCTGTGAGTTCTTCTCCACCACTACCTCAACTTGAATAAATTCTTTCGCAGCAGGCCTAGTCTTGTAGTTCACAACATTCACCTGCCACATGAAAATATTAGAAATGCCAAGTTTTCGTCAGTGGCCATATATAATCCGAGTGCTGTAATGATACAATACCTGGCATGCATAAGGAATTTCGTTACGATATTGCATAAATATTTTTTCTCTGACAATTTCAGATACAAAGAACCGCTCAGGATGCTCACTGACAATGTCCTGATAAATGGATACAATGACGGTAAGTTAGGTACGATAATAGGTATAGTATGAAAATAGATTGGCTAAAAACGGTGCCAATCAGTGCAGACGAGTAGTATGTCACCTCATACCTTAGGGTAATATGCAGGCCCTTTAGGAATCTTAGATAGGATCCAATCCTTAACATCTTCTACTCCCTGGCCATATTTGGCACTCACAGGAATAACTTCGTCGACGTCAGTAAATTTTTCATACCACTGCATATAAATTTGCAAGAAAATAAATACATAAAAATATGCGCACTGCCGTACGCATCCTACATCTTAAGATGCTTATATCATGTAAATCTCCTACCAAGGTCTAGTCTAGAATTAAAGTTGAGACATTACAAATTGTGTTTAGCTGCCAGGCATCTGTTGATGCTGTGCAATGACAAGTGTGACACACAAACAACACATACGGTAAAGTGTAGTTAAAATGAAAGCAGAACAATGCATGGTTTGGAGGTTTATGTATATGAAGAAACATCAATTAGCAAAAACAAAAAGAACTACATAGCAGCATCAAATTTAGCAACTGTAGATTGACATGCCCTCTATTTTAGACCTCAAAATCCCGTAAGTGTTATTCTAGTGTACATGTTGAGGAACTTACCTCTATTTTCTTTGCAATTTCACCAGGTTTAATCAGGTCCTTTTTATTTAAAACTAGTAAAATGGGTGGCTTTTCTTGAAGGTGGCCGATTCCTTCCCCCAAAACCTCATCAATCTACAAAACAGGGAATGTAACAATTTCCAGATGGGAAACCACATCTCTGTAATGATAACAAAAACTAACTAATAAAAACCTTTTGTGGCATCTTCGTTGCATCAACTAGTACCAAAACACAATCTGCATTTACAGCAGCACTTCGGACATTGTTCATCATCATGGTATCCAACTTATGCATTTTCTTCTCAATTACTCCTGGTGTATCATAAAGTACCACCTGGAAGCTAAGCCATAGTTTTACAAATGAGAAAGTGCCAAAATCTTAGAAACCAAGTTGCGCAATAGAAAATTTCTTTCTATAACTATTCCTTCATTTGGTTAGATAATACGTTCATCATTACAAACTCCAAACTACAATTTTCAATAACATAGTTTCTTCTATCTTTACATACCCACTGCGGAAACTGTGGAAGAGAACAAGAAACTGTTTTAGCGCACTTATAATCTCAGTTACCACAGACAATATCTAACCTGATAGTCTGTGCCAGAACAAATACCAAGTACACGATGCCTTGTGGTTTGTGGCTTGTCAGTTACAATAGATAATTTCTGGCCTATCATCTGGTTTGCAATAGTGCTCTTTCCTACATTTGGTTTTCCCAACACCGCAACATATCCTGCATTTCTCAGATAATAATCATAAACACACCATCAGTCAGAGCCCCAAACATACACACCAACAAGTTACACAAGCCTCCCAATTCAGCTATTCAACCCACAAGTTAAAATTTTAATATTACTAAATTTAACCAAACCTACAGATAAAAATGCATTAGACAATTTTTCAATTGGCAAAAAAACCTAATTAATCGAAAATGAGATACATAAAATACCACTGCGGTGATTAGGATCAACGACGTTATCAAGCTCCTCAGCCTCGTAGTCATCTAGTAGCGCCATGTTCCTATCAGGCTTCTCACTCAACGACAAAAAACTCGAAGACGAACCAGCCGACACATACTCCTCCTCCTCTTCATCAGACGCATCTATCGGAACTCTTTCCGTAGTCAACACTTCCGAAAACCCTAATTCATCGTCAGTGAGCACTAAACTACTCTGCTGCTGCGCACGTCGATTTCGGTACGCGACGGCGTGGTGGAGTGAGAATTGAGCGAAGCGAAGAGAAGGTGGTCGGAAGTGGCGTGAGAAGCGATGAGGGAGGGATGTGGAGATGCGGAGTGGTGCGAGCTCCATTGGAGTGTGAAGATGATGATAATTGAATTCAGAAGAAGGTGAGCGGATAAACCATTCCGGAAATACACTATACGGTGTCGTTCGTTTGAGTCCCATTGTGCTTGAACAGTGACGTTTGATTCAGGTGAGCGGATAGCCCATTCATGTGAGTTGCACATGTTCTCCACGCGATGCGCACATGATATGTGCAATGACATGATGCAACTAATGTATTAAAAAATGAAATCATTGGATGATGCAAGAGAGAATTCATGACTCCACCAAAGTATATGAATTCAAATGATACAACCTTTTTTTTTTTTTTTTTTTTTTTTTTTTTTTTAAAAAACTGGGCGGAGCCAGCAATTTATTGAAAAAAGGTTCAAAACGCCTGAACCGTGGCTAATACACAGAATGACTGAGCAAGATCCTCAAGCGCCGGCGCCGAGTTATAACACCTCAACACCTAAAAACGCTGAACAGATCTCCGCTCAATCTAGAACAGGGGCCTAAATAGGCTCATTAAAAAAGAGAACATAACAAAAACAAATTACAAAAACCTATCAAAGGCGAATACTGTCATCCATCGACTGAATAAATCTATACCTCTCGGCTCTAATGACAATGTCATCAAGCGTGGACCCAGGAATGTCTCCTACTGCACGAAAACACCCTTCTGAACAGTAGGAATGCAAGCCTCCTTCGTCAGTTTTAATAATTCTAGCAATTGTTTCATGCAGATTTTGCACCTTAAAAAAGGTACCTTCATTAGACATGCAAACTAAAGCTATTGCTGCGCTGTTGATGCGGGGACAGATCCTGAGAAACTTAGTAGAAGGGAAGTTAGAATTCAAACTCCTCCTTGCATTGACAGCTTCCTGAGAAACCTCCTCTGAAGCACAATCGAAGTGACTCATACTGGGATGTGAGCTCTGAATGCAATCGATGAAGATACCTTGCTGCTCTGCTTTCCTCAAAGTGTGGTTGCAGAACCAAGCTAGCTCCTCAGTGGCTTGAGAACGAGGGACCATGCAAACAGTAGCCATTTTAAACTTGCCATAATTATTTCTAATTATGGCCCCGCCTAAGCATAGGCCATCACGCAAAAGCATAGCGATATTGCAAGTAATATTAGAAGAATTTTGACTCCAGCAGTGCCAAACTCCTCTTATATTCGAAAATTGTCTGTCGCGAATACCACAGGCGGCAATAATTAGTCTGTTTTGCATGGAGTTGTTGAAACTTTTGTTAATAATGCGCGCCAGCTGTGGCCCCCATCTCCAAGTTTTTAGTAACCACTTAACCTTCTTATTTTCAAAAATGACCTTATTACGAGCATTCCATAATTCCCATAGCCCACAGGATATCAGCCCACTCGCTAAGCAGTCAATGAAGTCTGTACCTGAGTGACTGAGCCAAACTCTAAGCAACGCATTCACTGAATGAATGCGAGGTTTATCAAAAACTGTAGACATTTTGTTCCAAAATAAACCAGCCCAATCACTTTCAAAGAATAGGTGGTTAGCACTTTCAACTGAAGGAGTTGCGCAGCAAACACACCTCGAGGTAATAGGAATGTCTATGCTTCTGATCAAATCATCAGTAGGCAAGATACCATGGAAGATCTTCCACATGAAGCAAGCTACTTTTGGAGGGATCCAAGCATTCCATATATGCCGGCACCATCTTTTAGGTACAAACCTTGTTTGGAATGACTCCCAAAATGCTTTTGACGTGAAAGTAGAGGAACCAATGGGCCTCCATATAAGACGGTCATCCTCATCGGCAAACACTGTCTCCATAAAAGACTTTTTTTCTGCTTCAGGTAACGCATGCACGAAAAATCCATAAGCTAGCGAATTCACTCGAAGAGAGCGAACTTCCACCAGAGGGATAGAGGCATGCATTTTAATCCCCAACTTGTCCAAATACTCCGACGTTAAGGTATTACCTCTTCCTAGCTTCCAGGAGCAGTCAGATCGAATAGCATGAATTAGATGGTTAAAAGAGTTCCATAGAGCAGACCCATTTTTACCTTCTTGGAAACGAATTTGCGCGTTCCTGGCCCATAAAGTTTTTCCTTGTATGTAACTCCATGCAAGTTTGCTATGCAGCGACATAATAATGTCTACAGGGTTGTGAATTCCAAGACCCCCGCAATCTTTAGGCATGCACAGTCTCTCCCAGCTAACCCATCTCCTGCGGCGATCTTGCCTTGAGTCCCAAAGGAAGCTGCTCATGATAGAGACCATTTGCGAAAGCGTAGTGCAAGTGATGGGGAGAACCATCATGCTGTGAATGCCGACGGAGTTGAGAACCGAGTTAATAAGTTGCAATCTAGCACCCATGGACAAGAAATTCCTAGCCCACCCGCTGACTTTCTCTCTGAGCTTGTTTTCAAGGTGACTAAAGTGCTCTATGAGAACACGACCTTTAAACAGAGGTGTACCTAAGTACCGAATGGGGAGCTTGTCTTCACAAAAGCCAGTCTGAGTTATGAGTTGCTGCTTCTGAACATCCGAGAACCACTTAGGGAAGATGATTGAGCTCTTCTCCGCGTTAAGCTTTTGGCCGGATATAACACAGAAAGAAGAAATAAGATCCATCAGATGGGCTACTGACCTTTGATCAGCTGATGTAAACAAGAGAATATCATCAGCGTATAGTAAGTGGCTGATATTAAGAGAATTCTTTGCAGGTGCGTATGCCTGGATCCTTCCTTCAGTGACAGAGTGATTTAGAGCGCGACTAAACCATTCCATGGCAATGGTGAATAAAGCAGGGGATAAAGGATCTCCTTGTCGGACACCTCTAGATGATTTGAAAAACCCAAATATCTTGCCGTCCCATTTAACCGAGTAATGACAATTTGCAATGCACCGAAAAATAAGATCACAAAATTTCTCGGAGAAACCCAGCTTTCTCATAATAGATAAAATGCAGCTCCATGAGATTCTATCATATGCTTTAGCCATGTCCAACTTGATAATAATGTTCCCTTTATTTCCTTTGGTATTGATGTCATGAGTGAGGTCATGAGCCAACGCAATATTTTCATGTATACTTCTTCCCTTAACAAAACCTGCTTGTTCTTCGCTGATGATGCGAGGGAGAAGCTTTGCTAATCTCGAAGCCAGGATCCGAGATATAATCTTATGACTAAAATTACAAAGGCTTATAGGACGAAGTTGGCTAATGCTTGTGGGATGAGGCATTTTGGGAATTAGAGTCAAGTAAGTGGCTGCTATTGATGCAGGCAGCTGAAACCCTCTGAAGAATGTATGAATAGCAGCCATCAGGTCAAACTTAATAATGTCCCAACAAGCTACGTAGAACGAGCCCGAAAAACCGTCTGGTCCGGGGGCGCCGTCTTCGTTCAAATCCGAAATTGTGGACAGCACTTCACATTCAGTGGGGACATTAATCAAGGAGTCATTTTCATTATCAGAAATTACCTTAGTGAATTGGCTTAGATCTTCTTGTTGAGGAGGCGGATGATGACCTTGGAATAACTCAGTGTAGAATCTAACGGCTGCTGGACCAATGATATCTCTATCTGACGTAGACGTGTTATCGGGCATTGCCATTTGCATGCGGTTTTGCATGCGACGAGTCCTGATGCAAGCATGAAAGTATTTTGAATTCCTGTCCCCAAGCTTAACCCAGTTCGATCTTGCTTTTGCACTTAGCAAATCGAGCTGAAATTCGTTCACCTCCTCGTAATTACTTCTAACCCTACTGAGAGTTTGAGCAGTGTCCGAATCCCACCCTTGTTGGAGACGACCTTCGAGTTGCTCGATACGAGTTTTGAGATCTTGAACCTTGCTCCGCAGGTCACCATAAATATTCCAATTCCACCACCTCAGACCGGCCCTCAACTTCTTAAGTTTCAAAGAAAAGTTGACAAGAGAGTTTTGAGCTAAAACCCCATCCCACTGATTCCTCACAAACTCCATGAAATTTGGGTGGTCAATCCAAATCTTTTGGAAATGAAACATGCTGATGTTTTCTTGTCTATTCTGAGGCGCCACCAACAAAGGACAATGATCTGAGAATATGCGAGGAAGGTGAGTCACCCGCATGATGGGTAAGTCAGATAATGCTTGTCCATTTAGTAAAACGCGATCCAACCTCTCCCAAATTTGATTAGACTCCTGATTATTAGACCAGGTGAACTGGTTTCCTTGGAATCCAGCGTCAAACATTCCAGCTTGGACTTGGAATGAGTTAAAGGCAAAACAAGAACTCTCATCAATAGGGTTCCCACCTAGCTTCTCCTCCTCGCAAGAGACGGCGTTAAAATCCCCAGCAATAATCCACGGCATAGAAATATTTGCCGACATATCAACAAGCTCATCCCATAAAAGCCGACGAATGTCTTTATCGCAATCTGCATGAACAAAAGTGCAGAGAGATTGCATATTATTTGATGTTAAAGATACATTACAAGTCACCTGTTGGCTTGACCATGCAACATCATCAACAGACACGGTATTGTTCCAGCAAATCCAAATATCAACGTTTTTCCCCACCGTGCGCGAAGTTAGCAAACCCTAGTCTCTTGCAGGTACCTTCTAGACGATCATTTCGAATTTTAGGTTCGATGATAACAACGAGATCAACTTTATGGAGACCGCAAATATCTTTGAGATTGGTGGAGGTTCTCCGATTCCCTACCCCTCTCGCATTCCAAATTATGAAACTATACATGATGAGTTGATGGGGCGGAACCATCACCATTGACCTTGTCTGGAACTTGGTCTTTCTTCAACATTGTAGTACTCTCTCCTTGAGCTTTCCGGTCATTTCTTTGCTTTGGATCTGGAATTTTTGAGTCCGGTTTGCTACCTTTTTTGTGTTCCATGCTGTAGGTATTTTTAAATATAGAACGGGCAGGGGCTTCTGTAAACCGAGATAGCTCCGTTGATTTGGACGGCTCATTCCTTACTTTATCCTCATGGGGGTTGATGTCCTTGTCTTTTGTAAAGGTAACAGCTACAACATCGGGTGGTTCTATGCTAGTGACACCTTCCAATTCAGTTTGCATTGTCTCTGGGGTAGGTGTGTCACTCGTCCCCTCTCTACCTGTTTTGTTTTCATAGCCTCCTTTTTCGTTATTCTCATTTAGTATATTTTCAACAGAAGGTCTAGTTGTTCTGTCTCCAAACTAGGAACATAAACGGTCTTGCCATTTCTTTTAGTGACATCGAACCATTCCTCTTCTACATGTCGGTTCACTGTCTTAGATTTGGTGATGTTGTCTTCTTTCTCTTTGGTAGTTTGCATGGGTTGTATGAGGTGCATGGGTTGCATGGGATGTAAGGTACTCTGGTTAGGTTGCATGGGCTTACTCGGTTTTCGGACTTTTCTGCATACGGCTATGTCGTGACCATGTAATTTACACTTTGAGCAATACGTGAGTCCCCCTTCAACAATTATGTCTTGGTAGAACCCTTTGTCTTCAGGAAGTTGGATCCATACCTTGGCTGGAATTTTTTGGGTTACGTCTAACTCGACGCAAGCCCTGGCATAAGATAAGGCACTCAAATCCTTAGTTCGGTCATCTATGTCAAGAAACTCTGCAAAAGATGAAACTATTGCCCGAATGCATGAGCTGTCAAACATCACCATAGGCAGGCCAGGGAGCCTCACCCATTTGGTCACTGTTGTTGCTTCTTTCCTATAATTATAATCACTCGACCACTTGAATAGACGAAAGTAAGTGTGTCCAATTTTTCGGTATGGAAATGTCAGCGCCGTCTTGACATCGGTATCCGAGTCCATGATGATTACTACGTGACGATCATCCCACACGCTGGAAATCGTAACTCTGCCTTTCAAGTCCCAATTGTTAGAAATGAATTTCCTGATTTCAGGGAGAGCAGGTCTGCCACCTTGGAATTTGGCGATGAGGGTTGATGCAAATTTCTTTGATAGTGCTTGAAATTCAGTGTGTGAAATGGGTATTGATGGCACTCCATCCTTTGACCCATATTGACGGTTGGGTAATTGAATCGATGGAAATCGTTCAATCACTTTAGGGCGGGAGACCACCGTCGCAAATGATAGGGTACCATGCTTACGCGGTGGGTCTGGGGGTTTCCCTTCTGGCGTGACAGCCAACTCCTGTTGGGTGAAAGTCATCGGTTACCGGCGCTTGGCCTGGCAAACTCAAGCGATTCGTGACACGAAGCGGCTCGAGATTTTTTTCCTCCGTCTAGAAATCACTTAATAATATTTTTTCTTCTATTGACAAATGGTGAGATCAAATGATACAACCTCTTTGTACATATTGCAGATTTTTTATACAAAATAATCACTGTTTTTGAAAACAATTGATAGAAGGGAAACATTGAATTTATCGAATTTTTTACCATTACGGGAAAGGGATGTATTCATCAAACTAGTTATATTTATATTTTTCAATATATTGGTGTTGTTGAGAGAAAATATTGACATTTGCTTGACATGTCAAGAGCTTTGAGAAAACAGGTCTAGCCTCAAGCAAGTTAGGCTCCAATCCATTTTGATTTTACCCTAAGTTTAGGAATGTAGTTTTATTTTGTTTTCAAAAAAATGATGACATTCTTAATTGATACTAAGATTCTCCCCATTTGACATAGCATTTCAACAACAATTACTTATGTTTGGAATTGATTTGTTCTGATGCTAGTTCAGAAGCTTACGTACGGAAGGGAGCTTCTGATGGGGCTTTTTCAGTATTGGCTATTGTAAGTTTGTAACTGATTAATCGTAATAATTATAAGATTGGGTTTTCATTTCCAACCGATAAAAATGGTACATACAAATTATTATTTGTTATTCAAATGATGAACTAATTATACCAGCGATATTACAGAGCAAATGCCTCGTCAAATGTTTGCTGCAACACCATTTTAGTGACATGACGCCAGCCATCTCTATATTTCATACGTGGTGGCTGGAGAGACTCTTTCGATATATGCTCATGAACTTTGCCACAAATTCTACATATAAATGCAGAAAGAAAGAACAAATGTAGTTAATAGAATGCTACGATTGATTGCACTGAAGTAGAGAGATATACCTTCAAGTTTTAGCAGTGCACTTGTCCCAGATGGAAGTCGTTTGTCCTGTTTTCATAGCCATTTATCTAGTTAACCATGTCATCAATATCATAGCTAATAAATAGTAAGAAAAGAATGTATCTTACATAGTAAGCGTGCCAGTAATATACTTCTCTTTTGACACTAGAATCAACTTGTTTAAGAAACTCTTCAACTAGTTTCTGAACAAATTGCTGATTTGTTATACAAAAAATCACTGTTTATGATAAAGATAGACCGAAAGGAATTCATGTATTGCTTAGGTTTACAACCTGGAGAATTAACTTTGGGTGGACAAAGTCCAAAAGGAGCTTCTGAAACTTCCCTCTAATGATAAATACCCTAAAATGTAAGAAATGAATTGTTAGTCTTTCAATCCTAAAAGCATAAAACATTCTAAGCAGAAAATTTGAGAAGTCCGTTGTATTAACAGTAGCTTTCGTACACTAGTAAGACAAAATGGATACAGGGGTCTTCAAATGTGAATTGGGATATGTGAATGTAAAGACAATATGAAAATGCCAATTTTTACATAAGCAAATGTAAATAGTCTAAAACACGAAAAAAACACATGCCGTCACAAATAATGAAGCCATTCAAAAAATCCAGAAAAATCCAGGTTTCAAAATCCAGAATGTATCATTACGTTTAATAAATGCTTCAATATTTCGATACGAAAGCTTACGTTTCCATTCATCACATTTTTCATATCATATTTGACTACATAAAATAATGATATCCAAAGTAAGCCTGCTTTAAGCAATAGGACAACATACCTTTTGGGGGATGGATCAGTTAGTATATCTGCAGCAATTTCTGCAGTGACTTCCTCCCAACCAATTGGAGTTGGTTGATCGTCAAGAAAGGGGTAACTGCATAAGATTTAATAGATTGTATGATGAACTTACAAGTTATTTTTATTTCTCAAGGTAATCATAGTCTTTTAGGCATCTTGTTACACCCCTAGGTGTTTCTCAAATGAAAATATCAGTTTCAACCATTTATATTATCTCAAGTTCTTACTTATTTGCTTTGCAAGCTTCAAGACCCATAATTGCTTTTCTCAAGTTTCGCTTTGACTTGTTTGCAATTCTAGAGGCGAGGCTTTTGGGTAGACTGAGGTCCTCACTGTTTGCAATTTGCATAAGAACATCTATCACCTAAAACATGTTCAACAATAAGCGAGAAGGCGATAAGCATCAAAATATAACACTTCGCTGACACGCAAAATAATAACGCTAGTTCAAGGGGACTCATCATTACTTCATTGTTAGTCAATAATGGCACCATAATTACTTACTTCATTGTTCGTAGGAGCATCGACATAAATAATTTTGCAGCGATTTTTGACTGGTTCTGGTATGGTGATATCATCTCCACAACAGAGTATTAGTTTACAAGCATCCGAGTAGCAGTCGATCACCCATTTTACGAGGTGTTGCATGCTTTCTGGTGCTTTATCAACATCATAAAGTACTATAACTGAAACCAGTACAAAAAATCAAATTCAAATGAACAAAGGACAGCAAATGCACACATTTGCAAATAAATGCAACCCAGACCTTTATAATCTGCCTTGAGATTCGCGATACTAACTTCTGGAGTAGCTGCATGATTGTTTCTTATTTCTTTGACCAAAGCCATAAAAGCATACCTTGCATTCACATCGGAACACACATTGAGCTCAACGTGATGGGCACTTGATGTCAGTGGAACCGGAACTTTCATTGGCTTCTTATCTTCCTAAGAAAAGCAACAGATTACATCCTTTCAATTTCAGCTAATAAAAACTGTTCCATTTTCTTACGACCATATCAATCTTTTTGTTCATCTTCAGGTAACATTGAGTTTTGGATTATGTTTTAATCAGTACGAAGCAGTTAGCAATGAATAAATAAATACTGCTTAGTTAGATGAGCACAACTGTAGACAAGGAAGCACACATTTTATGTACAACCCCTTACTTTAAGGTGAATTATTATTCCAGTAGTAATTAAATTTGTTTAAACGGTGCACTTAAGCGGGAAAGAACCTAAGCACAATCTGAAAGCTTTTTTCACAATGTGATTGCTAACAATGAACTTTCTTTGTTTGATACACAACATTAAATATCCTGAAAGGCACGTATATTAAAGTGATGACAACAAACCGCGTACCTGAATATGGAAGTATCTTATCTCGTGAGATATCTGCTACAACAACAATGAAAACTAATATAAGGAACCAAAATGAAACAGATGAAACGATTTAAAATACGAAGGGTGTTGACATACATTCCAAGATGCATCCCCAAATATTTCCCGCAGGAGTGCCATGACTAGCGATCTCTTCCCTGAACCAGCTGGGCCCTTCAGTAAGATATGAGGACAAGCATTTTGTGATACCTAAATGCAAAATAATTTAGTGTCATGATTAACTGAAGGAGCATCCTCAAAGTCTCTACAGAGTATATATAACTGACATGTTAGCAAGAGACATTTATAAGTACGACCAAAAGGTGCTTACAAGTTCCTTTAGGAGCATAGCTTCTTTTCTGTGGCAAGTAAAGGCACTCAATGAAGCAGGTTGGTGTTTGTCAGCCCAAAACTGTCTTATTTCTTCAACAACAAAGGCCTTCCTGATGAATGATACTTCATCAAAAGCTCGCTTTTTCTCAGGTGACTTTGCTGATTTTAAGCATGATTCCTTCATTATACAGCCAAACCAAGCTTCTGACTGAGCTTTCCTTCTATTGGTCGCGAAATTCCTCATGCTATCGGTTGTCATTTCACTGACATCACTCATCTTACTACTTGTACTACTAATTCTCCCGCTACTCTGCCTGCTAGTAGATCCTGACAAAGCTGAGCCAGATGAATTTCTATGATGATTGACGCCAGATCCACCACTTGCCTTCGCTCTTTGATTAGATATTGCAACTCTACCATCAACCATCAATGGTTTCAATGCATCCTTCTGCCTACTATGGGCAGCTTGATCACCATAAAAGAATAGATCACCAATGGAATCAGTAGTCTCATACTGTGGGTCAGGGCAGACTGGAACTTCACAATATTTTGCTTGGGCAACCATCTCGTTAATTTCACCAACTGAAGGACCATGTAGCTGAGGTGCATCCTCTCCTTCCTACTTTTATTTCTCAATAATGGTGATGAATTTCTCCCTGACCTTTTCTCATCATGATCAAAACCATTCAACTTGTCAGTATTCCGTGTCCGTGAATTTGATGATGCTCTACGGCTAGAAGTGGAAGCCTCACTTGGTCTGTTCAAATCATTGTTTTGAACATGTCTTTCCTCAATTTCAAACATTTTGACACCGTTTCTATGACTTTGTCTTCTGCTTGAGCCTCCAATCCTATCATCACTTTCTTTGAAATTGCCCACCGCCCCTTCTTTATAAGGAGAAACATGTCGGGCACGGCCTTCCATCAGGCTAATACTTCTACGTGGCCTGTCTTTATAAGGAGAAACATGTCTGGCACGACCTTCCTCTGAAATATTTCTAGGCACATTACTAACAGTAGCTGGAGTAACAACAATATCACCATCTTTACAACCCTTAAAAGGTGATTTACTACTATGCCTCCTTTTTAACGGGCTCACATCAGCTGTCATCGCAGGTGAAGGGTTATCAAACTCAAATCTCGACGACAAGGTTTTCCTACTCATTTTAAAAGGGCTAACATTCCTAGTACCAGCAACTGCTGCCATTCTATCCCGCCACTAATGTCCCGCCTAGGAGTCTCCTGCCCCTCTGTTTCCGTATCTGAAGGCTCATACCCACTCTTCCTGCTTCACTGTCCCCTGCACTGCACTTAACCCCCTACCATGTCTCGACAAACTCTCCATCTCAAACAAATCCCCCTCTTAAACAGCGAAATCTGATTCAGGTATTTCGTCGAACAAGTAATACGCACTTTAAAATACCAACAATTCAAGTAGCCTAAATGCTCAAAAACGAAACTAACCAGCATCTTGAAAGACTGAACCTCCTCAATGATGCTCATATGTATAAATACAGCGGCGATTAAACCAAAGCCACAACATTGTCAATATCGATGTTTCAAATCCGACACGACTTGACTTATAGGAAAATGCTAAACCTTGAGATATACACTAAGCTTCCCAACGTAAACCAGTCTTGTTTTACAGAAGTTTCCGCACGAATGGGAATAGAGGTGGACTCCTTCGTGGCCGGATCCTGACTGCGGCAGCATCACTCTGTCGGACGTCGTTGTCACCCTCACCGAAAACAACGACAGCGCGCTTGACATTGTAATTCTGAGTTTAAGATTCCGAGCCTAAACGGCTCAACGGAACTTCAGGGGCTTAGATATAAAAACAAAAAAATCAAAGCGATGAACGATGATACACGTTAACAAATTGTTAAAAACTTGAGGGACTAAACTACAAATGGATATGCAGATTAGATTTTCAAGAAGCAGTCGTCCCCAAAAAATGCAGAGAAAAAGAGTACGTACATTTGAGTTGTTAGGGGGCTTGTATCATTTTTGTAGAGACATGGTCTGACCGTCCAAGCTAATATTTTTACAAGCAATTGATAATATTTTCACAAGCTGAGCATTTTCCAGTCACATTGTGTGAACAAATATTCTGTCTACTTCTACTTAGTTAAGGACTTAAGGTAGAGTAGAGTGCCGAGATGGCAAAGCGGTGTCAAGGAAGAAGCACTCAGTGAATGTCGTGTCAAGGAAGAAGCACTCAGTGAATGTCCTGAATTCAATCTTTTACAAAAACATGTCATTGCTTTTAATTTATGTTTGTTGAAATTACAAATTTGAACATTTGCATCCCAAATACTTGCGCTCATTTTCAACTGTCAAATTAATAAGATATCTCTTCAGGAATAAATTGTTACGGGATGACAAATGCAGAAACGCCTGTCTATATAGATTTCATCCATGTAATTCACTACGGAAAAGGCAGGCACAATTTTCCAAACCGATCACTATAAATACAAAGGAAGCTACCTACTTCTTATCATTCTTCCCAATGCTTTGAGGCGGACGTTCAATTCCAAGATACCGAAGCATTGCCTCCTCTCGTGCGGCCTCCTTAGCGGCATTCTTCTCTCTCCTCCTGTTAGCTAGCCTAGCATCTGTCTCTTCTTTAGCTTGCTGCATCACAGTTTCAATTCCAGGAAGTGTCTCAACCAGCTTCTTGTACGCCCTCGGCCCAACAGACTCGAAGATCTTAATTAGCCTCTGAACAAAATATAACAAGTGTTATGATACGCTTCATGCACCCAATAAATTCTTACATAACAATTTGATAGTAAATAAATGTAAGAGAAGTTGTGCATACCATGACGTCTTTATTCCATTGTCTGATGTAAGGGGGTCCAGTTGTGTGTGAACCAAGGGGTTCACGGAACCACTCTCCATTGTAAGTAATTTGCTCCATGGCTTGTTCAACACTCCGAACTTCCCATGGTCTCAAACCAGGAATAATTTTAGCCAATTTTCTCCTGCATTAAAGCAAGAGGATATATAACATTACATAACAATAATCTTAAGTAAAAATAAACAATTATAATAAATTTCCAAGGGAAGCATTCAGAAAAAAATTAACAATGGTGCATGAACCTATTAAGTTCAATTATTGCAACCCGACTATCAAAGTGTCCATGGTCATACTGCGACTGTGACCAAATCTATTTTACTACACGTGTATTCATGTCACACAAACACAGGAACTATTAAGAATTAAGCAGCTAAGTATTCAATGGTCATGGTGTTTTGTAAGCTACAGCTATGAAAATTTAAGAAATGACAAAACATAACGCGGTGTTTAAAAAAATGGCAGAGAAATGAGGCGAACCTGAGATCTTTAGGTATGAATTTGTTAGGCATATGGTCAGCTTCCAGAGTTGGAGTAAGGTCTGAACCACCGGCCCATAGAAACAGTGCATGACTTGGGATTCTGACTCCGGGCCAGATACCATTATTTGCTTTGAACACTGCCGCGTCACGCCTCTTATTTTCCATGGCTTCTTCTTGAAGTTGTTTAAGAGTTTTCTTTTCCCGCCCCTTGAGAGGAACCCAAGGAGGTATTCCTTTTTGCAATTTGTGAAGGAACTCAGTCGCAGCAGCACCCAGTCTGACTGCGCAAATTAATACACAACAAAAACGAATCTCGTAAGTTCAGCTTGACAATAAATATTATGAAAATGCAAACATCAAGCAAACCTTCCCAAGTAGCAATAGCAGGCTCCATTCCATAAATCATATGTATAGGTGCCCACTCATCCATATCTTCTCCCCAAATAAATGTATCCCGGTCAATAATCCCGCCTCCCCAGGCAGTCTTCAAAGTGATAAGCTCACAGGGCCCACGCGTACGCCCCAGCCGATCCTTATAGTAAAATCCACCGCTCCTCATTATAACTAAAATGAGCACAAAAAAACATCATTATTGAACAAACTTCCAACTCAAATCAATTACTTTTCTCTAAGCTCCATTAAATTCACAGCATATGGCCAACTGACATTTCCAAAGAACAACACAACTCTGAAAACTGAATCACATTGCAATGCCACAATGTAGCTATTTGATTCAACCCACATAGCGCATAGTTGATATAGTGTTAGTACCTATAAACAAATCCATCATTCCTAATACAATACATAACTCCATCCATCACATACTTCTACACTTCTGACCATTAGCACAATAGAACAAATATCTCAATAACTTAAGCTACAAACATAAAGAAACCAAACAAAATCAAACAACACTACAAAAGCCAAATCATGTTGCTGTGCCACTAACGCAGTTAGTTGATTTAACCCTCAAAGTCATCAAACACAGCGCCCACTTAATACTAATAATTCTTACTCACACCTCCATTCCTAAAACAAAAGCAAACTCTATCTGCGCCCTATAATTGCAAGGTCATTCATACGATCTACCTCAAATGTTGACACTTCCAGTTCCAAACCATTTGCACAATGTAATGTAACTAACACACATCTCAGTAAGCAAAAAAAGATCACTACATATCAAACAATACTCACAATCATAATATCTCCTCTCGAGATTCTTATACCCAATTGCCTGCGCAACATCAATGGGTCTTCCAGGTGGATACGGCCGCTGTCTAAATCCCCAAAGCCCAAAAAAGAACTGTCTAGCAAAATCCCAAAACTTATCATCAGCTTCCTTCTTAGTCTTAATCGCCTTCCTAGGCATTGGCCTTCCATCCAACCCAATCACATGCGGAATAGACCTCCACCTCTTGGTATCCTCCTTATGATATGGAGTGTCATTCTCCTTCAAAGCTTCTTCATTTAACATATCCGCTATCTCCTCACACCTAATCAAGAACTTCATAAATGGTGAATCTTTACACTGCTCCTTCAACCTTTCTTTCTCCGCTAACTCCTCCAGCGCATCCTCTTTCATTATTCGCTCTACTTCTGGAGTATGGCGGTAGTCCGGTAGATTCTCGCATTCCCAGAAGTAGTCTTCTATCATGGCTTGCAGGACGGTCTTCTCTTCCCCAGACTCTTCCGGTGCAGCTACATCGCCGTTAGCTCCTTCTTTGTTATCATCGGCAGGAATAGCAGTGGAGGTGGTGTTGGAGGAGAGGGAGGCGGAGGCGAAATTTAGGGTTTTATGAGGGGTTAGGAATTTAGAGTTGATGAAAGTGATGAGATTTGGGGGAGTGAAGAACGGACGAGGTGGCTTGTGGAACCAGTCGCCGAAGGGGTTGAAGTTGATGGACGTCATTGATATGGATTTTGGAGCTCTGTGCTCTGAGTTGTGAAAGTGAAGCGTTGTTTCCGATAGGGAGACGGATCCCCTTGTTGGGCCGTATGACCTTCGACGATTGCATAATTGGGCCATAGTTGATTTGCGTTAAATGACACAAGTGACGATGATTGGGCCTGACCCTCCTAATCAGGCCAGCCCAAGGCGGTGCCTAATCTCGGTATGGGGCCGAATGGCTATGAAAACCGTAACTTTTGAATGATTCATGATTTGAATTCTTTCAGGAGCGTTTTTAAAAAATGCATTCTATATTATTGACTTTTTTTTTTTTGATTCAAAGGCCAAGACCAAAGGTACAATTCGAGGACTTAAAGGCTAACTTGAAGTTAGTCTGATTCAGTCTAATCTAGATTGCTAGGAAAGTGAAAATTATGACTAAACCGAGTACTTTGCCTCGGTACCCATAAAGAATATGCGACAGATTGCAAACTAAAGTACGACCGTGATGACGATCAGCCGAGAATGCAGTGATAATAAAAGATGATGACGTTGAACTTTGAAGAAGATATTCTCGATGGAAAACCCAGCACGGACTATAGCGAATTGGTTGAAACTGAATTGAACCCATTACTGTTAAAGCCCGGGTCATGGAACACAATCAAGAGGCAGGAGTTCCCTTGAAACTCACAGAAGACACCAGCTGAGGCCACGTGGGATAATCAGTGAAGACACGTGGAATGTTAAATGAATCAACCAGCTGACACAGCTAAAGAAGAAACACAGAGGACACATGTCATAACAAGGAGATGACATGGAGATGGTGCACAAGACAGCCGACATGCAGCAACCGACAAGGGGCTTCGTCCCCCAAGCCGGTGCCGACCACCAAGAAACCAGACACCACTCTGCCAGTCGACAACCACCGAGCCGAACCCAGTCCTGAGCTGCCATGAGAACTGGAGGCACCAATCAACAGAGAAAACCGGCTGCCGAAATCTGAAACAGGGTAGCACCAAAACCACCGGTAGACTTAAAGGTAGAATTGCTACCACCATCCACCAACGAAAGGCGGCTGCAACCAAAAGCAGCCACCAGCAGAACGGAGACCCAACCACCGCCGAAAGAAGCTGCAGCCATCACCGTCACCAGAAACACTGGAGAACAAGCAGCGTACAGCCACACCAAGCAGCTCGGACACCCGTTGACAACAGACGGACGGAACCGTCACAATAGCGACATCACCGGAACGGCGACGAAGAACAGAACATCGGATAACGAAAGAAACACCGATGAAGAAACAGGGCATCGGGTAACGAAAGAGGCGGTGAAAGATGAGCTCCGTGAACCAGCCTCTGTCTGTACCCGAGGGAGGACGACCCACCAGCAACCGGATCTCGCAGCAAACCCACAACTGAAGCTTCCTCCCACGTCCACCAGTCCGGTGACATCCGCTCCCGCAAGAGAGATGGAGATAGACGGCGGACGGAGAAAGCCTAGGGAGAGTTTTCAGAGAGAGAAAACGGAGGTCCCTTTGAGATGATAAGATATAACACCCATTCTATATTATTGACTTGGTCATGCATAGTTGTGCTGAGTCTGATATGTCATTTATCTCAAAGTATTTTCATCATAACCTTCTAATTTATGCCAGGGTTGATTTTTTTAATCTCTCGGTAAATCGGGTATGTAGTGTTGAATAATTTATAATTCGGTTAGATCGAGACAAACCCAAAGAAGCAAAACAAACTTATGAATTAGATTTAGGATTAGCTGGAAATGAGACATCCATATATATGGGAAACCGTAAGACATCATCCATTCATTTAAATACAACAGATGAGATTTAAAACTATTTTTCTAAACTGCCCCGTGTTTTGCGCACACTTACCCTCCAATTTAATTAAAAATAAATTAATCTCAACCATTGAATTATTGAAATCAACGTTTATGATTATGTTTCACCGTCTCGCAACTTCCTCCAAAAAATATGCTAGACTTTTCATAATTCATACTAAGCCCCGAGCAAGATACAAAATATCCATAAATGTCTTGAATAGATTAAGGCTTGGGGTAGCAAATATGAGAAGATTATCCGCGAACATTAAATGAGTCAGACTCAATTTTCGCACCTCGAGTGAAATGTAAACTTTCTCTCCTCCACTAATCGGTTCAGACTTCTAGATCCTCCATAACCAACGAAAAAAGGGGGACACCTGCAGCCGTTTCAAGATACAGAAAATATAAAATAAGCAGCAGATTGTCAAAAATATAAGTAATATCAATTCAGTATGCTTTTTTATATATTTATGATCCTAAAAGATAAAAACGGAATCTGCTGAAGCGCTAGTTCACAGATCATGGAACAACCCTCGGACAGTCGGACTAATGCTCCACAGAAGCCTCAACAGTGAGGAATCATCATTTGATTTATTGAGACAAAATACTAAGACAACAGAAAGCATCTATGGCCAAGAAACAGTCAAAACTTGTGGCCGGTGTCCAGAGTGAGAACCTCAGTTCTTGGTTACAATTATAATAGGAGAAGCGAAACGGAAATTACCAACGACAAGAATACTTTTCACTTGGACTTCTTTCCTTGCTTCTTCTTAACAACTTCATCAATGTACATAATTCCTTTCCCTTTATAAACTTCTGGAGGCTTGCAACTACGGATGGAAGCAGCAAACTGATGAGTTCTTTGCTTGTCGATTCCAGTGCAGCATATGACATTGTTTTTAAAACAGAAGACTCTAACAGCAGGAGGAACGGCCAGCTCCACTTCATGACTGTATCCTAGTTTTAAATATAACATCTTCCCTTCTGCTTCTGCCCTCGCCTTGAAACCAATCCCAACAATTTTCAGAAACCGAAAGAATTTAGCTTCCATTTATCACCTCCTAAACAGCAACACCAACTGCACATTACACATCAAAAATTGTTTAATCGCTAAAAAAATCTACTCAAATCACCCATTCAGTCACTCAATTAATCATCATTTAGATTAAGGATCGACAGTTGAATAAACTGAAAACACACTAATTAAACCCTGATTTGAACAAGATTAAACCTAAGCTGGCATTTGTCGAATCCCTTGAAAATGGAACTGGTGCAACTCTAAAACTCAGTATAACTAAAAAGACGCACACCATAAGAAACAACTAAAACGCAATCGTTAATCCTTGAAAAAGAAAACTTACAGGCAATTTCGGATCAGAAACCTCCGGCGATGTCGATTGCAGCAACCAAATGTTGGGAGTGTAAAACCCTAACGTATCCCCGGTTCAATTTCTGCTGGTTTGATTATCGGCTGCAAAAACGACGACGTTTTATGCATCTCCTATTTTTGCTAATTACAAAAACGCCTCCAAAGAAACATGGTTTGTGATCGGGACCCTCAGAAGATCGTCAACGGTTGGCGATCATCGACGACGACGGAGCAGACGGCGAAGAGGATGATACAAGCAGTGATAGTGATGAACACGGAGGGAACGCCTCGTACTACCAAATTCTATGATTATCAGGTTGATTTCTCCCATCCATGCATTCATATCAAAAACTGTTCATAGTATTTGAATCTGAAAATCGATGTTCGGAGTTGTTCCAGACGGTGGAGAAGCAGCGTGATCTCATACGCAGAGTCTACATAGGTTCGGTTCTTTGAATTTGAATTTCTCGGTCAATTTGGATCCATAAACTGATTGTAATTTGTATTTGTTCAAATTCAAGTGGTTTGTTGGTTAAATATTCTTGTTGTTTATGTTTGTAGTGTTGTCGACCAGAGCTGGAAATGTTAGCAATTTCTTGGATGCAGAGTCCATATTTGGTCCGGTACTCCCTATTTTATTCTCCTGATATCTATATCTCCTCCGACCGGGATTTAGGGAAATTTAGCGTTTGTTTGTCTGGTTGAAGACCGAATTAGTGTTCTTGCTTTTGTAATTTTCTTGATACATTGTAGCTATAGTGGTTAGCTACAACATTTTCCTATTAGTTATTGATACGGGAGGATTAGGAGGCAAGTAAGATTAGGTGATACTTAAAGAGTTTTATGAGCTCGTCGTGCTAAAGTGTAGATTTGTTCCATACATAGTGCATTAACTTTTTAATTTGTGTTTGCAGGAGGCCCGGCTCGTTTACAAGCACTTTGCTAAGTTATATTTTGTGTTTGTATTTGATAGTTCTGAAAATGAGCTGGCTATGCTTGACCTTATTCAAGGTATGCTTGAAGTTTGTTTCACAAGTTGAAAGATTTATCATCATGTGATGTAACTGTTTAGTGCTATGAGCTTAGAAGTTAAATGAATTGGGCACTTGGTTTCCACAAGAAGTTTTTTGTTTTCAAAACTAAGAGATCTATAAATGCTAGTTATTTAAAGTTTTGAAGTATAAATCATAGAATGAATATTTAAATGATAAGTTGTGTGCATATATACCTGTTCTTACTAGTAACCTTGTATAATTTGTTTATGTCATCAGTTTTTGTTGAAATGTTGGACAAGTGCTTCAAAAATGTCTGTGAGCTGGACATAATGTTCAATTTCTGCAAGGTAACTCACTATCCTTCGATATATATTTCGTTCTTAAACCAATGTGGATGGCAGTAACATAAATGATAAAGGTCAATTGTGATCCGGTTACTCAGTAAAGAAGGAAGTCTTAAAGTGTATGGATGATTCATATTAGAGTTACATTTCTAATGCGAACTTCTATGGCTTTGTGAGCAGGCGTTGTTTAGTCCATTGGTCAATATAGTTTATAAACTCTTCTCTTTTTTGCATGCCTCAATGGCAATTAAGAAACATGCTTTTAATTTCCTTCATTAGATACACACGGTCCTTGATGAGATCATTTTGGGAGGTCAAGTGCTTGAAACTAATTCCTCAGAGGTCATGAAGGCAGTTGATGAGATATCCAGGTACGTCATTCAGATTCATTGTTCCTTACAGTATTGACCACTGGGTCCTTCACTTGGTTTAGATGGTGTAAGACTTATGATTCAACTTGCAGACTAGAATCAGCCTACAGTGCCGTTTCAGTTGTCACCAAGTCAGTTAATGCTTGGCGACATAAGTAGCCATCACAGTCCTCTCGGTTGAGATTGTAAACATCTGCTTGTGGCTGCGTCTTTGGACTCCAGTACCGCAATGAATCCACTATCATCTTATGCCTCCAAGATTGGATTTGGCCATGTCTTCTCCATTGCTCGTTCAGAAGAAACTTATTCTGATGACACTATGACAGTATAAGTTTTATGCTTGTAGCTTCTGGAGCAGAAAATTCAGTCCAGATCAAGTTTATGGGTATGCTTTCAAGTTGTTACATGTAATTGAATTTTACACGTCTTTTTAAATCTGAAAGTTGCAATTGCTGTACTAATACAAATGTTGTTTCAGGGACTTCAGTAGCAATAAAATTACACTTATACTCCTTGCTTTTCATGACATGCCTTTTCAATATTTGGTATTTTTGAATGTAATGGTAAAATATGAAAAAACTAGTTTGGCATCCTTTTAACAGCATGAAATAAGGGATAATATGAATCCAGTTCGGAGCTGTAATCATATGGTGAGAAGTTCAACACTCATGTGTATTTCAAAGGTTTTCACTGTAATAACCAGCCAGCCAATGATCTGAATAGAGCAGGAAAAAAACAGTCATCAGTTGAAACTTCAGGAGAACAATATGAAGAGCAACCTAATCCAACTGAGGAGAGTAGGAAGCAACATTTGGATTATGTTCAATTTTCTTACCTTATCAAGTTTAGGCGGAATAAACAATACAATGAAGCAACTTAAAGGAATGCTTAAAAGCTACATGACATCCGGAAGATTCAGATGAGGTTTAAGAGAAACAATCACCACAAGCACTAACTTGGGGATGTAATGTACATAAACTCTATGAATCCCTCTTTGTCATGTCGATTGACCAAAATTTGGCAACTCTATGAACCCCTCTTTGTCAGGTCGATTGACCGAAATTTGGCTCAAACCAATTCATCTAGCAAGTGTATTGGATGACATGAAGAACTCAGTTCATCAGGAGTGAATCATTCTTTGTGATGGGCAATTCAAGGTTTCTGACTCCGAGCTTGATATGATGTATCATTCCCACACTAACATCCACTGCTGCCTTTACCCTAGCAGCTAGCAGTCAGAATACTACAGTAAAGCAAGGAACCTTCTCCATCTAGCAAGTGCTTTAGTAGCATGGTCAAGGAACCTTCTCCATCTAACAAGTGCTTTAGTAGCATGGCCAGACTTTCGCTCCAGCCCCGGCATTTAGAAATTTAATATCATCCCATATCATTGATACCGAGAATTCCTCGTGCACATATTTCAGTGCTGACTTCCCTCTTCGCTTGGAAGGTTCTTGGTATTAAGAATTGAATTCAAGCCCCGCATATGCTTGTTCTTGGCATATGAGATCAATCTTTATGAATGCAGAGGCTCAAACCTGCGGAAGGAGAATTAGGACTAAATTTAGTGCAGATACTTATGTAGCTGAAATTAGCAACATGCCATTGTCAAGAACATCAGCACATAATTTTTTTAGAAAAATCTGAGAGCAGACTACAGGAAAACATGTATGTAATTCTGAATTAATGTTACTTCATATCTTGATAATATGAACTAACAAATGCCAAATTTACAAAAACATATGACCCATAGGTGAATATTACCCAAAAAGCAAGCATTGCCTTCCTGGAAAGAACTCTCCAACAAAGAAGCAATTTCGCATACCATCTTCCCCATCTCCAAATTGAACAATGACAACCTATATGAGTAGAATAAAGACCTGGATGGATTTGAACCACCAACTGCTCAGTAGAAACTGAGAGCTCTACCATTTAGAGGATCAGGCCTATATGGTTGATTGGGTTCTGATATGAAACAATGTGGTCACACTGGTGAAACTTTTAAGTATAATCAAGCAAATTTCCATTGCTTAACACTTTTTTGTATTAACACCCTGCATTACAAAAACACCAACCAATGACTAAGCTAATAGGATATCTTATCAGGTACAGATGGTAAGCACATTACATAAACAGGATGAAGATTGACAAAATAAAATTGAGTTTATTGCAAACAGTATAATGCTTGACAACATTTTGATAAACATGATTCAAGCGAAACTGCAGATGCACAAAACTAGAATAAAAACAAAACTGCATAATAGTCAAATAATGTGATTTTATTAAATTGAATTATATAAATTTCGACACTAAAAAATGAACTGAATAAAATTGAATGTAATGAAGTGAGTAAATACTAGGTGTACCTTAATTGACTAAGTCTCGATGGGGTTTGCAGATGCGTTGCTTGGCCGGAGTAGTCTACTGTGTTTTGATTTGTGATTGTGGATGTGTTTGGTAGACAAATATTTATGAACAAAAGCAAAAAAGAGAGGCAAGGGGGCAGACAAACACACACCGTTGGGAGAGATCGCTGGCCAAAAAGTTGCCGAGAGATCTCTCCCATAACACCACAAAACGAGTCTTATTTTTATTGAGAGTTTCGACCTGCCATGCGAGCGCACCCAACATGGCAAAGGCCTTATTCAAAACCACATCAATACACATTCATCCAACAATTTCACAATAATTTCAGATATCTTCACGTCATCTCATGCGCCAACGGACCGAAGATCCTCAACCGGAATCACGAGCTCTTCTGAGAATTAAATCACAGGAAGGATACATAACGCGTGAATTGAAACATCAAAACATCAAAGAAACCGTACCTGCAGAGAATTGTAATCAGCCACAATTGATCGGTCCAATACAAGTATTGAGGAACGGAAGATGCGATCCTCGAGCCATCGATCTGCGGACCACGGTCAACGATCGCAATGGACGAAATGAAAGATTGAGGAACCCTACAATTTATACACGCTTTGAGGAATTGGACGGCCGAGATTAAGTGTTAAAGATTGATAACGACGGTGTAGATGAGATTGATGATTAATAAGGATTGGTGAGCTGTCACGCGTGTTACTTGCGTAGTTGTTAAGCGAAGATCTGTCGTTGTTGATTAAATTAATGATTGATGATATCCACGGACTCGTTCAATTTCTATTTAGTGGCCTGTTGGCCTGTATCTTCGAATGGGCCCGAAACATCGTACCTTACATTTAGGCTTCGTAGCCCTTCCAAAAATATTCGAAATTCTAAATTAGCGACCGAAAAGCGCAATATTCTTAATTATTTATTTTATATATAAAATATGAAGGGATAAATTGACGCTTTCGTTTGAAGCCACATTTATTTTTATATTTATTTATTTGATATGTTAATTACACACTTTCTATCCACTACTCTCTCCGTCCCAATTTGAGTGACCCATTTAGACACTTTCACGATTTTTAAGAAAATTGAAAAATGTGAGATAAAAAATAAGAAAGAGAATGAGTGGAATAAAAAGTATGAAAGAGAGTGTAAATGTATAGGTAAAAAAGTTTCTATTTTAGGAAATGAGAAGATCATTTTGAGACATCCAAAAAGGAAATGGGACACTCATAATGGGACGGAGGGAGTATATTATAAGGAATAAAAAATAAAATAAAATAATGTGCATAAAACTACTAATACAATCATCCATCTCATTCACTTCCCTCAACTTTCTTGTTCAATTTACTTTAATTCGTTTCAGCAATGCATGCTAAGGTGTATATCCCTTACTTTGAACGGCCTCGCAATAATGTGGACAGTCACAAACAAAACATATATTTTCATTTTGTGTTCAAGGACAGTTCCACATGCTTAAAACTAAGATCCTACAATAAAACTACTCCACAGAGGAATCAAATTTAGATGGTATACTTTTAAGGATGGATTTTATATAGAGAGGAACAGGTTTATTCATAACTGCCTTGCGAGAACTTGTGCTCAGGATAGAAGATAGCTTCCACTGTGTTTCCACCGAATTTTCTCCCGTTCAAATTTGCCCTTGCTTTGACTGAGCTTTCAACATCAGCATACTCCAGAAACACCTAAAGTCATAATGAGGGAAAGTTTGAAATTCAGAGAAACAAAGGGATGAAAGCAATATTATTTGTAGTGCTGACCTTTCCTACACCCGGTCCTAGTTCGCCATTTGGGCCAGGACGTGGAATGACAACATTTACAAGGGTGCCTGCACATTTTAGCAGACACAGACAGTCAGACAGATCATGTTAATGAGAGTGTAAAACAAACATCAAAGGGAATATCAATGGCAAAATGGATCATGAATGTCCTTAAGCCTGTTAGTTAAGCCTGATTCTTTCACAGATGTGTGAGGCTACAATAGGCTGTAAACCAAAACATGCAAGGCCAAAAACATCAAAATTAAGAAAACACATCCAAAATCTATCAAAACAAGGATGCAGAGATACTGAATTGAATTTCATACCAAATTTCCCCCCTTCTTGTCTCATATCATCCATGATGTCTTCAAACTCCTCATCATCCTTCAGCTCTTCCGGGGCAACAATCTGGGACAGGCATAATACCTTAGTTGGGGGTGCACCAGGAATGACACCAGCTACCGCACCAGGTTGTAACATGATTCTCTGCAATACAAATACACGCCATTTATGACACTTGGTAGAGCTAAGACTCTGTTTCAAAATATCAAAATGTTATATACCTGGATTGCTATTTGTTGTTGAGCGTGCAGCAGTATGTTCTCCTGCTCAGGTTTAGGTTGAGTAGTACCCTGGTTTGCACGCCTGACTGTTAGTGTTTTATCCCCCATCTTTATACCATTCAGAGCTGCACAGGCAATGTCAGTTACTGACAGGTCTTGATATACGCAAAATGCATATCCTTTAGAGTTCCCTGTTTCTCTGTCTTTCACCAAATCAAAACCGCGGAGAGGACCGAAAGACTCTAGCAGTTCCCTGACCTGTGATTCTGTAAAATAATAAGGCAAACCTCCAACAAAAATACGATCAGGTCCCTCCAGACCACCAGCCGATCCTGGTGTCAGTCCAACAGCCGCAAGGTTCATATTTGGATTGGGCTGACTTGGACCAAGTGTAGCAGCAAGGGAAGGGTTGTAATCACTGGGCCTCCTCACTTTAACAGGAGCACCCTGGATATCATAACAAGAAGGAAACATTCAAGCTAAGTAAGCATCGAATACGATGTCAAACCCGACCATGCAAGACAACAATCCAAAAAGACCATGAAACACACCTCAAATATAATACCATCCAAGGCCATGGCATTGCTTGCTTCTTCCACTGATCTCATTTCTACGAATGCAAACTTCTTTTCATGATTGATATAAACATTGACCACAGCATCACCTGAAAATAAATGAAATAGAAAACAAGCATTAGATGTAGCCAATATGTTAGAAAACAAGCATTAAGTAGCTCTTTAACAGCACAAATAAATTGAAGGGCATAAATGGTACAAGTGCATATAGACAGAAGGTGTAAATCACTGTGTATAACATAACTCTAAGACATTACTATATGGATTCAAGCACAAGTTCTGGCAGAAAGCCCTCAACTTGACTCTATAAGCACCAAGGCTATAACTGTAACAAGGTAATTTTAAGTGATATATTAATGTAATTTTACCTGGGCCAGCAGTGTTTCCTCCAATTGCGGCCATCACCTGACTGAAAAATGTGGCAACCGACTGCAACAAAACGTTGTAAATTAAAGTAAAAACTAACTGATCAAAATTATGAAGGACATATAACACAGTAAATCAAAACTGTCACGCAAAGTTATATCTAACGAACCTGTTCATTGGCTGTAGGGGAGAGTCCTCCAACATAAACCCGCCGGGCATGCCTTGTGGCCTAGCACAAGGAGGCAAGTACGCTAATTCAAAATCCACAAAGACGACCAAATTATGCAAATAAAAACCAAAGAGAAGAATGTACCTGTTGAGTCATTGCTTGAGGCATAACACTAAGAGCTCCAAATGGCTATGTTTCGAGTCCAAGAAAGTCAATCAATGAAAACATACCAACAATGGTAAAAAAACACCAATAAAACCCAATGGAGGAACACTACCTGCCCGGTTGCTAAAGGAAACATGTTTGGGAACATTCCAGGCACCACAGGAGGAGTCCCTGTAGTTAAACCTGCAAGTAAGATATGTTAAATTAAACAAGCACTGTCAATTTTAGTAAAATGATTAAGTCTCTGAAGCTAATATGAAAGTCTCCAAGGAAAAGCGTTAAGGAGTTTAAGCAGTTCATGTTGGCTCATTAGATGATTTAAAAGTGCAGCTACCAAAACAGGCAATGTGTGCCAGTTGAAGAAGTAAAAAACCTTCTAACCGTGCATTGTTCCTTGTTGTAAATAAAAGCGAGAGAACTCTGGCTCACGCCCATTGTCAGCATAGTGGGGCAACAAGCCCAACATTCCCCTCTTATAACATGAATATGACTTACAAAACAAACAAACACAAAACAGAAGACAAGAAACCAAAAGAAACACTCAGTACCAGAATAAACTTGAAAGGAAAATGGATACAGTAGCAGTATAGACAATAAGCCATTAGCAACAGGTAGTGCAGATTTGGAGGATGGCTGATAAACTTACCAAAAGCAAATTTGCTTGAACTTCTGGAAATAGCTCAAAACAAAAACCATAGTTATGTTTTATGCATTGAACAATTTACATTAAGTACCTGCTACAGCAGTTGCGGCAGGCAGCCCTGGCATTAATGCTGAGGCAGGAGGCGCCATGTCAAAACCACTTACTCTTTTGCTGCATGGACAAAATTTATTTAACAAACAAGATGATTATACCTTCCCTTGTTGAAAGTCAAGAAGAGAACATATAGTTACAAATATCAAGCTATAAAGCATGCAGGAGTTCATTAAAGTTATATTATATTTATAAGTTAAGTGAAAATCATAAGACCAGGGTGCTTATACTAGTAAATACTAATATACCCAGTGCCAATGTCTAAAGACCAAACTTTCATTGATAAATATCTCATTGTGAGTGCCAGCTATAAATTCACAATTACAAACAAAATGGTCATATGAATTTACCAGTCAGAACTAATCACGGACTGATATAGAGAGGGGCATGAAACTAAACAAGCTAAAGGAGTACTGGGAGTAAAACACAACATTTAGCCAAGATACGTATAGAAACAATGATACTTTAAGTACCCCTTACAATTTATAACTAATTGTAATATTTCACAAACCTCTTAGACCGCGAACGGGACCGGGATCGTGACCTATCCCGATGTTCAGACCTAGCCTTAGAGCGAGACCGAGAACGAGACCTTCGCCTGTGCCTGTCTTCTCTGTCCCTATCATATTCTCTTCTCCTGATGATCAACATAACATT
Source organism: Sedum album (assembly GCA_006409495.1). Lineage (NCBI taxonomy): Eukaryota > Viridiplantae > Streptophyta > Magnoliopsida > Saxifragales > Crassulaceae > Sedum > Sedum album. The sequence continues at coordinate 82,470 of QZGG01000079.1, forward strand.
AGTAAAGACCGATATGATGTGTACCATCAACTTAATGCTGGCAAAAATAACAAAATAGAAAAAGTAAAGTGACAACAACATTTGCAAAATCTCATTTTTATTTAATACTAAACCAAAACACAACTGAATCCCTTTCATTTCACATCTATCAGGTAGTACTATAATTCTTGTCTGTGTGTAGAGGAACATGTATGTCCATATAATGCTAAAATCATGCATCAGTAAAACATTCAGTCTAATTTATTCAAAGTCTACAATCATCTTAACCACTGGGGCCTTTCAACGATTGTCAAGGCATGCTTAGATAAACACACTCTAGTCTTGAGTTTATAAATAATTCAACTCAGTAAGTGATAACTCATCACCCCATACGTTCACTTAACAGAACAACCAATTAGTAAAGGATTTCAGTTCATTTTTACGGATGGTATAATACCTGGATCACCTGCACTATGCACAAAACACGACAAATTCAAAAATTAATTTTTCAAAACTCAGTTTAACTGGTTAAGGTTTTCAACCTATCATAAGATCTACTGCGAGGACGATCATCATCATCATCATCATCAATTCTGTCTCGGTCACGATCCCTGCGCTCACTTTTCTCTCTATGGCGATCACGACTTCTGTGACGGTCTCTATCCCTGTCTCGCTCTCTGTCCCTATCCCTATCCCTGTCTCGCTCTCTGTCCATATCCCTCTCCTTATCACGTCCTTTTTCGCGACCCCTGTCCTTTTCTCTGCTCTTTGAGGACTCTCTTTCACTACCACGGGATTCATGCTGTTTAAAAAAGTTCTTATTTAGAATTAACATCTTCTACATGTGCCGAATACAATAAATAAGAAGCTTTATTAAATCTCATATTCATATCATAAAAAAATCCTGGAATTTAATAAATGAGTAACCAAAGTGTATACACCCAGCACCAATTTGCACAAATTGAAGAAAATAATCCAATACAAACTGAATCTACACAAAAAATCGTACAAATCCAATCATATAGACCTTAGCTCTAGCGAATTCGTCATCATCCCCGTGGCTATGACTCCGGGCATGCGGCGAGACCTCCTCGCCGTGATTGTTGGAATCATGGCCGTTACCTTCGTACCGTTCGCCGTACTCCGACATGGTTCAAATCGCGGGTCGAATTGATCGCGGTGAAAGCTTTTCGAGTTTTCTAGGGCTAAGATTGAGGAATTTCAATGAGACTCGAAGATGACAAGTTTCGAATATTGTTTATTGGGCCGCAGTTCAAATAATTGGGCCAAGTTCTCATTCCCGTAATTTTTGTCTTGGGCATCCGCACCCATAGAGAACTTCCTATCTCTTAGAGGAAGTTCTCTACAAGGACATCCTGTCATATAGTGATAGCATTCTAAGGAATTTGTGCAGCGCAACATCCTATTAGAGGATGTCCTATTACTGTTCATAATAAAAATAATAATTTTAAATACTTTTTTCATATTTTTATACACCAGTAATTGAGTCATTATTTATTTAGGATGTTTTAATATATTATGCGTATTTGAATTTATTTTTAATGTTTGAAATTGATGAACATGTTTAAAATGCTTGAAAAAACAAATTATTTTTAAAATGCTTGAAAAAATATAAGAAATACTTTACTCATCAAAGTTAAATGGGCGATAACAATTTGCAAATTCATCAGAACCACCTGCTTCGCAACGGTCATCCTCATCATCGCGACGAAGAATTTCACTCTTTCGCTTTGAAAAAAATTTCTTTGATTTCGGGGTCATTTTATCAATATCCATGAGCATGATTCTCTGATTGTCCTCCTTTTCTGCCTTCTGAACTTGATACATTTGCATTTTCCACTCGCGGTCTAACTTTTGTTGATTTTGTTCGAGAAGTTGTTGTTGCATTTTCCAGTCTCGCTCCATCTGAAGCTGGTTTTGTTCAACACTTTGTCTTTGACTTTCTGCAATACTCATCAAAGCTTGATTATGCACCTCATTAGCAATATTCTTACCTTTTCTTTTAGATTCTTTGGCCGCCTTTACTCCGGGTGGTCTAACAGGACTAGAGGAACGTGTTTGATAGTCTTCTGGTGTGGAAAATAATGTTTCTTGTAAGGTTGGATTCTCTGGCACTTCCGTTGAATCTACCTCATCCACAATCGGACTAGCCTCATATGTGTTTCTTGGTGTAGATGATTCGGAAATTGCAAATGTTTGATGATTCTTCACTTGTTCCCAACACTCAAAATGTGAAAACGTTTTGTTCTTTTTTGCAACGTACATGACTTGAGCTTTTCTTAGCTAGCACAAATAATTATTAAAAAAATAGAGCACTGTCAATCAATATAATCAAAATATTAAACTAACAAGATAAAAATTACAATACAATGAACAAAGTAATTTAATTACCTCATCTTGTAAATTGCAACCGGATTCCGGATTCCTCCTTGCGTATGCTAGACAAGAGCTCCAATAAACCAACAACGGCTTTAACTTAGCAAAGCGAGATTGAAGGGCGGCTTGAGATCTTTCAACCGTCCTAATTTCGTGCTCACTTCTCACCCAATTTTGTTGATAATCATGATATATTTTCTCCCACAATTTGTCTACCCTTTGTTGACTTCCCGAAATTGGATCAACGGATTGTCGAACAAAAGATATGCATAGTTGAACATCTTCGGATTTGGACCAATTACTTGACATTGAGATTTGGAAAAAAGAACTTGAAAATATGTATTTGAGAGAAAAAGTTGAGTTTATGAAGAAATATGGTATGTATTTATAGCTTAATAAGTTACCGTTTGTTTTGAATTTTTTCTGATGTTTTTCTGACACTTGCTGACTTTTTCTGATTTTTTTTCTAATTTTTCTAATTTTTTCTGGATTTTTTGGAATTTTTTGAAATTTAAATACTTTTTAAACGGTTCATTAATCTGAACCGTTAAATTTAACGGTTCAGATTAATGGACCGTTGAATATTCAACTTAAATTCATTTATGGGCTAAAATTATTTTTATTTACTGATGGGCCTTTACAAAATGGGCTGAAAATTAAATTAACTATGCACGTGATGAGTCACGTGCAATCCTAAACCCTAATTCCAAACGAAGCGGACGTCCTCGCTTCCATCCTCAAACAGCACGCCGCATAGCACGTTCTCGGAACGTTCTCAGATCGATCGTCGCGCTGCACGCTCAATTGCTGCCGGACGTCCCACAATCCCAGGTAGGACGTTCTATTTTCTCTGCCGCTGCAGATGCCCTTATAGCTGCGATTGTTTATTTTCGGATTAGGTTGAGATGATACAATTATACGTGTCAAACTGTAAAAATCATCTTATTTATTTATTTTATTAAATCTAACTAACAAAAAAAAAATTAGTTTACTCATCTACTCCTGTATTTTGCACATATTTATCCCCTATTTTAATAATAAATTAATTAATTATAATTACTATATTATCAAAATAAATATTTAAGATCATGTTTCACCGTCTTATCAAATTCCTTTATCGACCCATTTATTTATTGTTGTAAATATGAATTACTTTGTATGTGTTCGGATCATGTGAGACATTAAGTTATTGTAAGACGGAAGGACAAAATCAGAACCGTTGATTTGATTGATTAAACGGTTGAGATTAAAGTTGGTTTTATTAAATTTGGCGGTTGAATTTGCGAAAAACACGGGGCGGTTGGATGTGGAAGTTTTTTTAAACTTTAAATCTCATCCGTCGGATTATTATAAATCAATGGATGAGATCGTTTCCTACGGTCTCACTAAATATTAATTGTCCTTCTAGAACATACTTTTCCGTACTTTGTATATAATATTTATTTAGAATTAAGTTCTAAGAGGACAAGCAAATTTTTGTGACACGGAAGAACATTATTTCAATCGTTATTTTCAATTGTCTGTGTATTTTGCTAATTCATCCACCTATATTAATTCATAATTTGCTTAATTTCAATCGTCAAATAATCAAAAATAACGGTTGAGATGATGTCTTACAAATTTTTTAATGTTCCTCAAAGTAAGAGACCCTTAATGTCTTACAATTTTTTTTAAATATATAGAGTAATTTAGAATACGGAAAAGGATCAAGAGAGACCCTTATATTTCCAATCATCAAACGGTTATTATTGATAACTGTCATTTCCCAACCGCCCGTGTATTTTGCATACTCAACTACACCTCTTTAAATTAAAAATTAATTTAATCTCAACCACCGGATTAATCAAAATCAACGGTTGAAATTATGTCTTCATGTCTTATAAAAATTATACGTTCCTCTCGAACATAACTGATTTAGAATACAGATCCAATGCAATAAAGTTATTTATTGCAGGACACAAATACATAATTTGAGTAAAAAATGTCACTAAAATATGTAAGATTAGAGTCGCGTTCATTTGCGACCTAGGGTTCCTTTTGCGAACCTGAGACCCCCTATCCAACCGTCCGATCTGATTTCAACTTTCAATCTCGGACTGCCACGTGTAACAATGTATGTTACAATTTTTGTTGCATCAGGGGTAGTTTAGTCAGAGCCACACATTATACACCTCTGTCATCTCTCTCTTCCACCGTCGACTCACCATTTCATCCTCCATCCCCACACTTCTCTCTTCGGCGTAGTTCCGATCCAAGAGATGTCAAAGTTTTATTGAGTTGCGGATGATGGAAAGTTGCAAGGATGAGGTAAATCAGCCGCCTTCCCCTTCCTCTCCTTCCTAAACGCCTCATAATCATTAACCCTAGCCGGATCATACTCCTCAATCACATGCGCATCCACCCCAACGAAAGCCGGTTGATACACCAGACTCTTCAATCCAGCATCCGGTGCAGGAGTTGATGTAACGACTACCTTGGGAATCGGAGAGGGTTTGAGTTTGTTCTGAGATTTGAGAACGGAGTGTGGGGGCGCTAAGATAGAAGCAGGTTTACGAAGGGCGGCGGGAGCCATCTTATGACAACAAGTATTCGAATTTGCAAGCTGAGGTTACTTTGATGGAGCATGAGTTAGCAAATGGGACTGATGAGAACATTGTAATCAGATTATGTTGAATTTGAAGTTTTTTGTTTACCTTGTTATGTGCACATAGTTTGTGTATTTTGCGCACATAATGTTTGTATTGTGCACATAGTTTGTGTATTTGTGCACATAGTTGTCAAGTTAAGCTTCTTTTGTGCATATCACATGTGTTTTTTCTAGGTATATGCATACATGCACGAAATGCTTTCTAAATTTGAAAATCGTCGTACATCTCTCCGTCGACCTGGAAAATGCTTTCAAAATTTGAAAATGGAACAGACATTGCTCTCAGCACGAAATTAACTAGTCTCTTACCATCAATCAAATCAGTCTGCAAAAGTTGTCAGTCTGCACGAAATCAGTCTGCAAAAGTTGTCAGTCTGCACGAATTTTTCAATATGCACATTACCCGTTTTACCCCTCCTTCCCATTTTTGCACATTTTGCATATGCATCTTCGACGCCACGTGTCGCGCTCACAACCAAATGCACATTTATTTGCAGTCGTCCGATTCGACCCCTGGGTCTCAAAGGAACCGGACTCTGTAAGATTATAGTAACAAAAAACAGATTTTGATTTTTTAATACTCATCGAGTAGCATCGAGAGTTTTGGTTGGATTTTATATTTAAGTTTTTATAAGTTGAGTTATAGGGAAAAGGTTCAAAGAGTACATAAATTTATATGAGACATAAAAATATTATTTTAATCATTGATTTCTATCATTTTAACGATTAATATTAATAACCGATATTCACCAAATGCTCCATATTTTTTTGTTAATTTATTATAAATTTAATTAAAAGTAATTTTAACCTCAACCATTAAATTAATTTAAATCAACGGTTGAAATTAAATCTCTATATCAGCCTCTTAAACTCAACCCGAGTTATATAGACCATTAAGTTTGTAGTTTATATTTCGTCCTGATTAACTTGCCATTGGCTATGTATACGGAGAACAGCACCTGGAGGACAGTAGTCAAACAAAAACACTCAACGCATCAAATAACCTTCGAGAAAAAGACACATGTGAAAGATTACAGGGAATACTGTCTAAATCAAAAGAAAGGGGTATGACTGGAGAATAACGTTGGACCATTCTGAATGCTTTTATTTGGTAGCTAATACGGGATATGCATATCAGACAAGCAAGTCCATGGCCTTGTCGACTAGAACGATGGGATGTTCAGCCGGCCTGCCACGCTCTTGCTCTCGCTCCTTTCTGATCCTTTCCTCTTCCTGTCTCATGGCTGCTTCGCCCTCGCTCTCTTCGTGTCCTCTCATTTCCTCTTCTTGTCGCTGGTGCCTTTCTCCCCTTGTATGTTTTCTTGTTTGCCTTTCTTCTTCTTCTTCAGATTCTTCACCTTCGCCATGATGCTCTTCTCGTTCCCTTCTCTCCCTTTCTTCTTCTTGCCTTCTGGCAGCTTCCTCTTCACTTTCTCCACCACCACCTCTTCCTTCCTCCTCCTGGCGTCTCGCTTCTTCTTCCCTCTGCCTCCTCTCTTGTTCTGCCCTCTCCTCCTTCCTCTGCCTTCCCTCCTGCTCACCTCTTTCTTCTTCCCTCTTGTGTCTCTCATCTTCCTCTTCTCGTTTCCTAGCTTCTTCCTCTTCCGTCCTCTTACTTTCCTCCTCTTGCCACGCACTAAACTGCTCCTCAGCACAAGATGTACATTCAACTATAAGGGCCTCCTCCTGCTGCCCCGTTAGCTGAATGACAGTCGCATTGTCCACATTGAAAGCTGCAGCCAACACATCTTTATCGATCGCTTGGAACACTGATTGTTTTCCTACCAAATACTGTGGATAGTTGCGCTTCTGTGTCGTGCTGAACCCCATGAACACTAAACTGTCGTTGTTGAACGATGTCTGTGACACTGGATGAAACCTAGGCACCATAAATACGTCTCCTTCCTCAACCCTAAAGCTTTGGTTCTCACAGCCGGACTGGTTCTCCTCTGAGCTTGAGCATACAATTCTGACCATCCCTTGACCCGCCACCACAAATGCGACTTCAGTAGCCATTGGGTTCCAGTGTGGGGCCATCATGGCACCCTGCGTGCAATTAGCCGCCAATCATTTTCATAGTCATTTGGTCAAGTAACATGTATCTATATTGACATAGCTTGGTAACGTGACCAACCTTAGTCAAGTTCACATAAAATGCTCCGAAATTCGAGTCCCTCAACACTTCAAGATCCTTGGAGGTCACGGTTAAGCTCCACCCATTACAATTTTCAAAATCACGATTGGCAGTATACACATTGAATACCCTACTGTCCTTACGCTTCTTTTTCTTGTTCTCCATTTTAGCACCTTCAATGCTCTGAAAAACTTTCATGAGTCGACCTTCCCAGTCCTTTGATTGTCCCTCTTCTGGTTGGCTCGACACATCCTGGATTATCAGTGGCTGCTTCACGGCACTCTTAATGGTCTGGATCACGTCCTCAGGCACCTACACAACATATATATACACACGCATATCCACCAGCAAGTAATAAGATCAAACCATAATACAGAACATAGTCAAACACAACTAAAAATTGCACATAGGCATATACCTGGAAAGCAGCTTGCAGGACGCTACTATCAAATCCTCTCACGAGATCAGCAATGCTGGAGTAAGGACCGATTGACGAAAAGCGAGACTAAAACAGTTCAGCACAGTACAAAGGCGTCATTTCAAAGTTATATATACTTTACTACACATTGGAATTGGTAATTAAAAAAGAAAGTCGACACATACATGCAAGTCTTCATTTGAGTTGGCAAACAAAGCAGTGATTCTCAGCCTCTCCCTCTGTTCTGTCCCCAAGTTGCTCCTGATGAAAAAAACAGATCCTTGTCTTAGCCTGTACACGTCTCCTCTCGCAAGTGACACTGTTGAAGGTTTCTTGTCATTACTAATCCAGGTAAGATCTCCGCTCCCTGCACCAAATTAATTCACCATTACACACATATAGTTTTAGTAATTTGTTAGAAGTGAATGAGAGGATTTGAAATGGGTACCAGAGTGACAGTAGAGAAGCATCTCTGAGTGCAACATGACAGGAAGGAACAAAGCATTAGGCTCCAGTTTAAAGAACTGAAGATGAAAGCTCCCATTGATTTGCACCTCATCTCCAATCTCCACAGCCGATATCTCCCCAAAATCGGTCTGCAGAACTGGCCTCCTTTCATCTCTCTTCACCACCAATTTTGAACCCCAAGCCGCCTCTGCCTCAACAGCACACAGTAGTGTCAAGGCAGTGAAGCAGCAGAGCAAGATGAGGATCTGCAGCGGCGATGTATTTTTCTCAGAGGTCATTACTTTTTTTACTTTGATGATTTAGTGAAGATGGTGATCGTGAAGAGAGTAAGTGGGAGGGTGCAGTTTTAAAACATAGAGAGTGAAGAGGATGGACGTGTCGGGACAAGGGGACACGTGGCAGTTGGAGTAGGAGGACACGTAAAGGGCATGCATGCAACGTAACTGGCTAAAACTGGAATGTTTAACTGATTGAATGTTTTTTGTACTTGTTGGAATCGAACAAGCAACTGGTTTGTATTTTTGTCACGTGAAAGGTTGAAGACGATAAAGGCAAGATAGATGCAGGGTGGACCAGGTGGGAAGGCCTTTGTTGTCGCCTTGTGCTCAGAATTTTTTTGTACCCGACTGACTAGGTTTCAGGGACGGAGCCAGAAATAAAATCTTAGTCTGGCTAAAACATTTATTTTATTTAAAAGATAATTTAAATACTAATGAATATGTATATATTTTAATATAAATTAATAAATATGTATTTTTTAAATAAATTTCTTCAAAAATGGTTGGGCTACAGCCCAACCAAAATCCTACATGGCTACGTCCCTGCTAGGTTTGAAGCCTGTTTGAATCGGACTTCCGACTGCGACATACCAGAAGCCCAGTTGGCTTATCTAAGAGCTATAACTTGAAATGATTATGATGACTTTCAGGCTTATACTGTTATGAGTGCAGCTCCCTTACGATCTAGGGATTGCATCTAGTGACTGAAAATGCATTCATGTAAACACAAATAGTGGCAGATGATGCCACGTGGTTAAATGATGCCACGTGGTTAAATGTGCATATGCATAAAGTGCATGTGCATAAATGCATACGTGGCAGCACAATAGCCACATGATTAGAGTGAGTCTCAAATATATGGGTGAGTCTCAAATTAGATAGGGGGTCTCAAAAGAACGCTTTTCATACTGTTATACATCTTTCATGCATCATTGGATAAGTTACAGCGAATAAAGTTCTAGAAGGACGATTAACTTTTGTAAAATGGTAGGACACAATTTCGATTGTTCATGAATTATAATCTAGCGATTAAGATTTAAAGTAAAATAACCGTCATATCTAACCGCCCAATTTTATTAAAACTCAACTTTAATATCAACCGTCGATGTAAAAAATAAAATTTTAAATATACAAAATAGAACGATTTAATTTGCAAAAATGATTATTATTAAACTATGGAAGTAGTAATATTTAAAGCTTGAAAGGTATCCGTCCTGTCCAAACTTTTTGGGATAAAATATTAAAAAAATTCATTCGTAATAACTTTGTCGCAATTACATATTAGAATATCAGTTAAGCGATTTAGGGTAATGAAGGATAATGCAGATATTTTACTTATTATTATTGGGACCAACAGCCAAGCTGAGCTCGATGATGTCTGCTGACAAAACTTTTTGAGATACAAAAGACAAGACTTGGATTGGCACTGGTGACGTGGTTAGGGTTAGCAGAATCAGTTGAAATATACAGTTTTATCTATTGGTAGTCTATACTCATATAAATGCTAAATAGGCATCTTCTACAACTGTGGAATATCTGAAGTTGAAAAACAATGGGATATCCTTGGTACATCTTGAATTTGCTTGTAGATAGATACCTTCTTGACTTTTATGAAAAAATGGATTGTCTTTCTAAGAAAATATATTTGGGTAACTGGTGTGAAATTCCATAAATAAATAAAAAATTATTAACCAGTTAAACCTTAAATTATTTCAGTGAGAAGGGCAATAATTTGATGTTTTGATATTCCTCATTTTACTTTTGTTCAGGATTAAATTAAATTTATCAAAATGATCTTTCCAATGCTATAACAGAACTGAAAATTTTCTTTCTTTAATTATATTAAAATGTCTCGAAATAATTATATTTTCGTCATATCATTCGTACTTGATACTAATGCACATTATAACTTGTGCTAATGACATATAAGTATTACTTATAAGCACTTTCACATATTAGTAGTTACCAATGCACAGTATAAAATGTGCTACTAACATCAAAGTGTTTGTAATTAATTTGATATATTTATTTTATTTTGCTTTCATCTATTCCAATTTATAAAAGAGTAAATTTTGGAAAAAAACATGACTTCAAATTATAACGGCCATTAAAAAGGTTTGTATTTTATGTATAGTAGACATACTGATAAAGATTAAAAAGACATTATATATTTGTGAGACGAAAAGACTTTATCTTAACCATTAATTTGATTAGTGTGATGGTTGAGATCAAATTGACTTTTAATAAAAATTGGGCGATTGGGTTTTTAAAATACGTGTCCGGTTGACTTTGATGGTTCTTTTAATTTTAATTTTAATTTTTATCTACTGAAATATTAGTATTCAACAGTTAGGATTGTGTCACACGGTCTCGAGAAATGATAATCGTCCTCCTTGATCTTTTCCCGTTGTAATACTCTCTTCTCAACTAGTAATACTCTTTTGCATTTTTCGAAAAAATTCAAGCTGTTGCGGAAAATGTCATGAAATGATATTTTGCGAAATATATTACCCTCTTTCAACTCCAAGGTTACACTCGATGAATAATAGTATGCAGTGAAAGATCATAGGAGGACGTATATCTTTTAATAAGATATAAGGACATGATCTCAATCGTTGATTTTTATCAATCCAACGGTTGATATTTGTAACCATCAATCACCAATCGCTCGTGTTTTTTGTAAATCTAACCGCCCAATTAATTAAAAATCAACTTTAATCTCAACTGGCAAATTACAACAATTAAGTTTACGTAATACGTCTCACAAAAGTTATATGGCTATAAAACTTAACTCAAGTTATGCAATCCCAAATAGTTACCAAGCCACATTAGATGTTGTTTTGTAAAGAAAGAACTCAAATTATACCCTTACCCTTAAAAGTTAAAATTAAAATTCTTCTCATCCTATAAAATATAAAAATCATCAAAAAATTAATTACAAAGATAAAAAAGTTATTTTTTATAAATGCGTGGCTGACTTATCTACAATTATAAACTACAACAAAATGTCAGAACATGAAATAAAATGAGTAAAAAATACATTTTCTCAACATATTTTCCATATTTACAACATTTAAATTTCCTATTTATGAAAAAAACAAATCTGGAAAAGCATCTTACCAAACCACTACTAAATGTCTAAATCCTCATTCTTTTAATAACCGATTTTCTACCTTAATCGCATTCATCCGATCAGCATTTGGTATATAAAAAACCAGACAACATCAACCACTCCTTAAATTCATTCACACCCCACTTCGATTTCGCTCCAAAGATTCAACCTTTTCAACTCTAATCGACAATATTCGAAATGGGTTCCATCAATTTGAGCTCTTGCGTCCAGCCAAGCCCTCTCCCCCGAATTCGCAGCAGATCCGTACATGCCACCACCGTCTGCCACCACTCGATTTTAATCACCAACGGATCATCAAAGTTGAGAGCAATTCAGACGAGGAAACAGTCGGTTTCAGGGTCTATATCGGCTCTGATGACTGTCGGGAAGGTGGACGAGGATGTTGTCGTCGATTCATCTTCTTCTAAGTCAAACCGTAATTTTGATTTCAATACTTACATGTTTGAAAAAGCTGAGAAGGTGAATCAAGCATTAAGCGACGCCGTTCCGCTAAGGGAGCCGCTCAAAATCCATGAGTCTATGCGCTACTCACTTTTGGCGGGAGGTAAGCGTGTCCGTCCTGTTCTATGCTTGGCCGCTTGCGAGCTTGTCGGAGGGGAGGAAGCGATGGCAATGCCGTCCGCTTGCGCTGTGGAAATGATCCACACTATGTCCTTGATCCACGATGATCTTCCGTGTATGGATAACGATGATTTACGTCGTGGAAAGCCGACGAATCATAAGGCGTTTGGGGAAGATGTTGCGGTGCTAGCGGGGGATGCGTTGTTGTCTTTAGCTTTTGAGCACATTGTGAAGGCGACTCTCGGGGTTTCTCAAGATAGGATTTTGAAATGTGTAGCGGAGTTGGCTAAGGCTGTTGGGTCCGAAGGACTTGTTGCGGGACAAGTGGCCGATATTTTGTCAGAAGGGTTATCGGATGTTGGATTAGATAACCTTGAGTATATACATTTGCATAAGACCGCAGTGTTGTTGGAGGCGTCTGTGGTTTTAGGCGCAGTGATGGGTGGTGGGACAGACGAGGAAGTTGAGAAATTGAGGAAATTCGCTAGGTACATTGGATTATTGTTCCAAGTGGTGGATGATATTTTAGATGTGACCAAGTCGTCTGAGGAGTTGGGGAAGACGGCTGGGAAGGACTTAGTGGCTGATAAGACTACATATCCTAAGTTATTGGGAATTGAGAAGTCGAGGGAGTTTGCTGCTAAGTTGAAGGCTGATGCACAAGCTCAGCTCGATGGGTTTGATCAGGCGAAGGCTGCGCCTTTAGTTGCATTAGCTAACTACATCGCTTGTAGGGAGAATTGAGGCAGTAACGCTCGAGTGAATGCAATTTTACATGGTGTTGTTTGTAAAAGAGTTTAGGTCATCCTTAATGATGCCCGAAATTTAAGATCATTTGTGCAATATAAAAATTCACTTTTATGGACCTTCAATAAAAGATTGTTTCAACAAAGATCATACAAATGGATGATGAAACAATCTTAATGGTGATCAAATAATGTCGACGGTGTGATGAAAGAAAACAACTTTTGTAATATATAAAAGAGAGTTGAGTTTCAGAAAGATATGTAAATTTGTGAGACATAAAGACGTAATATTGACCGTTGATTTGATTAATTCGACGGTTGAGATTAAAGTTGGTTTTTATAAAATTAGGCGGTTGGATTTGTAAAAAACACGGCCGGTTGGTGATTGATGATTACCAATATCAACCGTTTGATTAATAAAAATCAACGATTGAGATCATGTCTTTCCATCTTACTAAAAGATGCATGTCCTCCTAAAACCTTTCACGTATAAAAGATGTTGCAAAACATATGTTATGATCTATTCTAAAAACCAGGGTAAATGATTCCTTAGAAGGGTTAGGGTGAAGTTTAAGTGTTTCAGTGTTTGCCTCATTTGGCATCATGTTGTTTAATAATTTCAATGAAATCAAATACTTGCATTACAAATTTTAACTCGAAATAATTTACGGTCATCAAGAAGTTGAAGGAGAACATGATATTTTGTAAGATGGCGATATATGATTTCAACGTTACCTATTTATAATTTAACAGACGAGATTTAATCAAAAATAACTATCAAATTGAACCATCTGTATTTTTTGAAAATTCAATCGCATAATTGATTAAAAAACAACTTTAATCTCAGTCATCAGATTAATCAAATTAACGGTTGAGATCAATACCTCCCTTCCTACAGATATTTATCATATTTCCCTTTACGCCAATTGTGATCGAATAAAAACTATCGTTGCTAACCGTATTTTATAAATTGACGTGCGATCAAAATCCAAATCATTAACACATTTTAACTTTTAAGAATGGAACGGTTATAATAATATCTGAAATGTAAAACCATATATTTTTGATGTATAGTATAGTTGATTAGAAAAGTTTAAAAAGAAATTACTAATAATCCTACAGATAAAGGTTTTAGGAGGACAACTATTTAAATGTAAGACATAAGGATTTCATCTTGTCCATTAATTTTGTTAATCTAATGAACAAGATTAAAATAATATCTAAAAATGTAAAACCATATATATAGTTGGTTAGAAAAGTAAAAAATAAATTAATAAGCTATTAATATGTGGTCGATTTTTTTGTGTGGTCGATTTGCAAATGTAGAAAATAATAACTATAGAATATAATTTTTATAATCAATTGAAGGATAAATTAGTCAAAAAAATTCCCACATTCAAGTGGTTTCAGAATTCCTAAAATCGCGGTTTAGCTAAAATTTGATTCCAATTCGAAATTGACTTCAATTTTACAAAATTGGAGACATCTAAAACAACCAAAACCACCCCAGAACCATCCATGCCCATATCATCCGTGTTAGATGATTCATCAACTATTATAAATATTGTTATTGAGAAAATGGAATCTATGATTCATTATTTGCTATATTATGATTCACGAATCAAAGGTATACAATGTATGGATTATACGAACGAATATACTAATAATTCAAAACAAACCATAACGAATACAAAATACTGAAATAAACTTATCAAAACATCAATGTAAACAAAATCAGATGACGAACTAAGCATTCAAGTTATAAATACATATATGATTCATGATTTGAAATAATATGATTCATGAATCAAATGTATACAATATATGGATTGTATGAACGGATATATTAGTAATACAAAAACAAATCCTAATGAAATACAAAATACTGCCATGAAATACGAAATATATTTTAAATGTATAAAAACAAAACTGAATAAGTAGGTTGCCGTAAATTAAGGAATTAACATTAATTAAGCTATTTGTTAGATATATTTTATTACATGTTTCCATTCTCTACCCTTTTATGATTAAATATATAAAATAAGCATTTTAATTTGTAACCGTCAGATTGTTATTGAATGGAAGGTCAAGATCTTTTTGAATTTTATAACTAAAGTAGCACTTTTCACCTGATCATTTACCTAATCTTAAACATTGATTTGATTAATCTAACGGTTTACATTATATTGATTTTTAATAAAAACTGAACGAATGGATTAGTAAAATATAGTTGGATTTGATTGTTATTTTTAATTTAAATCTTATCTGTTGATTTGTTAGTAGTCAACGGTTGAGATTATATCTCACATTAGATTATTGTTTTGTTGAGTCTGATAGATCGAAGATGCTATGGATACAGCTTCACAGACATTTGGTATTATTTTGCAGGTTTTTTAGTTGGCACCAACAAATCATGTTGAGCTCGTTGATCCAGATGCCGTCGCCACCTTCATCCACTTCGTCAGATTGAGTATTTGGAGTTATGTGTAGTTGAAGTTCAGAAACTTAATTATAAGGTGTAAAAGTTCGTACTATTTTATATATTTTGTAAAATTTCTGTAACGAACTTGAGTGTCACATAAAAGACTGCTTTCATCTGTTTTGATTGTTGTGTCTTGGTTTTGCGGAATCTAATGATAGGCTCTTCCCAAGTCACGTATCCTTTACGATGATGTTCCAATTTGAGATGTTTTGCTACTTAACAATCAGGGTCAAACTCAACAACTTATGAAACTTTCATGTAATATAAACAAGTTTTAAACGAGCTCTGCTCAACTTATGATTCATTGATGATACAAGAACGATGGGATGAAGAGATAAATACCTGAAACAGAGTAGGGATTATAATTAAGTATAGTTGCTTACAAACTTTGAAACCACAGCCATTGGACCACATGGACACTTTAAGGACTTTGTGTTGTTCTTGGACATTTTTGCTATTGACTACCTCTAAAATAATTTTTACTAATTATTTGGTCAATGAATTAACAATTCTCATTATCGGGTCAATTATTATTTCATTCTATCCTATTCCGCATAACACCCAAATTACTTTTGATGGACATTTAGCTCCGACTCTTGCCAACTGAACTAACATGAGCATCATAGTCTAGACAATGCAATCTTATAAAAATTGGTGATTTTCTTAAACTCACACCCCAATTGTCATTATGAGTAAATCAGACTGTAATTTGTTCATATCTTTTTTTGCACTTTCCCCTCAAATCAAGGCTTTTATACACATAGTTGGTTAGAAAAGTTCTAAAAGATGGAATTAAAATCAAAATAGAAAATTCAACTAGATTTTCAAATAAGATCAATCGCCACACTAAGAATAAACCTTGATCTTCAAAATATTGAATTATCAAAATCAACGTTTGAGATCAAATTATTCAGTGCCTAAAAAAATCTTATACCACTGAGTTATTTGTGAAGCCACAAATTCTTTCCCATTATACCACTGAGTTCTTTCAAAATTACAACATTTCATATGTTAATTATTATTTTACATAGAATAATATGCACATAATTGAGCATTAAATAACTAGTAAGATATATGTATAAACGGAAATGGAGATCACGTGTGATAAAAACGAATAGGAAGATAAATATTAGTAATTAAAGATTATTTTGATTATCTACAATTTTAATCATTATTGGCTGGTTTTGAAAAATATTGATTGCGATGACATTTTAATACTCTTGATCGGCATCGGAATTTCTTACATTTCAGTTCTGGCCTCTAGGAGCAATCTTTTTTATGATAGATAGTATCGTGCCACTGAAATCAGGAAAATATGCATTGCAGCTAGAGGAGAGTTCCTGACTGGAAACAGGCACTGCACCGCAAAAAGGCACTCGAGCGACAAATTGCCAAAGACGGAGACATAAATCGGTACAGCAACTGTTGTCGCACTCATAGCTTGTGGGTTATCTAGAAGAAAAACAAACAACATTGGCAGTGTGAAATCAGAGTCTATAGATGCATTATCAGTTGCAAAATTAGAGACATATACAACTCATCATCAGTATTCACATTTATTTATAATGGGGCATAGTTTGAATGTTATGTGTCCCCCAATTATTGTATTACCCTCAAAGCTCGAAAAAAGGCTATTAATAAACTCAACTACTAAACCTTAGATTATAGTCCCTTCCACGTCATTTGAAATATGTAGACAGATTCAAGTATGTTCTTCATTTATGGAATAACTGAAAGTGACCTGTATGGCTCCTGATTTCCGGACATTGTATGTTCATGTGATTAGTATGTGAAGTAATCTGCGTCATTATTTTGATCTTCTCAACCTTCAACCGAGCTGATAGTGAAATGGAACTACCTGACAAAACACAAGTCAGATTCATCATTCATGATATCACTTTGCATCAACCGTAAACAGAGACTAACTAAAGTTGTTCTACTTGCTCTCTTTTTTGTGGTCACAAAATATCAAGACAGGACAATGTTTTATTAGGATTCCCAAACTCCTAGTAGAAGATTCCAGCTCCAACATTAACAATATTTGCACTTTGATAATCCATGTTTCTATCATATCTACTTGAATGCTGTTTCTCTCATCTATACACACTTTGATCATCTGTTGACACTTCTATTTTTCATGCAACTCTGTTTTAAATATGGAGCTTTGGATCTTGACACTCTGCAGATAAAACCAGCTTGGGAAATTGTCGAGGAATAATGACGATGCAGTTGCTCTTTCCCGATAAATACATAACTCCAACACACCTGATCTGACCACCTCCCCACCTGCACAGAAACTAGTAAAAAATAACTATAATTAATCACAACTGTCAAATTTTGGGTACGTACTCAGCATATAATCTGTGTATAAAACTCACTAAATTTCAAAATCATTTCCTTATCAACCAAGTGATATTAATCAAGCAAAGAAAGTCTCAATATGTATCAAAATCATTAACTTATCAACCAAGTAGTATAGATTCACACTTAACAGCAAATTTACTCATTTATGATCAATCAACTTCACACAGCCACCAAATTATTTCAGAACAAATACTTCTCAAATATACATTTATTATTAAAAATCAAGGATTCTGAACATAACAAAACCCCAAGGGCCGAATTATAAAAGCCAGTATTTCTAATCTAGTCCCTCAACTTCTATAAACTTACAAATCAAATCCACGAACCTTCAAGCATCCTTGTCTTTCTTCCCCTCCGCCGCGGCATCTGATTCCTTCTCCTCCGACCTCACCCTGCTCCGCCTCCTGACTCTAGTCTTAACATAAAAATCCAAAAACATCCCGAGAATCGCGACATTCAGCACTGAATTCAACCCCCAAGCTACGATCCCGTTACACCCTTTGACCAAATGCATAGCCAAAACCCCAACATGACACAACAGATTACACCCTAAAAGCACCATTCGACAATCCGATACAAACGGAAAACAAGCCCCTGGCAACCCAATCTCCGTCCAAAACCTATACCCGTAAATTATAGCATAAAGCGACGTCGTAAGGAGAATAGCCAACACTGAAACGAAATATTCCAACCATAAGAAACTCATGAACGTCAAAATAGCGTTGTTAAAGAGCTGGAAAAACACGAGCTTTCGTCGCCGGAGGATCGTGAAGCACGTGCGAAGCATGTGCAAGAAGCGTGAAAGGTAGAAAATGTACGACCAGAAGAAGACGCGGCCAGAAGGACGTGTACCCATTGGAAAACATAGAAGCCACTGGAACGGCGTCGTTTTTAAGCGCGTGGTGAAATACCAGCGCGTGTCACGGATTTCGAACACGGCGGAGATCGTCAAGCCGAGGAAGATCGTGAAGGAGAGGAGCGACATGGTTAAACTGTGTAACGCCGGGATCGGACCGAGAGGTACCGGCGTACGGCGGCGGATGAGGATGAGAAAAAAGTGTAGGAGGATTGATAAAGTGAGGTAGAGGTTGATAGAGGAAAAGAGGAAGGACCAGGTTGAGCCCCAGGAGTGAGAGTGTGACCATCGGAAATTGACGATGGAAGGATGGTCGGCGAGGTAGTATTTAACAGTTCCGATCATCGTAGACGGCGGTTAATATTAGGGTTTTTGAGGATTGGGGATTTTGATTTCATGAAGGAGAAGAAGCGCGTGGAATGGGTTGGATTGAATCGGTTGGGATTTTGGTAGGTTTTTTGTATTTATATGATTTTGTGAGGTGTATTTTATAGACGAGTTGTGAGTGGGTTTGATTGGTTGCTGGGGGTTTGGAGATATTTTGTAATTTCTATATTTATTGTGCTGCTTGTTATTTTTGGCAGTTGAGTCAATTTAATTTATTTTGGGATTACATTCCGTTTTTACTATGTATTGAAATAAATAATAATTCCGTTATGATAACTGAATTAAATCAAAAAACATTCATTTGGCAGAGTTAATTTTTATCGAAAAAGTCAATCAAGACCGTTTAATTTTATTTAAAATTATCCATCAGATTAGTTCAGTTGATTTGAACAGAAATCATGAACGTCAGTGAAACACATTGGTCCCATTGACATATTTTTGGAAATAGTTGATAAGGGTAAACTTAATGAAGGATGTTGGGATCATAAGACTCGTGTCTAGTAATATCTTTAGAACATAAATCTATAGCAATTTAGATGCGTGGTATTGACTTAGGCTCGTTGGTCTAACTACCATTTATTAATTTCAGGCAACGTGTCGGCAAGCAATGCAAAAGCGCTTCAATTTAGACACATTGAATTTCGTCATCAGCTCCAATATTTTAAGGACATTGAAATAGTAATGTGTTTCTTTATGGGACCAAGCTTCCGATGATCGAAATGGTAATGAGTTTTTTGATGAATGATTCTTTCTAGACTTGCAAGATATTCTCCGTCACATAATTTTTTCTCGATTTATTATTTGCACCTTATATATATTAGAGAAATGAGACAAAAATAATGGGACGAAGGGAGTACAACACAGGTAATTATCAGCCAATACATATTCCAACAAATTTGATATGCATGATTTCATTTTGCAACTTCAACAAGAACTCGGCTAGTCGAGGTTTCTATTGATTGTCGGTTGTCTCTTTGCTCCTGAATTTTGGGTTGAAAATTTTGGATTTCACATGTATGTTGATAAAATTATGTCATGATTGAAAACAGAATTTTTGACATTTTATTCACACAATAAATATTTGATCACTATATGGTCACAATGTTATCAAATATCACAATTAATTACAATTAATTTCTAATGAATTAGTAACATTTTGGATCATGTTATTCCTTGTTTCATTCCAAATTATCGAATTAAATTATGATAATTTTCAAGAATTTTTTATTAGCATGCTTCAGTTGGCCAAATATGCATCAAAATCAAATCAAGAAAAGGCACAATAATGGAAGTGAAGAAAGAATCCTTATTATTGGAGGCGAGAAAGAATCAATTATGTAGAGGACGGAAATGGAATGCTCCTCGTGTAGCATTTCTTTAAACTTTACCATCGTTTGACTTTAGGCCGCACAATGTGCAGCACTAATTCCTCAACCGCGTAAGCCATTCTTACGCCAATAAAATAAAAATGCAAAAATAGGAAAAACAGTGCGTTGGAGGTACAATCTTTTTTCTTCATTTTACATATAGTGTCGTAACGGAAGCTTAGGTTAAATAATCAAAAGCAATGCGATTGGGGTAACATAAACCTAAAAATTATTAGATAATATCAAAAATTGGATTTTATTAACAATAAAATAGATGAAAAAGCCATGACTAAAACAAAATTTAAATACCTAAGTCTAACTAATACTATAAGATGTGAGACAAAATTAAAATTAAATTTAAAATATTGCCCCGTATCAGTCTCTCTTATTTCTGAAAAACTTGACCCCGAGTTTTCTTTTGGATAAGAAACCTCATCTGCCTGATATTCTTGAAGATCATCACATTAAAAGTACTAAAAAATTCATTGAAGCCACTAGATCCACGATGTAAGCATTGTTGTTAGGGATTATTGCCGAAAACCACCTCTTATAGGGCGTAATTGCCGAAAACCACCCCTTATACATTTTATTGCCGAAACCACCCTTTGTTCGTCTGACTTTTGTTGACCGACACATTTTAACGGAAAACGTTCAATTAGTGTTGAATCTACGTTAGATGGATTAATTAGGCATTAATTAGGTTAATTCAATTAATTAGGTTACGGCCTATAAGGGGTGGTTTTCGGTAATTACGGCCTATAAGAGGTGGTTTTCGGCAATCTCCGACGGGTGGTTTAACCTAGTTGTTTGATGCACAATTATTTGCATATCGACCGAAATATATTACTATATTCTATATTAGACTCTTTGTGCAACAATTACTCTATATAGAGGTTGTATCATGTGGATCCTCCCAATTTGGTGGACTCGTGGATCCCCTCTTGCATCTGTTGATTGCATTTTTTGGATGCATCAGATTGCGCCACGTATGTGCATTTGTCATGTGCACATCACGTGTGCACATGACAAATGTACACGTGCAAGTCACATGCTTCATTAATGCGTTGGCACAATCTGATGCGTCCAAAAAATGCAATCAATGGGTGCAAGAGGGGATCCACGAGTCCACCAAATTGAGAGGATCCACATGATACAACCTCTCTATATATATATCCATCTATCGTATATATAACGCACAAAGAGTCTTATTGAATTGGTCGATTAGATAGACAGACGGAGTAATACAAAAGTGTGAAATACTGTATAAAATAAAAAAAGGTCAGAGAATTTAGAGATACGGGTGGTTTTCGGCAATTATGGCCTATAAGAGGTGGTTTTCGGCAATTATCCCTGTTGAGATTTGGGGTTGAATTAGTTGAATTTTATTAATCTAATTAATTGAATTAACCTAATTAATTAACCAAATTAATGCCTAATTAATCCATCTAACGGAGAATTAAAACTAATTGAACGTCTTCCGTTAAAATGTGTCGGTCAACAAAAGTCAGACGAACAAATGGTGGTTTTCGATAATAAAATGTATAAGGGATGGTTTTCGGCAATTACGCCCTATAAGAGGTGGTTTTCGGCAATAATCCCTTGTTGTTAATACCACGAAAAATCACCAAAGAACCATACTTGCGAGATTTTGACTTAATATATGTTCCTATCGGAAATACCTCCGTGCGCAAGAAAACCAACACCTCATCACCTTCTATAAACCCTTTGACTCATCTATTTTTATCTAATGCAATTTGTTCTTATTACATACAACTTTTAGTCGCGCCTCAATCTTATGTCTGACAATTACTATATCATCACAAATATGTAATTTCTAATCATGCGTTATTATCAAGATATTTGATTTCCTACTATCCGACTTTCGATTGAAATGTAACACCGATGTCATATCAATCTTATGATCTTCCCACGAAAAGATCAGCATGATCGGCACATTGTCACGTCCTTTATAAGTAATATCATTGTCAAATTATCAAGGAGGACCAAGTAAGATATAACACACGTCCATATCTAAAAAAATCACAAAGTACATTCTATTTATAGTGATTTTCGACAAAGAGATGTTTACAAGTTTGTGCTACTTCAACTTAAGATTCTTTTCTCACTCATCCCAATGCATACGAGTTCTCATGTAGCTCAATAGGAAGCTTCAAATGCTCCACTAATTTTTTTCAGACGAGATTCTAAACACCTCCATTATAAATAATCAAATTGCAAAGTTTATTCAGTATAGAACCGTGCGTCTTGAACAAATTCTTTTGATGTGGATGGATATCTTTGAAGAACACAATTCACCATCTTAGTCGCCTCTCTTGAGCAACTTCACCACCGTCATACATATATGTATCTTGTAGTTTCGATTGCTCTTGATTGTCATAATCCGCTAATGTTCTTCGACTTAGACAAACATTGGAAGTATGACCTTCTCGATTACACTTATCACTATACGGCTTAGTGTAAGGGTTGTCACGCCTTTGAAAGTGTGTCTGTTAGGTTAGAATGGCATATTAGTATGACCTCATTCGTCTTTATGCTCCTTCATTTCAAGTGATTTGTAACTGATGATCATAGCCTCATTATCAAAATGAGGTGTATATTTGTGGAATGGTTGGAAAGTTTGATATGATTTCTCTGTTAGTTAAGCCTTCAGTGCTAGGCTTGATGCCTCAGCTAATGTCCATACAGTTTGTAGACTCATCTTCTCTTGGATAGAGCTCTTCAAATTACTAACGTATCTAGCAATTTTTTGACTCTCCGATTCATTCAACTCATTCCGTTCAGACGAGCGAAACAATTATGTTTTATAATCAACACTAATTTTCTCCCTAGATGCACTCAATATACACCCTATAAAGAATTTGTTCATAATCCTCTGCAAGGATCACTCTATCATCGAATGCTTCATTCTCCTCCAAGTTCGGATAGGAGCTTTTTCTTTCTTTCGTCTTTGAACAATCAACTTATCCCATGAAGCTGTTGTAGTACTCTTTAATTTGATAGCAATCATCTTGACTTTTTTGCTTTTCGACACTCCTATGATATCGAAGAAATGTTCAACGTCAATTTGACAGTCTAAAGATTCTTCTATCTTCATTGTTTCGAAAAACAACGGAACGTTGGCTTTAACACGATAGTCATTGTGATATCGCTCTTCATCCTCATATTCACTAGCAATTTCCTCCTTTGAGCCTGGTGATTCCACAATTCTATTGGTTCTACACCTTGAAGCTATTGCATGTTCCACTCTTCCAACTTTCGGACGAGGTTCAACATTAGCTTGTTTTACTCAAGGCTCCGTCTGGTTGCATGAGGGTGGAAAAGAAACTTTAATGGAAAAGTTAAAGAAATATATTTGTTTTTGGTTGTATAAGAAAAATGAAAAAATAACAAAAAAAAGAAAGTAAATATTTTCTCTCAATTTTCCATGAAAAAAATCATTTTTCTTTATATTTTTTCTTAAATTTTATTTCTACTACTTTTTCTCGCATCCAAAGTAATGAAGTGAAATTAGATCAACGTTTGAAGTTGCAACCAAAATTGAACCAAAGATAGCAGCTCCAAAGCTTCTACAGTTTTGTAGTTTGTGTATTTAGAATAACAACATTTTTGGTCAATTACTTATTGGTTGAACCCCGAAAACCAAGAAATGGATGTAGCGCTGTTCCTGGAGAGATTTCACAGCATCAAATACTGCAACCGTCATCTTCTCATGAACCTCTGTTTTAAAGAACTGCAGGTTTTCACTTCTCTCATTCTTTGAACTTTTAGGGTTAATTGCAGAAAACCACTATTATAATACCTGTTTTGTAGAAAACCACCATTGTAACAACTAATTACGAAATGCATATATTATAATAGCTCCGTTATCAAAAACTATCATTGTCACTATTCTGTTAAAATTACCGTTAAAAGCGCGTTCGTGTTATTATTAAATATTATTTTATTGATTAAGTTAATTAAAACCACCATTATAATCTCAATTTTGCAAAAAAATCCACCTTTATAATAATAAATTGTAAAATGACTATCGACTACTCTGTTCGTGCTAGATCAGAGGCTCCAATTGTAATAACTCTTTGATAAATGTCTGATAGCTGCATGATTCTTCAATTTATCTTGATGGATGTTAATAAAGAAATAATGCTAAAAAGAAAATTCATGTTCAAGAGCTTATTATCATTGCGTAGTACCTATCGGCTACCTAGTTTAAAAACAAGTTTTTTCCCGTCTTATCCTTATGAATTATGATTTATTATGACGCTACTTTTAAACTCTAATTATTGTATTGTATGGGTATCTATAAGGTCCAAAGTTATGCTAAAGATACAAACTTCAACATATTCGTGGCCACAAATATGCTTCTGTAAGGTTTCATGTCTAGTGTGGATCATATATTAGTAAACCATAATTTTTTTCGCAAGAGGTATTTCGCATTCCTCATCAAACATAGTCAGAATCGTAGCCTCACCAACATTCTCTATTGTTACTTATATATTCAGATGATGGTTTTTTGATAACAAAACTTATTATATAGTCATTTTGTAATTAATTGTTAAAATAGTGGTTTTCTGCAAAACTGGATATTATAATAGTGGTTTTCAGTACTTGTCAGTCTTAAATTATTTACCCACGCGTTACCTGGCGCGTGATTTGCAATTTCTAACGGCGTCAAGACAATGGTGATTTTTTGATAACGGAACAATTATAATATATGTATTTCGTAATTAGTTGTTACAATTATGATTTTCTGCAAAATCGTGTATTATAATGGTGGTTTTCTAGAGTTAGTTATTTAATCTACATATTTTAGTATATGTTGTAATAGAAAACATCAAATAATATTTAAATAATACGAATTCGACACTAACATTCATAAACCGTATAGTTTAAATGGACGGACTTTTTCGGACTTTTAATCGGGCCGGACATTCAGGCCGGGTTTTTACCGGGCCGGATTCAAACTCACCAACTCAAGATTATTAGCTACACAACTATTTCAACATAATTTATCAAAAAAATTGGCCGATGCACAGAGTATTCTGTGAATGCGAGAAACGCACATGATGTGCACAGATAGTATGTTCACCTAACGAAAAAAATCGACTGATTCTGGAACCTGAAATACAAATCCAGCACTCACCGATGTCAAATACAAAAGATGTATTCTTTTTCTTGTACCTAAACACCAAGCTGGAAGCTCACATTGACGAGCTTCAGAAAGTAACCCCAGCCACCCTAAACAAAATCCCCAAAAAATGCAGGAATAGAATATATTCATGTCAATAACAAATTTTATCATAGAAGCACATACATTTTCATATCAATGTTGTTGCTTGTGGGGTAATTATTGACTCTGAAAGCAAGTCTCAACTACTTGCTAAACTCAGATACATAATAGTTATGCGTGATCAGATGCTGTTAGTTGATTGAACTGACTCATAAACGGATACATGTAGTGACAATTGTTATTGCCTACACGACCCTGGTATAAGTAGCCCGGGAAAAGGAGAGTGTTTGTCGAAGAGCATCATAGATCAGTGTGTAGAGTGTCATAACTGATTGAGATGGTGCTGGAACAGAGATGCCATTTCAATCTACAACATAAAGAAAGTCGTTAGATTAAGGTTGTCAATATGGTTTCTCGACCATATAACCCAGGATCAGAATGTTTGAATATTATATAAGGTCAGGGAAACATTACGCGTTATGCCTAATAAAAGAAATCTAAGCAAAAGAATTGAATAAAAAAGCTGCTTGCCAAATGAAAGTGAATTAAATTGTAACACATTTCTTCCACTACTTACAGCTGTGAGAGCAGCCTCTGAACCTTTATTTCCTGCCTTACCACCTGCACGGTTAACGGCCTGCAAAGATAGAGTTTGCAATTAAAGTCGAGCCAGCTTCATGGAGATAGTTTACCACATACTACAGTCAGATTTTGGGAAAAAAGAAAGATGAGACCGTTTTGTCCACTTGAACTAAAAAATTGCAATGGAAGATAAATACAATGAATCTATAGCACGAGTTACAGATAATATTGAGTTCATTTACTGTCAGATTAAACTGCAGAAGCAGTCTATGTTTCAGTCTTGTCTTCGGTATTTTCATTCATTACTGTAAATGAATTGAAATACAAACCTCCCAACCTAATTTTAAGGTTGTACAGTTTCATTAATAACTTTTTCTCTTTCAGATTTTTCTAGTCCATCTAAAATATTTTAAGCACAGTGATTGCATCGGTCAAAACTCAAAATGACATCCTACAAAGCTTTCAGATAGTAATCTGGTTTCTTTTATTTCGAGAAAAGGCGTGAATATGTAGCCATGCATAGCGTCCAAATAGTTACCTGATCCATGTCATCACATGTCAGAACTCCAAAGACACATGGAACTCCTAGAAGGCCAACAAAACATTGGAAAATCTTATTAGGGATCATGTTAATCAGCATATATGTAAAAAAAGTATCTCATCTGATAGGAAACACCATGTTCTTTTGTTCATGATCAACAATACCTATGCAAGTGAATCTATCAAGACAACAATACTCAAACTTAGTGTGTACCTTTTAACAAAAGAAACTATTAAACATGTAAATTAGTCAAATATATTGTAGTCGGTATTTCTTACATCTAAAACCAAATATACGTCATAATTCATCATTAGGCGGTACTGGAATTTTACATGAAAAAGCCAACGTGGTAACCCTTAAATCGTCTCTCTACACACAAAAATGCTTGAAATCAGTAATTCTAAAGAGATCTCTGAAACTAGGGTTCTGGACACTGATTTTTGTTCGCGAAACATATAAAAACATCACAGATTCGTTAATAATTTTGGCTGTGAATAAGGAACCTGAATTCAGTCCAGCTGACAGTACGCCGGATGCAGCTGAGTTTACAACAGCATCATAATGTGAAGTATCACCTCTTATCTATAACACAAAGAACTTCGACATCAGAACAATCTCAGCCATGAATATGAGAAAGAAAATACATATTATGACTCTGTGTCTTAGCTGTTATTAATGAAACAAAAAAGACCGAATAAAGGGACAACGTACGATGATAACAAAATAGTGAGTTAAAAATAGAAATCATTGAGCATACCACAGCTCCAATGCACAATACAGCTTGATATTTTCCTGATTTCCCCAGCTTCTCAGCTACAATACCAATTTCAAAACTGCCGGGAACCCAAACCACCTGAATGAAATTGGGAGAATATTAAATCCAAACATAATGTGCAAAGTGAATAGCATATTGTACTAAGCTTTTCTGCGCTATCACGGTTACATGATGACCATATAAACAAACTAAGAGCAGGAGTTGCAAGGAAACACTTGAAAATGTCATAAAAACGTACATCGATATCCTTCTCGTCGACAGCATACTTCTTGAAAGTGTCTAATGCTCCTTCCAGTAATCGCCTTGTCACAAATTCATTGAATCGAGCCACTACCTTCAAAAGGAAACAGAAGACCAGATATTAATATTCTATCTCATTACCAAGGAGAACTTCAGAGAGACTACCAACAGAAATACAAAAGACTAAATCAATACATCTTCTCGAGTTACACCCAGGGAGACGATGAATTTATCAAAAGAAATGGTGCCAAAAATAATCTAAAAACGGTATTCACCACAGCAAACCGTAGATTTTGGGTTTTAAGAACAGATCCTTCCAAATGTCGTACAGCTCTAATCTGATTAGACAATGAGTAGCTGTCTGTTTTGATGCCAACACTAACACCAAATCCTGCCAATTCAAAAGATACCACACACTTCACCATACACTGCAAAAAACATACACAAACTAACTTTTCGAAACATAGGATAATAATTAACCTTTCAAGTTCCTTCGAACAGACAGTTTTGTAATTTGCGACTTATTGCTACCACTCGGAAGTAGACCTCCCAGCTTAGTACAAGTCTGAGAAACCAAATTCCCATAAGCAGAGTCCATAGTCGCAAGTAGTGACATTTCTGTACCAAAAATTTCTCATTTAATTTTAATATTTTCCAGAAATGATTTGATTCTATTTTGCTACTGAATCACACTACATTTAAAAAATCAAAATCAATACTTGGAGCATCATTTCGAAGTAGGAAACTTCAATTTCAAAATCGACAATCATTTTGAAATACTGAATCTGGTTACAGTAAATACAGTACGGATCAATTTCACACCATGAATTGGGAAAAAACGGTGAAAGGAAGAAAAAAGAGTCACCTTCGGAAATGGAGGAGGTTGGTACGGAAACGTTTATCGACGATTCGGTGCGTTGTTTGGGGGTTCAGTTGGAGCAAAGGGTTTGGAGATCCACCGAATTTCTGGTAATACAATCCGCTGAGCACATGCAGGACTGATTAACGGGCCTGTTTTGGGGCTTTTTTTCATTGGGCCTGTTGAATTTGCTCCAAGTCTTATGGCTTTCTATTTGATTGTTATTAATTACTACTATTTTCACACGTTATTTTTATTGGATTTTTTGGACAATTGAATTGAAGATTGATAATAAATGTAGTACGTTTGTCTTATCGTTTGCTGTTTATATAGCCTGAGTATCGATCTGTTACTTTTACTTTTTGAAGAAGTGATGATTCATGATTAAGTTGTCAAATCGAAAACTCATTGATGTGCATTTCAACAAAAACTTAAAAAAATCGTTTCCGGATAAAATTGCATAATCTGTGGAAGAAGTAAGTTGGGGCTATTGATGAACATTGGACATCAGGAGTAGGGACATGTCCATAACGTTGTATTGTAATTGCATGTTGGTTTGTAGTTTGATGAATGCTTGTATGTACGTAGTTATGCATGGTAGCTACATTTAGTATTCTCTACTACTTCTGCAATGCTTACGTACTGAAGAAAATATTACAATTAATTTCATAACATTTGCATCTATCTAATTCCTTTATCTAAGATCTTATGATCCACTCACTTTGCACGAACTGATAAAGTTAAAAAAGTGATTTTAAGCAAAAAAAACATTGCTGTTGGCTTGAAATATACATTAGTGTTTAATCGAAACAATATGTGTTGTTGAAAATAATTTTGTTTTTTTAAAATTTATTATTATATAAGTAAAACCTTGTGAGTCGAACTAGACAATGGACGCAAGAGTTAGCCTTAATTATCTTAATTTTTTTATCAAAATCAAATATCATTACAAATTAAGGCAAATTTTCCAGGGCAAATTTTCCGACGCATGGGGTCGCTGGAAACATCTCCATTGTGGTTCCGTTGTCTTTCCATTACATTTCCAGCAAATTTTGACATACTTTTTAAATATATAAAATAATATAATTTACCATTACATTTCCCGTTACACTTCTGGCCCAGATACAATAAATATTTCCGTTGCTCATTTGTGTCGAAAATGCACCGTAAATTTTCGGCGCATTTCCATGAGTTTTCCATTAACTAGTTAGCAGATTTTTTGAAGATAGTTTGCAATATAATTGTGCCGGAAATAAGATGGAACATTCCGTCATATTTTCGGGACATTTCCATGAGTATTCCATTAAAAAGTTTGAAGAAATGTAAAATGTGACGGAAAGTTCCATCTTATTTCCGGCACATTTCCATTATCAGTTGACAGAAACAAAATAATTATGTTAAGCGGTGGAATAGCGCTGGAAATGTGCCAGAAATTTAAAATGTATACATCTGATTAAAGGGATAGATCAGATCTCAAAAGTCGCTGAAAACAACTTCCTCGAATCGACATCTTATTTCCTCGAATCGACATCTTATTTCCTCTTCCTAATGAGTTGACTTATTAGTTTCAGGGTCTGTTTCTGTAATTATCTGTATAGTTCTTTTGTGTCAGTCTTGCAACCTTAGGGGCGCGGTTGTAATTCCTTAGTTGTTTGACTGCTATATAAGCGGTCAACACCAAAAATGAAAATATCTTTTTTTTGCCCTAATTCGCGCCTGACGATTTTGAATTGGGATTCGATCGACGTTCGTTCCCGGAGCTCCGACGAGCGTCGATCTCATCAATCGACATGGTATCAGAGCGGATTTAACCGATTCTGGTGAGTTACAGTTGTGTTTGCTTCTGCTTTGTATTTGTGAGTTGCTTCGTGCCCCTGCTGTTGCGATTGATTTCTGTTTTGAGTATAATTCATGGCGAATCAATCCGCCACGAGTTCTGTTTCGTCTGGAGCTTCACCGACTCTGTCAAACGCTGATGATCCGCTATTCGTTAATTCAAGTGAGAATTTCGGAGTACCGCTTGTCTCGGAGGTTTTGACTGGTGCGGAGAACTTCATACCATGGAAGAAAGCCATGGAGAGATCATTTGGTCTGAAAATGAAGTTAGGATTCATTAGAGGACGATTTGAGAAGCCTACGGAACCATATGAACTGGCAAAGTGGGAGAAGTGTGACAACGCAGTCCTGACATGGATTACCAGTTCCGTTTCGAAGGAGATTGGAGCTAGTTTGATTCATTCTAAAAACTGTATGCAGGCTTGGGAGGATTTAGAGATGCGTTTTTCGAATTCTAATGGTCCGACCTTATTTGCCCTGCACAGAGAGATCACTACTCTTGTACAAGGAGAGCTGAGTTTATCAGCATACTATGGAAAGCTTGCTCAACTTTGGGGAGAGGAAGATGCTCTCAATGATGATGATCTTTGTGATCTTGGATCTGCGTGTAAGACGACGAAAGTGTATGAATAAGAAGAAGGCAGTGAGCAGAGTTATGCAGTTTCTAATGGGATTAAATGATGTTCATTCGCAAATCAGAACTCAAATACTCCCTATGAAACCTTTGCCTACAATAAATGAGGCATATGCAATGGTGGCTCAAGATGCTGCAGATAAAGGATTAAACAGGCCTATTCTGGTTGAAAGATCAGCTTTACTGCAGATGCTAGTAAGACCAGTCAAGGTGCAAAGGGATCTAACAACCAGTCTGGGAAAGAAAATGGTGGAAACAAAAATAGGAAGAAATTGTTTTGCAATTATTGCCAGATGGAGGGCATACTATAGAGAGATGCTACAAAATACATGGTTATCCACCAGGCATCGACTCCACAATAAGCCCCCTGGTAACCAGCAACAACAAAACTTTAATAAATCTGTTGTTAATAACGCTGTTAGTGCACCTAGTGATGCAGGATCTTCGAAATCAGTGACTCCAAACAAAGGACAAGGAAAGGAGAAGTCCAATAGCCTGACAACAGTGCAGCTGAGTCCAGACCAGTTAATGAGATTGCTTAATTTGCTTGATCAAGGTCACAATGGTGGAAATAGCAATATGCACATGGCAGGTATCACTTGTTTGAATTCTGTAGTTTTGATGACACTTCTTGGGTTATTGATAGTGGAGCGACAGACCACATCACACCCCATAGTCGTTTGCTTCAAAACATTGAGCCATTGTCTACACCTCAGGCCATTCTCATGCCTAATGGTGCAGTGGTTTCAGTGTCACATGTTGGAACTTGTTATCTTGGAAATTCAGTGGTTTTGAAAAACGTTCTGCTAGTGCCGAATGTTAAGTTCAGCCTCTTATCTGTGAGGAAACTTGTTGAGGATTCAGGGTGCTCAGTGGTTTTCTCTAATAAAATGTGTTATTTACAGGACCTTGTGAGGAAGACTTCTCAAGTGATTGGTGAAGTGAAGCAAGGTTTATACCATTTTAGAGACAAAACAGTTCCTTGTTTGGCAGTTACAACAAATAAAGATGCTCAGTGGCTTTGGCATAGAAGGTTAGGCCATGTTCCATTTGAAAAACTATCAGAAATGTTTCCTGAATTGAATTGTAAGAATACTATTGATGTGCATTGTGAGGTTTGTCCTTTGGCAAGACAGACTAGAGTGCAATATAAAACTAGTTGTTCTTCTACATCAGAAATTTTTGATTTAGTTCATGGAGATATTTGGGGGCCTTTCAAGGTTCCTACAATGGCAGGTTCTCGTTATTTTTTGACCTTAGTTGAGGATCGTTCCAGAAGCACGTGGACTTTCCTCATGGAAAATGAAAGTAGTACCTCAGATCTGATAATGCAGTTTTTAGCATGGTGAGAACTCAGTTTGGAAGGCAGATCAAGGTATTCAGGTCAGATAATGGCCAGGAATTTTTTAGCAAGAAGGTTACAGATTTTCTCTTAAACGCAGGTTGCATTCACCAATCTTCCTGTGTTTACACCCCACAGCAAAATGGAAGGGTGGAGAGGAAACATAGACATCTGCTTAACATTGCTCGAGCGCTGAAATTCCAAGCTAATCTTCCTGACATATTCTGGGGGGAATGCATTTTATCTGCAACTTACATCATTAATAGACTGCCTACTCCCATTTTGAATGGGAAGTCTCCTTATGAGTGTTTGTTTGGTGTAAAGCCTGAGATGAATCACATGAGGACGTTTGGTTGCCTGGTTTATGCAACAACAGTTCAACCAGGAAAGTCGAAATTTGATGCTAGAGCTGTGGCTTGTATTTTTATTGGTTATCCATTCGGACAGAAAGGATACAAACTATATGATCTCAGTTCACACAGGATCTTTGTTAGCAAAGATGTCACATTCCATGAACGTATATTCCCTTATCAGGAGAGGAGTTTACAACAGGGTGACATGAAAAGGAAGGAACAAAGTTCCATTCCAATGCCTCACATTATGCCTCTAGCAGATGAGGAGAATTTATCTACAGAGATTATTCCTATGCCAAGTGATCCTAATACAACACATTCAAACACTGATGTTGTGACTCCTGTGCGCAGGTCTGATAGACCGAGAAAGCCTCCAGCAAAGTTGAAAGATTACGTGTGTGGTTTTGTTGATTCTCAGAATCCCTCTCTTTATCCAGTTTCTGCCTATGTTAATCTTGCAGGATGTAAGCCTAGATATCAACATTATGCTCTGCAGATTATATCGAATGTTGAACCACGTACATATGCGCAAGCTGCAAAGGATGACAACTGGATGTCGGCAATGCAGGCTGAAATTGCAGCACTTGAAAGTAACAACACTTGGGACATCGTGCATCTTCCACCTGATAAAAATACTGTGGGATGTAAATGGGTGTTCAAGATCAAGTATAAATCAGATGGTAACATTGAAAGATACAAGGCGAGACTAGTGGCGAAGGGTTACACACAACAAGAAGGTTTAGATTACCATGAAACGTTCGCACCTGTTGTGAAGATGAACACAGTGCGGACCTTGCTTGTTTTGGCTGTTTCAAAGGGCTGGAATTTACACCAACTTGACGTAAACAATGCGTTCCTGCACGGTGATTTACATGAGGACGTTTATATGACCCTGCCTCCAGGGTTTTACACTGTCGAACGCTCGCAAGGTAGGGTGTGTAAGCTTCGCAAAAGCCTTTATGGCTTGAAGCAAGCCTCTCGTCAGTGGTTTCAAAAATTTACTGAGGCCATGACTGAGTTTGGATTCTGCCAAAGTCTTACTGATTATTCTCTGTTCACCTATGTTGCTAATGGTGATTTTATTGCTCTCCTCGTGTATGTTGATGACGTGATCTTGACAGGAACCAATTCTGCCTTGATTGCTCAAGTGAAACATTTCATAAACTCCAAGTTTAAAATAAAGGACCTTGGAGAGCTGAAATATTTCTTGGGATTAGAAGTTGCTCGGTCCAGTCTGGTCTTTTCCTGCATCAGCGTAAGTATGCGCTGGATCTTCTTGAGGAAACTGGGCTATTGGGTTGTAAGCCATCTCGTATACCCATGGACACTAAATACCAGCTCAGTTTATCTACCAGCCCGTCATTCGGATATCACAGCTTATCGCCGGTTGATTGGCCGATTGATTTACTTGACGGTCACTAGACCAGATCTTTCCTATGCCGTTTATGTACTCAGCCAGTTTTTACAGGCTCCTACATCTGATCATCTTGATGCAGCTCATAAGGTCCTCAGGTTTGTAAAGGGGGCTCCAGCCAAAGGTTTATTCTTTTCGGCTAATGAGACTCTTGACTTGACAGCGCACTGTGATGCGGATTGGGCGTCATGCCCAGTCACTAGGAGATCTGTGTCTGGATATTGTGTTCAGCTTGGGACCTCTCTCATTTCCTGGCGAACTAAAAAGCAGACGACTGTCGCGCGGTCTTCAGCCGAGTCTGAGTATCGAGCCTTGGCCCAAGTCTCCTGTGAGCTCGTCTGGTTCTCTAAGCTTTTGACTGATTTAAGGGTTCCGGTCTCAGTTCCAATTCGCTTGTATTGCGACAATCGTGCAGCCATTCATATAGCCCGTAACCCTGTGTTCCATGAGCGAACGAAACACATTGAAATTGATTGCCATGTAGTCCGTCAACACATCGTATCTGGTTTTCTTGATCCTCAGTTCACGCCATCATCCTCTCAGTTAGCCGACTTGTTCACTAAAGCCCTACCAGCGGACTTGATTGATAGATTTTGTGGCAAACTCAGCGTGATGAACTACCTTCACCAGCTGGGTTTGAGGGGGGGTAATGAGTTGACTTATTAGTTTCAGGGTCTGTTCTGTAATTATCGGTATAGTTCTTTTGTGTCAGTCTTGCAACCTTAGGGGCGCGGTTGTAATTCCTTAGTTGTTTGACTGCTATATAAGCGGTCAACACCAAAAATGAAAATATCTTTTTTTTGCCCTAATTCGCGCCTGACGATTTTGAATTGGGATTCGATCGACGTTCGTTCCCGGAGCTCCGACGAGCGCCGATCTCATCAATCGACACTTCCTTTTCAACCGATGATCAACATCCATAACCGGATTGCTTTCTGTCGTAGCTTCCGACCGATCTGCGGAGACGGAGATCAGATCCATTGATTTTGATTCGAGGACAGGAAGATAATTTTAATTTACATCCCCTGCTTTGTCGGTAAACGTTTTATTCATTTTGTAGATCTCGATTGGGTCACTAGTGAATGATTTATGAAAAAAGGTGGGGGATTGCTAGCTGTTCATATAGACATATTTGTAACGAGAGTGGTGAAAGTTGAAATCAAATTTGTGGTAGTAATGAACTTTGTTTGGCTTTTTTGTCTTCGGTCATACCCGAGCATATTGCAGAATGTTTCAGCATATGCAATTTTTAAGTATGTTTGTATTTTTTGTCTTTTTGTAGGACTCATTGTATGGATTTTGGATTTGTAGGAACTGCCTGGATTATATGGTTGCAGGATTCTCAAGTTTTTAGTAGTTTTGTGTGTCCTTACTCTTAAAGTGTTTGTTTTTACTGATTATATTTTAGGGAAATAGTGATAAAATGTATATATTATAGGCGATGGGGCCAAGAAAAAGGGTACATGGTAGCTAAACCTGATTTTGTATAATCCTGTTTAGAAACTCCCTTTTAATCATCTGTTTCTGTGATGAAAGCTTTATCTCAAACCAGATGAAGTGCGAGCATGTGACATGCGGAAGTCTATGTCCTGGAATAAATGTAGTGACCTGAGAGATGGTATGTGGACTAAATTGTATGTATGTTGTTGATGTTGTCTTTGGTATCCAGGTCAGTTATAACTTATAACCACGTAAAACATTGTCATCCTTCGGTTATCAATTTGGCCATACCGAAGGGAGGATACAGAGGAGTTTACTGGTTTAAAAATGGTGATTTTTTATTTTTATATTCTTATGTTGGCATATCTTTTTACAGTATCTATCTTTTCAATCTTATAAACCCTTTTCAACTTGAAGATCTACTTATAATTGATATGTAGGGAGGATACATAGGAGTTTGCTGGAGGGAGAAGCCGAGGAGGTCAGACAAGGACGGAGCAACTAGGGGCTGAAGGGTATCAAGAGATGGGACGCAGAGAAGACTGAGCATTGGTAAACAGAGTGGTGGAGAAGAGCTGAGGATGAAGGTTTTAACATTGATAGGACCGGCAAGGGATACTAGATGTTCGAGTCTTCTTGTTGTAGGTGTCAGTATAAACAACTATGTGGATATTGTATATTGTAATGAAGGTATATGTAAGTTTTAGTTTCATAAGTTTGTAGCTTTAGTTCTTTGTCGAATAAAAAGAATTACAACCTTTAGAAATAAAAACAGTATAGAGGTATTACAGTTGTTTTCTGAAAATTTTAAACACAGTGACTTCCGTCGTCTTTCCATGGCAATTCCATGATTTTCATTTCCATGAGCGCCTGTTAACACAATCAATTTCCGGCGCATTTCCATGACATTTCCAACACCTGTTTACACAATTAATTTCCGGCGACTTTCCATCACCTTTTCAACACTCTTTCTGCCGGCCGATGCTCAAAAGGTTATCGGCGTTTTCCATGCATTTTCCATTACCTTTCCGACGCTTTTTCATTGAGTTTCCATCAACCACTGATTTCCGGCAGGGTTTTTTCTGGCACAAATTTCCAGCGCTTCTTCCGGCGCTTTTCTAGTGACTTTCAGTTAGTTTTCCGGTGACTTTATGGCGCCGGAAAAACTGACGAAATTTGTAGTGTATGAATATAATCTACTATTTATGTTTTGAACTAAGTACTAAATTGGTCACAAGTCGTTGCATGATTTTTGTATGAGTCATTAATCTTCCTCTTCATGTAATTTTTTGAACTTCAAAACATAATTTCGATTTTCGAGGACATACTTTGGACAAATTTCAGGATTTTTTTAAAATATGCATAGTTTAAAATGTAGATTTTTCTTTTTTCATTATTTTAAGCTTTCTTTTCCGAAAAACTAAACATTCTTAAATTTCGTATCAGTACTACTGATTGAAAGATCCAGAACACCATAATTAATAGTTACACATTACATTATGTTAATAAAAATGTGAGAAACGTGTTCAGGATTCAGATTCATTGTTGGACACATTAATTTACGGTCTATTGAAAACCATGTGGTTTTGAAAATAATGCAATCATATTATTATACTTTTTTATCAAATTAATTGAAATATCTAACATTTCAGCAAAACTGCATAGTTTTAACTTCTTAAAAATCCCAAAAAAAATCTTCCCACGTTTATTGCATTAATTTGACAACACTTTCATAACATGATATATTAACAGTGTGTGTCTAATTTTGACAAGTGGGATCGACTTAATAATCCTCGTACCATCAAAAAGTAGAATCATAACATTGTCTAAACCCGACAAGTTCAAGTTTTGGACGACAAATCTGTAACTTGTGACATCCTTGAATCGATTAATATCAGTTGATTTGTGGAAAAAGAGTTTGCTTCATCAGTTTTACCAACTTTAAATTTTCGGTATCAATATTTCTTACTTCTGTATAAATAAATATTCTGATGATCAAATATTGAAAATCAGTGTCAAAATTTGTTACTATGTTTAATATTTCATCTCTTTTGATGCCGATCGAGTCTGCATTATCTCCTTGTTTTATTCCAACGTTTACGTAATTCATGGATTGACTTGGTTGGGTTAGTCACTGAAACTGTTCTCATCAGGGGCATTTTGGGAACTCTGAACTCACAACTGATACCAGAAGAAGCAGCATCTATCCAGAGGTATAATATTGGATGGGTTGAGCCTTTAATAATATTCAATTTAACATGAAAATGTTGGATTTTGATGCAATTTTTTTGAGGTTGTCACAAGTAATTGTATTTGTTAGTTTTTTCTGAATAAGGTTGTAATGATTGTATGGTATTTGGATGTTTCAGAATGGGGTTTGGAGGTTCTAGAGGCATTTACATGGATGGAGTCAGGCTCCAGCACTCTAAAAGGTATGCCAATTCAGATATAAAGTCTTGATTCATGACTCCATTTTTGATGTTTTACTCATGTTTGAATTGACGAATTTTGCGCTTGTTCGAAGCTCTTCTGATAGGACAACAACTCAGGAAGATGAATCTCGCATTAGTTTCAAAAAGATTCAAAATCAGAAAATAGTAAGGAACTCTTTTTGCTAATTGCTAGAACTTCGTGTTCGATTTCAGACACAGATAACATGGAAATAATATGTTTTTCTTTGGCACATCGTGTTCTAAACAGGTAATTCCTGACTCTAAAATTTTACAGCAGGGTGATGTACAATCGGAGATCCAGTCTAAGAGGGACTCTCTGAGTAAAGATTGTGAATATCTGAATGAAGAGGTATTCACTGACTGAGCTAAATAATTTCTTGAGCTGTAGGGCTCATAATAGCCGGTAAAAATCCCTTCGATCCTTGTTATTTTTCTTATCATTGTTACGCTTGCACCTGTTGAATCTGTAGGTTCTGCATCTTGAGAAACAATTAGAAGATCAAGTTAGGCTGAGGCAGGCATTGGAATTATGTTTAAGCTTTAACTCGTCTTCGGAAGATTTTATCGATGTAACCGCGCTGCCAGAGGTATTGGGTAACATCTATCCATGCATTCCTCTTGTGTAGTAGTGTCACAAATGCTCAAATATTTCTCTTTTTGTGCATCCAGTCTGCAGCAGAACTTATTGAAGATGTCTTAGAATTGAGAAATGAAGTCACTCGGTTGGAGAAATACTTATCGTCTATATACCTTAAGGCATTTTCCCAAAAAGTTCCCCGCTCATTTCCATCCGCTAAAAGTTGCTCTCCGGTGCGTAGCCAGCCTGAAGTAACAACTCAACAGGACAATGTAGATGTTATATCAAGGGATTTCAAGATTTCCAACTCGATAAACGATCTCAAATGGCGATGCCAGTCATCCCTC
Source organism: Sedum album (assembly GCA_006409495.1). NCBI lineage: Eukaryota > Viridiplantae > Streptophyta > Magnoliopsida > Saxifragales > Crassulaceae > Sedum > Sedum album. The sequence goes on from QZGG01000079.1 coordinate 121,328, forward strand.
TCCAAACGTTTATCATTTATTCCAGAATCAGATACTGAAGAACTTGACGACAAAGCTTTTGGTTTCTCTCATTCCTTGCCCAAGGTAAGACTAGAACAATGCTATCCGACTTCGCTAACTAAACATGTATGCCACTTTAAATTGTTGCACTCTATGCAGCTTGAGCAGTTTACTTCAGGGGTCAGTCTAGCAAAGCGTATAGGCACGCGCATTGCAGACCTTTTGCCAGAGACACCCAACAGACTTTCCGAGGATATGATCAAGTGCATGTCAGCTGTATATTGCAAGCTTTCAAATACACCTTTAACACAATCAGATATTTCCTCACAGAATTCTAAGTCTTCGTCTACCATTGGCCAAAGTAATCAGTGGAGTCCTGCATCTTCATTCGACGATGAAGATGTAAAGCTAGATAACCCATTCAACGTTGATGGTATTTTAGAACCCAATGGTGCTTACAGCACATTGGTTGAAGTGTCTTATATATTTAGGGACGAACAGAAACTAGGCGAAGTTGAGCATCTCCTCCAAGACTACCAGTAAAACATCTCTTGACTTGTTTCTCATTAATCTGTGCCTGAAATTCAGAGATTCAGATTACACCAATCTGATCAATGCTGTTTCTGTTGTATGATGATTTCAGGTCCATCATTTCTCGACTAGAAGACGTGGATCCAAGCAAGCTGACACACGAGGAGAAAATAGCGTTTTGGATCAACGTCCACAACTCACTAGTGATGAATGTAGCTGCCTAAACTCTGAACAAGAATTCATATCTCCATCTTTATCGAAATTTCTCTTCGTACCATTTTCTGATAACACATTAATTCCTTTGTATCAGTCATATGTAGCTTTGGGGATTCCACATAACAATCTGAAACGAGGAAAGTACCTTCACAAGGTAATATTAATAACATCACTGATGGTCTTATTCGAAGTTGCTCCGATTTCTTACAGTACTTCCTTTCAGGCTGCTTATACTATAGGAGGTCACTCAATAAATGCAGATACAATTCAAAGCTCCATTCTAAGATGCAGAATGTCTCATATTCGACATGTGAGCACCTACTTTTACTTCATTGATCAGACCTTTCGTCAGATTAAACGCGGACGATGAGTAGTTTTCTTTCTTTCTTTACAGTGGAAGAAGAAGATAATCACTTCAAGATTATCATTTAGGACCGGAGATGAATTTCACACATATGCCATAGATAAACCAGAGCCACTGCTGCACTTTGCACTCTCAACCGGAAATTATTCGGATCCAGCGGTGGTACACTAATAGTATCCATCTCTTTATATTCTAGGCAAGTTCAGCTTTATATACTGATTTCCTTTCCCATGTTCTCAGGTGCACGCCTTCACGCCTATGGATATACTCCATGAACTAGAAACCGCAAAAAATGAGTACATTCGTGCAACTCTTGGCATCAAAAAGAACAGAAAAATCTTCCTACCAAAACTGGTTGAGTCATATTCCAGGGACTCCAACATTTCAAATGACAAAGTGCTGAAAACAATTCTCCAATCACTTCCAGAATCTTACCGCAAACGTGTCAAGAAATGTCTTTCCAGCAGTAAATCACCCACGACCATCGAATGGGTTCCTCATAACTTCTCCTTCCGGTATCTCATTTCGAAAGAGCTAGCTAAATACTCGGTGACTCACCGTAGCAGAAATGCCTGAAAGTTAGCACCACCAGACACCAAATTCCAACTTCAGTATTCTCCAAAGTATTGAACAAAAATAAGACACAATTATAAAAAAGGTTCAACATTTGTATATTTATTGCTACAAACAAAGAAAAAATAGTATTCTGGATGTAAAATTGTCAACTTTACAAGTAAAGATCTTGAGTGTACGCATCCTTTTCCATATTTTGACACCAGCCTAATTCTTCTACCAACCACAAGTTTTAATTTTGTATATCTGACAAAAATAGACAATCAAATCTATAGTGTAATCTCAATCAGAACTCAGAAAAACCCCAAAATAACCAGGCGAAACGATTTTCCTGCCCATATATTTTCCCTATGGAGATCGTAACAAATCCGAAACGGTACTAGGGGTTAAGAGTTGATATAAATTTCACCTGTGATGGCAGATGAAGGTGAAACAAAGCTCATGCAAGGAGAAGATGATGGAGCTGGAGAAGAATCTGAGTCCTTACCAAATGTGTCTCTTCTTCCGCAACTCAACCTTGCGATTGTAGTCCTGTCCATGCTTTCTTCCTCGAGTGAAGATGTCGTGGATCCGGAGAAGGTGAATGCTGCTGCAACTGCAAAAGGTGGTAATGAGTACGAGGCTTATAATGCACGTGTGAAAAAATCACATACAAGGCGAAGAGGATACATGAATGCAATTTTCGGGTGAGAGAAAAGGTTCAAGAGTTCAAACATCAGTAAGAGATTTCAGGCAAGTAAAAAGTTTTCCTCATTGATAAAAAACAGAAATACAGAAAGCTAAGACATGTTCAAGGTGTTTGTTTGAAATGTTACAGGCATGGTAAAAGAATGTGAAGGAATGGACGTTACGAACAGATTAACTCGCAAAAGGCAACAAGCTTAAGAACAGGATGCAAAGAGAACAATCACACCACTTCGAACTGTTTCAGTTTCATAACATATTAAGTTAAGATACAAGACACAAATTCACATGTACAGTTTCGCAACAAATGCATTTACATGGAATTCATAATTATACAATGTAACAAAAGATAAAAGTAGAGGAGGGTTTGGGATAGTCATTACCTGAACTTAGTCGTTTCCAAAGTTCCCTAGAAGCAAATAATAAGCACTCTGTAGTTCTGCACATAGCCAACCGAATACTTGACCCTGAAGTTCATAACATTTTTACTTAGGGCGTCGGAGAGAAGCCTCCGAAGCCCGAACTCAGCACAAAAGCGGCTGTCAGATGGCTTTCATATTACTAAAAACCTGCAAAAGAACAACATGAGTATTGTATGTAACCTCAGTAAGCAATTTTTATTTTTTGATATGGGACAGACAATGGGATCATCTTATTTGATCTTTAGTGAGGCAATGCTTTTGATAATGGAGTGGCTGATTGGAGGGGGGCTCTATGTGACTGTCCCATTGTAAATGCAGATATATACAAACAGTGTCAAGTTTTCTTTGGCATTGAATTTTTAATACATACTGCCAGCTCCCCAGCTAGACTCCTAGAAAAGTGTAGGGAGATGACGAGTTGTGTAAAGTACGCACCCTCCGAATTACCAATTGGTATTAGAATACTCAGCAGAGACAAAAAAGGGGATGTGACAAAGTTCTCAGCCGACAAAATATTCAAGTTTCCAGATCACACGGACATGATGCCAAAGAGCCCTTTCCGTCTTAGCCTTAATCTTCCAGCTATACTATCTGGGCTCGGTTCAACAATTTGACGACATCTTTTTCTGGTAGAAGTTTTGTCTGGAGTGTTTATACATGCAATAGTTTTCAGAGCAAGCATTCCCTTGATGGAATGAAGTTCATCCTCATTAGCTTTGTTTCCAACAACTGTTTTGCAATTTTTGGTGGCAGGAATTTCCAGGTTAGATTTATATTCAGTCTCTGCAATCTCCATACCTACATCTGTTCCAATATGTTCTGCACTTTGACATGGAGCATTATCAGCAAGGGGCAACACCCCACTTGAAGGGAATTTTGACTTGTGGCTCACTCCCATCATCTGCCCGTGAGCGTCGAGTTTGCAATAGATAATGAGCTACAGACTTGAAACCCAAACTTGCAATCTGTAAAAGGGATATATGAATCACTTTTGTTGATTAAGATTTAAAATTAATACATGAGATTTTTACCTTTCTATACAAAGGGCCAGTAGGAGCCCATCCTTTTGCCTGCCGACATAGACTGCAATTGCAAATCCCACGACAAGGTGGGCAAACCCAGTCTGGATTCTGATTAGCTTCTAAGACATGCTCACCATATCTACAAGCAAAGCCACCGTGTTCAATGATTATCGTATTCTGTCAGTACATAACATTGACTGGGGAATTCCAAGAGACTTTGTAGCATTTTATGTTCAAGATGAAATTCAATATTGGTTTCTGAATAATATAAAAAAGGATTCACTTCAAATATAAGTCAGTATATCTTACAACTATTGCTTAAACATGCTATAACACAAGCATTGAGAAAAGGTCAGACTAAACCACTCAGTCCAAAAATGTGCTAGAGATTACCTCATATACAAACAATCACCACAGAATTGTCCTTGGACCATATTACATTTGCTGCATGTAGTACGATGTCCTAGAGTCTTCTGTCTGCAAAATAAAATTACTTAAATATTTATCGATACCTGCAAATGCACTAATCTACATTCCAAATCATAATCATTCTTCAATAAACGATTTGGGATTGATATCCCCACCTGCATTGATGGCATGTCTTTCCCTTCACCGGGTCATAAATCCGTTTACCATCTTTCCCACACCCATCTACAAAAAGTGTCCAAGTCATATTGCAGTCACCTAAGAGCTTGAAGTGCTCATCAGTATAAATCTCTTCCTTTGAACCAACTTCAAGATATATATCACGATTTCTTGTGGAGTTACCCTTTCTTTCAACTCCCACCTCCGCATAGCTAACAGGTGTTGCATTTTGCAATCTGATATTTGCAAATGAAGACACATTTTATTACTCAAAATATAAAATATAATAATTGCACATAATACATAGCCAGCAATTTAAATCCACAGACATGAATTTCCCATCATACATAACAAGGCCTTGATCAATCACAAATCCATGCACTCACATAATTAACCGAAAAAAAGTCGACAATATCCTCTAATTAACACAAGTTTCAGCTATCGGCTACCATGAAGCTCAATACCTCCCCTTTTTAGCTCATCTTAAACATACACATGAGTTATGACATTCAAAATCAGCCTATTGTTTCGCAAAACAGTCATCAATAAGACTATATCAGCGGATCATAAGCCAATGTACAAAAGGTACCTACACAGATAGTATTTCAAAAACCCTACTTGTGGAAAAATGTACAAAAAGTCACCTGGAGGACCGTCTAGTAGAGCGAGGAAGCACGTCCGCTTCCTTCACCTCCCTATTCTTGAAATCAAAGGGTTTCCGTTTCCTAACACTTTTGCTTCCCAAAACAGCTGATTTAAGCTGCAGAGAAGCATCAAAAATCCCAAGCTTCTGCATCCTCTCCATATTCTCCTTAATCCTCTTTTCTCTCGTACGCTCGTACTCCGACACTCCGTCCACCTCATCCTCCTCCGAATCAGATCCGATCTTTTCCTCATTTCCAACTTGCTCGTCCGTGCACTGAATCAGAGCCGCGGAGTCAACTGTAGTCAACGACATAACGAAGAAGAGAGATGTTGACCTTCAACGGTCGGAAAGATTTCAAAATGAGGAGGAATTAGGGTTTTCTGCAATTGGGCGAACGAAGAAGAGAGATGTTGACCTTCAACGGTCGGAAAGATTTCAAAATCAGGAGGAATTAGGGTTTTCTGCAATTGGGCGAACGAAGAAGAGAGATGTTGACCTTCAACGGCGTATTTGTTTATATGTGTGTTGACCGTTTTGATGGGCCGATTCTATTCTGAACCTCAAAGCCCATATCGACTCCGTCCATATCATTTATAAAAATAGCGAGTTTTTTTTAAAAAAGATGAACATATTTAATTACTACTTCTACTCTTGTTGATTGTAATCATCGTTTTTCACGTTTTTAATTATAATTTTATGTCAAATTGACTAAATCCGTTATCGATTCGCTGTAAATAGTTATAGCTGCATCATGTAAAAGTAAATACAATGTAGAAATTAGGGTTTTTTTAGCGATAACCATCCGCCCAATACCAGTTTTTTAACAAAACCACCCTCTCAATTTTTTTTTGACTTAACCACCCACTAATTTAAAAACTTTTAAATTTGACACCCAAATACTGTTCCGACGACTTATTCTGGTAAAATTCACATTGATTTTGTTGACTCAAATTTTTTTTGCCGAAAACCACCCCTTCAATATCTAATTTTTAACAAAACCACCCTCTCAAAAAAAATTTGAGTTAACCACCCACTAATTTGAAAACTATTAAATTTGACACACAAATCAGCCTAATTAATCTTAACATAACCTTGTGAAATTTTTGCATAATTTGTATATCATTGTTAAAATTGTCGGGAATGTGGCCAATTCTTTATTTTTATAATTACAAATTCAAAATCTGATTAACGTTACATTTCAATTATAATATTTTTATATAAACATTTTTATGTTTAGTTTAGTTAATTTTTATTTATCAATATTTTTACTACAATTAAAATTTCTCTTTATATTAAATATAATTACTATTACTCTTAAAATTTTAACAATGAAATAAAAATTATAATTATTTTAATATATTAAGTTTAATATAAAAATGTAATTATGAAAATAAAGTATAATATAAATGAAAATTTATAGTTAATTAGATTTTAAAACTTATTTATGTGTAAAATTAAATATCCATTAGCAAAAATTGCAAAAATTTCACAGGGTTTTGTTAAGATTAATTAGGTTGATTTGGGTGTCAAATTTAATAGTTTTCAAATTAGTGGGTGGTTAACTCAAAATTTTTCTGAGATGGTGGTTTTGTTAAAAATTAGGTATTGAAGGAGTGGTTTCGGCAAAAAAATTTTGAGTCAACAAAGTCAATGAGAATTTTACCGGAATAAGTCGTCGGAACAGTACTTGGGTGTCAAATTTAAAAGTTTTTAAATTAGTGGGTGGTTAAGTCAAAAAAAAATTGTGAGGGTGGTTTTGTCAAAAAACTGGTATTGAACGGGTGGTTATCGCTAAAAAACCCTAGAAATTATGCCTTTCTTTGCAAGTCAAAATGAGCCCTGCGTAGCCAGTCTTCCTGGGCGGCATTGCATTGACTTATCCCCAACAAGCGAAGTAGTGTATCCCCGTTGATCAGAACAAAGGGTTTTCGCTAACATCGGGTTTTTCCATAGATCAATTTCTGTCTACATCTCTAGCACTTGTTATACATTAGTTGCTCTTAAACAAGCCATTGAAGATAGAAACGTGGCGTTGTTAAATAAGATTTCTAGCTACTCGTGAAACTAGAAAAGTGAATGACTTTTTGGGAGAAGCTCTTTGGAAGTTGGTAACTGAAAGCAACTTTCTTTCTATAGACTTGCAGATCTTACCAAATTGCATTATTTGTCATAATATATGCGAAGACGAAAACTACATATATTATTGGGAAACATGTCGAAAAAAGAAATAGCACATTGGAAATATTTCCGGATTACCCTACAACATACTGATTCTGATTTTATTGAATTTACTTGTGCATTAATTTTGTGCCATTTTTAGTATCATTTCTCATCTAATGTGATTGTACGCAAGATATCTAACTAAGTATAAGCAACCATTTGCTCAGGGAACACGTAGATGTTTTCGAAAGCAAAAGATTGGCAAATATTGTGTTAGACTCACTTGTGATCGGTGCATGTAACATCAAGTTGATTTTGACAAAATAAAGAAACACTGCTCACTTTTTATCGACAATGTTCCTGCATATTTTTGAAACATGAAGCTCAATGAGCTGAATAAATGAACCTTAAATCCTTCTATTCAGTTCCACTCAACATATTCTTAAACAGACCTGAGTAGTTCCTGTCAACAAATTTAATAAGCAAACGTTTTCTCCGCATAAATTAAGAAGCTGGAATAGCTCAGTTGGTTAGAGCGTGTGGCTGTTAACCACAAGGTCGGAGGTTCGACCCCTCCTAGCGTTTATTGTTTCATTTTTACAGACGGCCATCGAGACGACATCGTACGCCTTATCAAACTGCAAAACTCTCCATTTGAGAAGAAAGCTTCGTTCGGCTTCTTCCGACCAAAACTCGAGCCGTTGCTGACGTCATCAATGGCCACTCTCTTCAAATTCACCCCATTTCTCTCCACTCCTTTTCCCTCCTCCAGTTTCTCAATCTCTACATCCAGTAAGATACCACCAGTTCACCTCTTCCACCAAAATCCAATCCTACAACCACCTCAACCAGAACCTCCGAGCAACGACCCACTTTCACGCCAGTAAGAATTCGGTTTCATAAATTCAACATCTTTTCAATTACCCAGTTTGACTTTCAGGGTTTTATTTTTAGGGTTTAGTCAATTTGTTGACTTGTTGTTTAATTTAGGGGTCGGAGTAAATGGATACGCAGCGGCGGAGGTGGAGGATAGAATCGAGGCTGAGGTTGCTGAGGGGCTCACAGTCACTGAATTCTGTGATAAAGTTATTGACTTGTTTCTCAACGAGAAGCCTAGGACTAAGGATTGGAAGAAGTACTTGATTTTTAGAGATGAATGGAGTAAGTATAGAGAAAGGTTTTACACACACTGCCGTGAAAGAGCGGAGAAAGAACAAGATGTGAATATGCGACAAAAGTTGATTAGCTTGGGACGAAAAGTTAAGAAGGTATGCGTGGATTTGTCTGTTTATTTTCTGAAATTTGAGAATGAAGGTTTAGTGATTTGACGTGGGGGTGTTGTAGATTGATGATGAAATGGATAGGCACACAGAACTGCTCAAAGAGATACAGGATTGTCCGATGGATATTAATGCGATTGTTGCGAAGAGGCGTGCTGACTTTACTGAAGAGTTCTTCCGCCACCTCACGTTGCTTTCGGACACCTTAGACAGCTTGGAGGATCGTGATGGTAAGACACTTTCTTAGTTATACTCTACGAGTTTTGATATTACTTTGGAAGTATGAGGAGAGCATACCAATTTGTGTTTTCGTGGGTAGGAATGGCTAGGCTCGGGACGAGATGCTTGGCTGCAGTTTCTGCGTATGATAATACGTTGGAGTATGTGGACACTCTAGACACTGCACAGGAGAAGTTTGACGATATACTTAACTCACCTTCTTTGGAAGCTGCATGCGAGAAGATAAATAGTCTTGCAAGGGCGAAATCGCTCGACTCTTCATTAATCTTACTGATAAACAGTGCATGGGCTTCAGCCAAAGAATCCACAACCATGAGAAATGAGGTTTCCATGCTAAGCATTGAAATTTGCGCACTTACATGCTCGAATTTAACGCAATTTGTTGTTATATGCTTCGGTGAATTTTTTTGTAGGTGAAGGAAATAATGTACCAGTTGTATAAAACTACAAAGAGCAGCCTCAGAAGCATTATGCCGAAAGAAATCAAGCTACTGAAGTATCTACTGAACATAACTGACCCTGAAGAGCGATTCTCGGCGCTGGCAACAGCCTTCTCACCCGGTGATGAACACCAAGCTAAAGATCCCAACGCTCTACACACGTATTTTTTTCTTTCATTTCATACAATGGTTCTTCGAATAATAACTTATTATTAGAAAATAATGATGTATTTTTATTTTCTTGAGCTTGTTTGTTTTGATTGAACAGGGACCCCAAGGAGCTGCACAAGTGGATAAAAATCATGCTGGACTCGTACCATTTGAATAAAGAAGAAACTGACATAAGAGAAGCCAAACAAATGACTCAACCGATGGTCATTCAGCGCCTTTTTATACTCAAACAAACCATCGAAAATGAATATTTTGAAAGGAAACCAATCCTGGAGAGGCTCCAAAACCTGAAGAGCTATAGAAACTTGTTCTAATCTCATATTGTATGAAGATCTTGATAAACAGGTTGTATTACATCTTAGTAATGATTAAAAGAGAATGAAATAAGCAGTTGTCAAGAAGTACAAGTTTCAACTTGTAGGAACAAATATTTGTAAGAAGTTGTTAGTAGCACCAGCAGAACATGCAGGGTTGGCCCCAGTTCCAGCAGCATCCTTCCCAGAGCCAACAGCAGCACATAGCGGCACAACTAATACAAGATGGACATGGGTATGGTTAATATTCTGTTATCCAATATTAACTTAAATTTTGCAGGTGTTTTATGCACTTCTCACCATGCTTCAAGAAATGTCTGCGGCCGCGGTGGACCTGTGTACTGAAGTGGAGGCACCACATGGGGTTTAATGAAGGTTGAGGTACGCAACAAGCTGAGTAAACACATCAAATTTTAAACTCAATTTTCATGCTTCAGGGGAAACATTCAAATTTTTCAATGTACCTGAGATTAAATTTTGACAAACAACAGGTCAAGCAAAATGTTGAGACAAGAAATCTTACACTGATTTGGGGGAAGTGGATTTAGGGTCTGATGATGATTATGATTATGATGGTGATGAAAAGAATGCTTTGGATCAATCATGGTGCAGTCCCTCATGAGCAGCTACGTTAATTGTTGTTACCTGTAATGACAATTTTCAGGTTGAAATATATTTGAGGGTTTTGGAGAATTTGAATATTTTTATTAGATTTAATCGGTTTTCTTGGCATGTTTGTGATATTGCTGAATATAAGGTTGCCTTGTTTTTTGATTCATTTTGTTTATGTTTATGGTAACTTGGTTTTTACTCCAGTAGAGTTAGCAACAATTTTAAACTTATCACTTTACATAGGAATATATTTGGAGTGTTTTTCGACAGAACATCTGTTTAAACTGATCACTACATTGAATAAAAAAATCTAAGACATTAATCATTATCGTTATGCAGCCTCAACAACTAATATAATGAATCAAATATCAGTTAACATGTAGTTTTATTCATATTCGAATGAACCTACGTAATTTTAAATCGCTGAATTTAAATATACAGGAAGGATATCATATATCCAAATCCCAATAGACCCTTCATATTGCTAGAGGCAAATATACAGTATATACTTACAAAGTGTCATTTCTACTTTCGTTTGCCTTAAATCTTTTATGCTCTGTCCACTTCATCGGAATAGAATGAAAGGATGAATCTAAAATGAAACTATGTCCAAATTCACCATTTCATTCCCACGAAATGCATTCCATTCCTTCAAAGTGGACGCAACCTTAGAGTGTTCCTAATTGACAAGCGAGGAGTACAGTTTGAACCCATGAAAGCATCTGGTTCACAGATAAATAATAACCAAACAAACGTGCATGCAATAAATCGAACATTTTGTATAACATGATCATCACTTATTGCTACTGTTGACATGTGAACTTCAAAGAAAAGAACAACCATGAGAAAGCAACTCAACCACTCATTTTAAGTAGAGCTTGGCTTGAATAATGAGCTCACATCCGTGAGCTTAATATAATACCTCACATACCTCCACAGCTGTTTAACCAGTGCAAATAAGTCAATTCCACTTTCCCTCGCATACTAAACACCAAACCATACCCTGTTATTCTCTTCGAGGTCTAGATTATTCGAATTTGGAACTAGCTTTCATTTATGTACCTGAAATTCAATCGAAAAATTTCAGTTTGAAGGTGAATATGAAGTCAGTTGTCAACTAGAAATGGGAGAACATGTATAGTGCTATGTGGAATATAATCGTCCTGAGATTTTGGAAGTGACTTACTCTAAATGCAGAAGCATTGGAATAACTGGGTAAATGCAAAGTGAGTGACACGATGGGTTTTAAAGGAAATATTGTGGGCAGGTAGTTCCCATGGTTTCACGACAGTTATACAAAACAAAACATAGGCTATTACTAGAGTTCATGAACATTGAGTGAATCAAATTGCAACAGAAACACTAAACATGAGTTATTTATTTATACCAATCACTGTCCAAGAAAAGACTAAGATTTGTTTTTTTTCCCGAGTCACTCTTCTTAAACTTTAACAATGAAAACTGAAGTAGAACACTAGATGGAAATTCCAGGAATAAAAAGGCAATAAGTAAATGAAAGACAGCACGTGATTACATTTGTAGTCGATACTCGATAAAAACTTCGGAGTATATCAAGCTCAAATATCATTATGTCCAGTGTTGGGATACTAATCTATATGCACTTAAGTTTCTATCTATCAAGACTTAACTCAGCTGATGAGGTTTGAGGGAGTGTGAAATTGTTAAGGCAGCTGAATCATGACTCATGTTGAAGAGAGCAAACCTAAGTCTCTAAATCAGTCTAATGAGTTGCTAAGAATAGTTCCAAACAATTATTATTGCCTAAATCAGCACAAAAATTAATGCTAGCAATAGACTCCAATAAAGCATGTATTATTACAGTAGACGGTGTTATAGCAGCTAACCTTTCTTACAGTCTGGAGGCTATGTCGTAGTAGACAACTGTCTAACAGAAAGAAACCATCAATTCCTTCCTCCATGATCTATCACAGACCTTTCACAGGCACAACAGCAAACAAGCTCTGAAATAAAGACCACATATAAGTTTACAATAATTAGCAAAAAGGAATAACTTGCAGTACAAAGATAAACAGATAAACACACAGTTTTCATCTTTCTGTAGCAACAACAGTGAGTAAGACTAAGAGTTTGTGCTTGTGACAAGTTTATATTCAATAGCTTCCTCCGAGAAACATAGTTAATGGTTCCCATTACAGATTATGTGCATACCTATAAAAGCATTTAACACAGTTAAAATGTTCTATATCCTCGCATTATATCTTAGACAGACACATAATGTGAAGCTCAAAAACTCAATGATTTGGGACTGTCTTGGACATGGTCAGTTAGCACAGTAAGCTTGGGGTTGCAGGACATAAAAACAATAAGGGTGACAAACAAGATTACTTGAAATATTCTATGCATTAAATGATGACTCCAAAGGCCATGACTCATCATATTGGTTTGAAAAAAAACAAAAACGAGGAGACACCATGGCCTGTTTGATCACATTCAGCAATCAAAGTTATAAAATTGCATGTTATATACATAGAGAGAGAATGTATCATGCGGATGCTCTCAATTTGGTGAACTCGTGGATCCCCTTTTGCATCCGTTGATTGCATTTTTTGGACGCACCAGATTGTGCCAGCGCATTAATGAAGCATGTGACTTGCACTTGTGCATTTGTCATGTGCACACGTGATGTGCACATGACAAGTGCACATACGTGGCGCAATCTGGTACGTCCAAAAAATCCAATCAACGGATGCAAGAGGGGATCCAGGAGTCCACCAAATTGGATGGATCCACAGGATACAACCTATATATATATAGGAACCCCCACCTTTTCATGGATCCATGGATCCCTCTTTGCATTCGTTGATTGCATTTACTGTTTGCATTTTGGACGCACCAGATTGTGCTAGCACATTAATGAGCATGTGCAACTCACGTGTGCATTTGTCATGTGCAACTCACATGTGCATTTCAAAAATGCAAACACGTGGCACAATCTGGTGCACACAAAAAATGCAATCAACGGTGATGAAGGGGGATCCATGGATCCATGGAAAGAGGGGGGTTCCACATGATACTTCCCCTATATATATAGGGAAAGTATCATGTGGAACTCCCACTTTTTCATGGATTCATGGATCCCTCTTTGCATTCGTTGATTGCATTTACTGTTTGCATTTTGGACGCACCAGATTGTGTCAGCGCATTAATGAGCATGTGCAACTCACGTGTGCATTTGTCATGTGCAACTCACATGTGCATTTCAAAAATGCAAACACGTGGCACAATCTGGTGCACACAAAAAATGCAATCAACGGTGTTGAAGGGAATCCATGGATCCATGGAAAGAGGGGGGTTCCACATGATACTTCCCCTATATATATATCTTTACCATTAGAGTACATAGAGGGTATCTGATAAGGTCACTGATCTAACTCTAACCTTTTGGTTACAGACAGATCTGTGGGTCAAAGCCCTCTTGGATGAGGTGTCATATTTCTTTGTGGTAAGGAGATCCTTAAATGTATACTTGTAATACTGAATGTTTATCAAACTAACTGATGAACTCATGTCATAAAAGAGATGCATCATATGGCTGGCATTCTATGAGGGTAGTACTAAGGTAGATAGAAAGAAAGGCACAGGGATGGATCTCAGCCAAACTTTTCTAATGGAAGAGTTGCTAACTATGAGACAAGAGAACTGGAGCACATACCCAGCGGAAGCCATGATTAATGAAGTCCACACAAATGGCTGGAGCTGTGAGTTTGAAGATGAGTTGCCAATTTTAGCTGCATCAACTGATGTCGGAATGGATACTGGCTTCTCCATGCCACCACAAATGGAGCTGTATTTTGATGTTCCTTTCAGCGAAGTGTACAACACTCTTGATGGCAATAACTTCATCGCACCTGAAACATTAACAGTGGATCAGTTTAAATTACCTTATGTGACTGAAGGTGGCAGCATGCCACTATTACAACAAATTCAGGATCAGTACACAAACACATCAATGCTAGATGAGGAATTCACTTTTCAAAGCAATGGTATTCAGCCAATGGAAGAAGAAAAATGTGGCAGCAGAGGTTGCAAAGTAGAGATGGTTTCAATATCATCTATCCTTGAAAACACGTCTTCATCTAAGGACTCAGGTGGTACCAAGGAGAGGAGAAACGGAGTTAAGAAAGTAGGCGGGCAGCCTTCAAAGAACCTGATGGCTGAGAGGAGGCGGAGGAAAAGACTGAATGACCGTCTCTCAATGCTCAGATCCATTGTGCCTAGGATAAGTAAGGTGAGTTCATCTTCACGGATTCCTCGTACTTTAATTCTCATAGTTAGTTCTTTGCTTCCATCTATCATATGAATGTGTTGGCCTCAGATGGACCGAACATCTATACTAGCCGATACTATAGACTACATGAAAGAGCTCCTGGACAAAGTTAGCAAATTGGAAGAAGATGAAGACCAAACTGGTCCTGGGGTTATCAACAAACTGAAAGAGCTCAGGTCAAATGAAGGCCTGGCCAAAAGCTCCCCCAAGGTAATTAGTTCACATTTTTCAACAGTAACTAAATATGAACATTTCTAACTTTATGTTACATACTGCAGTTTGATGTGATGAAGGGTGAGAAGGATACCCGTATTGACATCTGCTGCACTCCCAAACCAGGCTTGCTAATATCAACAGTTAGCATGCTCGAAACATTAGGCCTGGAAATCCAACAATGTGTCATAAGTTGCTTTAATGATTTTTCAATGCAAGCTGCTTGCTCACAGGTACATAGCAAGTTACAACCAAATATAACAAGACTGCAACTTCATAAAAAGGATTTCTATTAATAAGACAGTTAGTCTTCAAACTTTTCTTATTAACCATATTTCATTTGTCCTAGATTTCAGCAGAACAATCTGCACTGAGTAAGGAAGAAATAAAGCAAGCATTGTATAGGACTGCAGGCTATGAAGGGGAAAGCCTACAGAAGTAAATAGATGAATTATCATCGGCTATGCAGGGATGCCCTTCAATTCTACAAAGGAAGATGATGGTTCACAAAACCTAATTCAAAAATTAATGACAAGTACCGTATGCGCAATCTAGATCTCAAAAACGAGAGGCCACTCGTACAATGCAGACCTCAAACGTCATATCAAAAAGAAGGAACTGCTGGTTTTGGTGCGAACTCTTAAAGTAGAAGTTGTATAATTTTGTCTGCTGAATAAGTCATTTTATACATCATCCTGTATTTAATCAAATCCGTCTAGACATACATAACTGAGGTGAGATAAAACAGGATTTTATATTGGTTTTACGTAAGTATTTTATTACCTATAGGGAAAAATGCGCAGTTCCAGACGATGTATGGGGAATGTATGTCATGGATTAGAATAATCACCTCAGCACATGACTAGAAGTGTTACATTCTATCTTCTTTGAGGAGCTGCAATTGAAAAATGAAATCAAACTTAAAAAAATCAAGGAACGAAGGAGAAAACACATCGGAAAATTTGAATAGGGTCAAACATGTACCACATATTTCATATGAAGACACAGAATCGATCGTGTAATTTGCTGCTCATTTCCATCTAGAAAAAAATGACAAAGCATTAGTCTCACAAAGTTATTGCCATCAACTTCTATAAAGATAACATATTTCTGCTCATATTTTACATCCCAACTCTATACTTTTCAGCTGCACATAAATTTACACTAAATGACAATTCTTCCACAATTTACTAATAGCAGATTGCATCAGGAGAAAAATCTTCATGGAGATGGATTCAACAAGACAATCTAAATAAAAACTCATTTAAATAGAAAAATAACACTGACCTTCAAACATGAAAGATTCAACTGGCCATCTCCTTTCAGGAATTTCATCAAGCAGTTGGCGTGCAAATCAAATACCATAATTAGGAAGAAGTTGTGGACATTGAATCCTTCGTTGACAGATTTGAAGGGAGGAGTGGGTCAGTCAAGTGTTTTAGGTGGAGCTGAAATCGGGCCAGAGCATAAATATTTAAAGAAATCAATTTCTGTTCCAAACAAGTTCTTGTAAGGCAACGTGGACGATGAAAAATAGAATCTCAAGCAAGAGGAAAATAAAAAGGACGAGTCGAAGCGATATCGTTTACAAGCGGCACCTGTTTGTATTGTACGAGGTGAATTAAGGCTTTCTGTAATTCTTTTGCACAAAAAAGAGCAATTTCCAGTAGAAATCACTGTGCTATTTTCAATTAGGATGCATACGTTCTTTTAGTTGTCTCTAAGTCTTGAATTTTGACAAGTAATGGGAGGGCTTGAAGCACGACGACTTCTGAATTAAGAGATGGTAGAGACCGTATGATGATCATTAAACCGTTACTCCGTTGACAACCGTTACTTACTTGTCTCACATCGTCTTTGGTTTTTCAATGATTATCGATTTTAATATTATTTTTTGATTGTTGAAATTATGAAAAGTTTTCGCTGTAATTAATCTGAGTCGTAAATCAGAGGAGATCTAACAGCTCAAATAATGTGTACAATTAAGGTTTCTGCAAGTCGGCTTAATTGGGTCAGGTGTGTTTTTTGTTTGGTGCGTGTCTGTCACTTAAGGTGTCCTCGACGCCTCGACCTCGCCATCTCTTCGAGCTTACCATCTCCTCAATTTCGCAGCGATTCATGTTCGCAGACCTTTCTACGTTCTCAAACCTTGTCGAGATCGTTGGAGATTTTGCACTGCTGCAGATGCTCAAAGTCGAAAGTCGGAAAGCATAAAAAATAAGAATGTGACAAAAATAAAATAGGATTTTTATTAGTAGTAATTAAATATTAATTCCCTAGCTTTATGAGATCAAATTACTTACACACAAAGACCCTTTCCACAATCCCCTTGACAGAAAAACCAAGAAGGGGTTGCAAATAACTTTCTAAGTTTCACTACTCACCCCATACTCTTTTTCATATATTAATGAATTGATTATCACCAAGTCTGTTAGCTGTTCATGAGCTGTGACGTGTTGAATATTTTTGGCTTGGATGAGGAGTCTCTGCCGACACGAGCCGCGGTGGTTGTAACACCTTCACAAGAGGGGCATAAGGAAAGAGTTGCAGCAGGTAACTTAGTGGAACTGGGTTGAGCCTGTTTTAGGGCTTTAAGCTCTTTTAACTCCTTTGCAAGCCTCCTGTTCTCTTCAGTCAGGGTTTCACAGCACTTTTTCAGGTATTCATAGTCTTGCTCAGTTTGCTTGAGCTTAGTCCTAATAACATTTCAAAATAACTAAAGTAAAATTTAAGTGAAGTTTAAGGATGCATACTTAGTACAAGGATCACTTGAGCAATTAATTTTCAGCAACCACAAATATAATCTCAAGGGAAATTAAGTGAATAAAACGCCTATATTTATGTCAATTTTATTGTGTGGTCCAAGATTACTTAACCTAAGGAAAAGTCTATTTAGAAAAGTCCATCCTCTAATCAAGTTATGCTTGACCTACCATCAATTGGAATTATTTTTTCTTGAAACTGATCCAACCCTTCATATGGATGTTCAAGTTATGAATAAAAATGATGTAATATTTTCTAATAAAATTAAGAAAAATGTATTCAATGATCTGTTGAATCTTTTATAGTATCAATTTTTATACACTTAGTAATGATTCTGGCATGAGTGCTTTATATCATTTTCTCATCTATATGAAGAGATGATGGATCATGTAAAGTTTAAACAAACCTGGCCCTCCTGTTTTGGTACCACACCTCAACTTGCCTTGGGCTTAGATTCAATTGTTTTGCCAGAGCTTGTTTTTGTTTCTGATCAAATGAACAAACAGCACCAAAAGAAGAAAAGCAAATCAAACCTATTTGTACTTAAATTATAAGTGGACTTATTACTAAGGAACTTATGCAATTTCTAGTTGTAATAATAAGCTAGAAAATTCCATAAAAAATATACCAACCGGGTTAAGGGTGCTTTGTTGTTTGAACCTCTCTTCCAACACCTGTGCCTGATCTTTCTTAAGCCTCAGCTTCTTTCTCACACCATCAGTTTTACTAAAGCAGTTGTAATCTTCCTCTTCATCTGATCTCTCTCTCTTGACACTCACTCCACTATTGGAGAAGCTAGAGACTGTGCTCTGACCCGAGTTCTCACCATTGCGCCGATTGACAACCTTCACAGTATCTTGCTCTAGTTGATAGTAATCAGGAACAACACTTAAACTAAGCAGAGGCAACTCAAACTGAATCTTGGCCGAGCCTTTATTATTCTTCTTTTCTAAAATATTATGATCATCTACAAAACCTGATCCTAGTTTGAGACTAAGCCCTATGTCGCATCGGTGACGATCCATTTTGAAAGAGTTTGAGGGATTGGCTTGATGAAGGAAGTTGTGTTGATGAGGGTTTGGTGTGTCATAAGAAGTGGTTATTAAATAAGAAATTATAGTATGAAGTCTTTGATATTATTGGTGTGTTTTGTGCATATGTAAATAATTGATTAAGAACATTATTTTTGGGAAAGAAGAATCAAATGTGGGGTTGTTAGAAATTATTTTCTTATATTTTCTCGTATCTTATCACTCAAACATGCACAGGTTGACTATTTGGAACTCTTAAAGGCCGGACATTGTCTCTCCCCACTTGTGTTTTATTCTATCTGACATGTGTTTATTGGACATAAATTAATATTAATTAGTAATTTTATGTTGTTCTTAATTATTTTAGACTTTTAAAATTACAAAGTAAATATTGCTTAATTTACTTAAAATGGATATAAATTAAGTTCAATTACACAATTTTGCGAAAAAACATATAACATGAATTTACACGGTTTCTAATTTGTGTATTTGAAAAATTAGTTGAGCGTGTCGAATTGGTTAGGTTTAGTGAATAGTGATGGATCTTCACTATAATCATCAAATTTCGGTTGAGTCTCCAACTGCATAATCTAACTTCTAAAAGTGCACCAGTAATAAACACAATGATTATGTTGGACTAAGTAATTGATATATGGATCAACCTAACTTGTGTTATATTTTCAAACGTAAATGCTGCAGCCATCGTGTCTCCAACATCTCATACAGTAAATACAATATCAGTTGGAATAGTTTAAACTACAAATGACCTAGTAAATGCACAAGCTTTGAATTGAAAATGTGTTCAAGAATCTTGAAGTAAACTTTAGGTTAACAACATGATAATGTATTTAATGAAAAGTTCTTTTTGTTGACAAATTGGATATTAAGAGACAACATGACATCTTTTGGCGTGGAATAAGGTAAATGAATATGTTGAGACAAATGAAAAGAAAACCTCAAAAGTACGCAACACCACATCAAAGAGAATGATTTGTCATGTCGTCCATATTAATTATTCACTTGGAAATGTTGTTCAGACTATATAATTGGTGCTTATCTAGTATTTTTTGTCCTAAAATGACCCATCCACTAGCTACACTTGTTATGTCCGATCGATAGAGTCATTTGAGTGAATATGTAAATTTTATACGTAAAAGATTATTGTTACTCCCAAAAGAGTGGTCAAGTGGTTAGACATGATGATGACAAGACCACGTAGATGCGTTAAGCATAAGTTTTATTTGGTCTAGTCTGTTGTATAACAAGAATGCAAAAAAAATTCATTTATATAAATAAACAGTTGACATGACGTTTACGTTTTCGCATAATTTTAGTTGTCCTCTTGAATCCTTTTATTTGCACTAATCTTGTATTTAAGTGTTTAGTCATTATTCATTTCATCATGATATTAGTTGAAGGATCATAATCAAAACTGAAAGTAATTTCACATTAAATGAATTCAATTATCAGACAAATTAATCTCTCTTACTCATTACTCCATAACTGTGCACGAATCCATTAGTCTTTTACTTATGCAACTCTTATCAATGTTTCCAATAAAAGGTCAATAATCAATGTGTTTGAATCATTGTTGATAATTGAAGGAGAAGAATAAAGAAAAACATTGAAAGTTACTTTCAGCCCACCTAATCATGGTTTATATTCTATATGATTGGAGGTGTTGGGAGACAGATACATTATTTTGTTTTGTCCATTTCTTAGCAGACCATGTGAGGTGTATTCCATCAGTTTGCTTGCTCTTATCAAGCTCTATCTATAGTGATGCTTCACCCTACATGACTTGTCTTCAGTGTTGTTTTGCTTGATGAAGCTTCTCTCAACTGTCTCATAATGAGGGGTAGATATGTAGATGACATGATACTCATCCTAACTAATGGTTTAATTACTTGATGGATCTTTCTTGTTTGACTCCAATATTTTAATTCAAATATTTATAATGAATTTGGTCGTTTTTCTGTACTAAGTTTAGTCAATATTAATGATGCATTTATTTGTCCTGTGAAACAATTAGTCCACCTTAACACCAAACTTGAAAAATCTCTGTTTCTTTTCTAGGTTAGGTGAATTGGCATAGTTTCATCTAGAGAGAGACTCATTCAACTGATTAAGTTTGGTGCAACTCATTTTCAAGCTACAATCCTTTAGTATTTGTTGAAAGCGTTCTGGAAGTACTCACTCTCTCCAGCCTCATATTGCGGAATTGACCTTTCAAGACAGGCATCTTGATAACATATAAGCATGTATGTGCAAGAAATATGTATTATTCATCAGAGAATTAATTGACCTGTCCATTAAGAGATCTTATGAAAAAGTATGATGAGTCACGACTTTGCGCAATACCATATCAGAATAATAATGAAGAGACAATATAATTAATGGTCCAAACGAAAAGACAATTAGTTTGATTCTATAGAGATTACATACATACGACAGACAATTTTATTCTTACACATATTAGAAAAATGAGACAAATCATACATGTTGTGATGCAAAATGACAATCATATAATTGTGATGTTTGGATGGCTACATAAAATAGATTATCCGAATGAAGAAGCATTTGTCACCAAGTGCTTTATATAACATTCCATTTTCAAATTTCAATTGCATAGTTCAGCAAAGATATCCAAATCAGCTGACAACGCTTATGGCCTTTGTTTAGCATAAAGGGCAACTTTCATGTTAATCACAAACATGCACTCGAGTACAATAAGACTGGACCTCGCTGGAATAGATCAATTCTTGGATTTAGAATGCTTCACCAGCCAATCGATGAATGTGTCAATATTAGTTGAGCTTTTGCATGATATCATGAAGCAACAAACTTCCCTGTCTGTGATCGACTTGAGATCCCTGCACATAGTAAATGTAGAGATTAAGAAATTACTAAACATACTTTCACATAGGATAAATGGGTGTATGGAAACAGCTACTAACATTTGGTCGACCAGAGACTCTTTAGATAAAGCTTCAGGTTTGTCAGTTTTGTTTCCAAGCACAATCAATGGGATGCAGTTCAAAGAGGGTTTGCTAATCAGATCATGTAGTACGCTTTTTGAGGTGTTGAGATTATCATAGTCAGCAGCATCGACAACATAGCTGCATATGACTTTCAGATATTATTGATCCACCGTAAAATTTCTCAAGGAAATAATACCAATGGGTTCAATATGAAATTATACATTGATTATAGAGGTAGTAAATGCTTACACAATAGCAGAAACATCACGGCAGTATGGCTCCCATACAGAACTGCGGATCCTGGGCTGACCTCCAAGATCCCAAAACCTAATTGTGACATTCTCTTTAGTTACTTTCCTCATGTTTAATCCCACCTAATACAATACAATCAGGTTCATCAAGCATTTCGCAATAACAATAAGAATTGCTTTGAACACTAATAATAACTTAGGGTTATATGGACTGACCGTAGGATTCAGGTCTTCGCTGTATCCACCCGTCTGTCATATGAGAATAATGATTTCACAAAATTAGCCGCAAACTATAACGAATCTAATTAACAATATATTATCCTTCCAAGACTTACCGCAAAAACATGGACTAATGATGTTTTTCCAGCATTCTGAAGACCAATAACAGATAACTCCATTTCCTGCTTCAAAAACAGGCTGCAAAAATAGTACAAGCACAAGTTACAAACTTCGTTTTAATTACTTTGTATGTAAGATCTCATCTGGAAATTAACAACCTCCGACAACCAGTGCAAATCCACACAAAACGAGATGATATTTCGAGAGAAAAGATAAACAAGTTCGTGTATCAGCATGACAAATTCCCATTATTTCATATCAACTTGATTACTTGAGTACAACAATCATTACATACATTTTTAAACAAGAGCAGGAGAACACGATAACAAAACATGGCTAACACGTTTTCAATGTATATTCGGTAGTAACATAGCAACGGGAAAGGTTTAGATTGAAAACCAATAAACATTCATTAATTTCTAAAACATTAGACTTTTGGAAAATAGAACAGCCTTTAACATCATAGAATTTGAAGAACCCAGGGACAGACACAATGTGTTGATATGTCGATCAATTGAATGTGCTGAAAACAAACAATTTAGAAAGATCAAAACTTAAGAAGGAGAAAACAAAACCCAAAAAAGAAGAGCAAAACTTCGTACCCAATTTAGAATAGCTTCCCACAACCAAAGCGAAGGAGATAAGGAATCCAATAGACAGGGAGCTCAGAGCCGAGGAGAGATTTCCGATCGTCGAACTCGCAACTTGGGTTTCCGACCTTTCTGGAAAATCTGTAGACATTGTCAGACCAAACGAGAGAACAGAGCGTAACTTGGATGGATACGATGAAAATAAATTAAGGTTGAATGAACGGGCCGACATATATTGCGGCCCAAAGTATTTGAGAAACTAACGTTATTGTTCGCCCGCTTCACGCTTCCGCTGCGCCACTCTAATGATTTATTTCATAATGAAAAAAAGCATTTGTATATAGTGTTTTACAATATTATCATATTCTTGGACTAAATTTAGTCGCTCTGAGTATATGTATTTTTGAAAATTATTTTCAGTTAATATTCCCTCGATCTTGTATTTTATAATAGCTTTTGATTGTCGTCTTTAACTCTTCTTTTATTAAATGAATATTTTCTCCCATGACTTAATCTTCTTTTATAATATGCTTTTTGTAAGACTACTTAATCATAATCGTTGATTTGTTTAATCTAACGGTTGAGATTAAGTTGGTTTTTAATTAAATATGACGCTTGGATTTGTAAAAAACATGGATGATTGGGAATGACGGTTATCAATATCAACCGTTGAATCGATAGAAATCAACGATTGAAATGATATCCTTCTGTCTTACAAAAATTTGATTGTCCTACTAAAACTTAATTATTTCTCCCAAAATTTAATTTCTTCAAACTTATTGTTTGTAATACTTTGTTTTTTTATCAATGGAGAATAGATCAAGCAGGCTCATATCTTTTTGTGAGACGGTGTGACACAATCTTAACCGTTTATTACTAATAATCCAGCGGATGAGATTGACATTCAAAATAACCGTCAAATCCACTTGCCTTTATTTTTTGTAAATTCAACCGTTCAATTTATTTAAAAATTAATTTAATATCAACTGTCAGATTAATCAAGCCAACGGTTAGTCATTTCATCTCACAAAAACATAATTTCCACCTTTATTTTAAAAGGCCGAAGCCTTAATGGTTGAGGGCCTTGCCCGCACAAGGGCACAACCATGTGAACCATCCCTTTACAGGATGAAGGGCGGACCGAAGCACGGGACACTATTTCATCCCTAATGTGTTTAGCAGGAATCAAACGCAGGACCTTGCATGTGTCAATCGCCTGTCCACGCCGCTCGGACGCCCCTATTGGGGCACATAATGTCCATCTTGATCTTACCTTTATACCAACGTATTTCTTATTTATTCTCTCCTACTCTTATATTTTACTGATTTCGTATCCAACACGAAATAAGAATGACAAAAGAGAGTCACTATTTTCATGTTATTTTTAATTTCAATAAGCTATCTTGGAATTGATTACTTAGAGAAATAAATGAAATATTTTGAGATATTGATGATGAAGTTTGTAAAGATAATAAAATTTGGAGTAAAATAAATGGACGGTGCCAGCTGATAAATTTGATGAGTAAAACTGTAAAAGTAGATCACGATTCTCGAGGTTAGTTGATTATTCTCTGGTCAACGTAGCCAACCACTTTTTCTGTTTTCTGTTTTTTTGAATGAAATAACCGCTGAAAATAATGACTTAGTGACACATTTTAATCAAATTAAATTGATTGGTAGTTATATTAACTTTTTGGGCAATTTACCGAAAACCACCCATAAATTTGGGTTTTTTTCGAAAACCACCCGTATCTTTAAAAATTATAAAGTCACACCCTTAAGTTTATTAAATTTTACAGAAACCACCCATATGTTTAAATTTAATCAAAATATTAATAAAAATGATAAAAAAACTTATAAAAATACGAAAAAATACATAATTAATTACAAAAATCATAAAAACATTTAAAAAAATCAGGATATTAAATAAAAATATAATATAATTATAAAATTGAAATTTATTCATATAATATGTATACAAATGTGAAAACTAAATTTATAAAAAAATATGGCGTCTTGAAAATTACAAAAAATTACCGGCAATCATCATTGCTCCATTAAATTTATAAAAAAAATCATAATATCTTAAAATGAGTGTTTAAACTTTATTATATATGCAATAAAATTTGTGTTTGAATGCTTTATATGTAAAAATGTAACAAAATTTAAAGTTATAACACACTATTATAAATTGTAAGACACCATATTTTTGTATAGATTTAGTTTTCATATTTAATACATACCATATGAATAAAAAGTATAGTACTTCATTTCAAATTTTATATTATTATTAACATCCTTATTTTTAAAAAAATTATGATTTTTGTAATTATATGTCCCTTTTAGCATTTTTAAAAGTTTTTTTATGATTTTTGTTAATATTTCGATTAATTTTAAACATATGGATAGATTTTTTTTCATATTTAATACATACCATATGGATAATTTCAAATTTATATTTTATATTTATTTAATATCCTGATTTTTTAAATGTTTTTATGCTTCTTTTAATTAATTATGTATTTTATTTGTATTTTAATAAGTTTTTTTATCATTTTTATTAATATTTTGATTAAATTTAAACATATGGGTGGTTTCTGAAAAATTTAATAAACTTAAAGGTGTGATTTTATAATTTTCAAAGATACGGGTGGTTTCCGGAAAAAACCCAAATTTATGGGTGGTTTTTGGTAAATTGCCCTAACTTTTTTGTATAAGTTCATGTATTCAAGCCTTACCGTGTTGTTTAAACTATATATGTGATTCGTACATAAATAAAATTGATAAAAAAACTTCAGCGCATTGTGATCGTAATCAGATGGTTTATCCTCCAAACATAGTGGAAACAAATTCACTATAATAAATATCAATACAAAAATTTATTTCTTCACACTCTCTTACTATCTAACAACGCTGCAATTACTTAGAAGTGAATAAAAAGGATGAACTTCACCTCTATCACGATTGAGATCCAACTTCAAATTTCCACTCCATTATTCTTCTATTCTCACCATTTAAGAGACAATGGTCAACAACACACCGTACCATATAAAGTCGCTCTCTTAAAATGGTCCTTAAGTTCATATGTTGAGCAGTAGCGTCTACTAATTATAAAGTTTTCTCTGTATCAATGGAGACTCGACACCTATTTTTATATGCACCAAGATGATTGATCCCTCAAGTCCATTGTAAAAATAATATCAAATCTTTTGAATTTGAACAAAACATATCCTTATTCAAATGCTCCACCTTAACTTAAATTGGCATGTATACCTTGTGATGTATATGAGGCAATCTTGATTGCTTAGGGATTTCAAGTATGTCACGTCAGCTGTTTGAGTGCGACAATTGCTTCACGTAAACTTGTATAAAGACTTGAACAGCACTTTGGAGCAAGATGTCTGCGTTTGTTTGTCTCTTGATGTCTGTTATGTTGATTCTGTCCGTAGTGGTGTGTTTTGCTAAAAATTATTGACACTTGTATCATTGCACATTATGGTACTCACAATCTTCCCCTTAGCAAAATATATTTGTAAACTGCTTAGCATCTTTACTAGTTGCTATAGCAAACACGCAATCATAATCTCAAAAGGAGATAATCCTAAGATACTCCTATTTGTCACAAATTCTGACAAAAGGTTCCTGCACAAAATATACTTAGTTATGACAAAAAAACGATAGTTCAAAAATTCAATGTGTTTAAAATGCATATATCTACTAAAGCATACGAATCTGCTAGCTTCATCCACCAAAGCACTTAATTCATCCTCGACCTGGTATTTAGTGCCCTTCAAAGGTTTGTGTAGTGTGATTTTGCGGGCCTTGATGATCATCTCTTCCATTCTTCCACCTCAGCTAACTGCCTTTTTATCATATGAAGCATTTTATACTATTGAAAGCAGGGGTGGCTACTCCATGTGCTTGTTCAATGCTACTTGGATGGAAGTTAGACTGCCACATCTACATAATGGTTGGCGGAGGGGATACATTAATGAGCATATTATTTATTCACTCAATCAATTCAATTTACATATTATTATCTTTACTATTTCTGCTAAGTGAGTTAGTGGTCGAGACTCGTTAGTTGTCTACTCTGTTGAGTAATTCGTTATCAATATGTTGTCATCCAATGAACTTCAGTTATTTATTTTAGTAATTTCTTTAGACATTCCAATGTATTGGCATTTATACATTGTTTAATTTTATTTATTTATGATCTATCAAATACTTTGTGATTTTTGAATCAAAGAAACTTGTTTGTCATGTTGGTCAAGTGCCCATTGCAATCCGTAGTTTTTAATTACAAGTATCACTTTTTAGAATTCACTGCCATCTCTACCGATGAGGTACTGCAACAACTTTGTCAAATATTTATATCTAGAGATTGTATCATGTGGAACCCCTCTTTTTATGGATCCATGGATCCCCTTTGCAGCCGTTGATTGCATTTTCTTTTTGCATTTTGGATGCACCAGATTGTGCCAGCGCATTAATGAGCATTTGCAACTCACGTGTGCATTTGTCATGTGCAACTCACGTGTGCATTTCAAAAATGCAAACACGTGGCACAATCTGGTGCGTCCAAAATGCAAACAGAAAAGGCAATCAACGGCTGCAAAGAGGATCCATGGATTCATGAAAAGGGGGTTCACATGATACAACCTCTTTATATATATAATCAAGCATCAACCCTCCGATCAAGATTCTCCATGTCTCTACCAATCAAAGACCTTCATACAAGTCCTCCAATCAAATCATCGTGCCTCTACCAATTAAAGAAATCTATGCAAGCACCCCTCCAACCAAGCCTCTATTTGTCTCAACCAATCAAAGAACTCCATACAAACACTCCTTCAATCTAGCATTTTCAAAGGTGTGGCTCTTGGGAATAGAACCCAAGACTTAAAAGAATTATGATGATTCACCCCAATGGCACATTACTTAGTTTTGGAACTTGACAAGAGGTCTTTGCTTTGTTTTCTTATTAATTAGATTACTCTTGTTTGAATTGACTACCATTTCATTCATAATCTGAAGTTCTGAACTACTTCATTATGGATTCCTTAGCCATTATTGGCTTCGGTTTGGTGTTCTATTACTGTTTCCTTTACATTTTTTACAAATCGCACCAAATAAAATAAGTATTAAAGACTGAAAAATAACATATGCAAAAATACATCGCCTGTTCCACACCCATGAGATCGGATCATTTGAGTTTCAGTTCACTAGCCACTAATTGAAATTCATGACGCGTCTTATTGTGGTCTCCCAGAAGTAATCTCTCTGATAATATTTCCCGTACACCCCACATACATCCATCATTGACACTTTATCTAACCTATATATGAAACAAAAGGGGATGAATTATCGATTATTATTGATGCTACAATTCATCCTTCCAAAATACTCCTAAATTTATTAATTATTACAATAAAATCATTTTCTTTATTTAGTTTAGTTATTATATGCTATAATCAAATATACAATACAAAAATGTGTACATATCACATATGTGCACCAATAAACTAGTATCATGAATTTACGAACATGGACAGCAAACTATACGCTGTGTCTTCCGTAATCAACGAAATAAGTACAATTTCGCTCTATCAAGAGTCAACTGTGTGAACCAAATTTAAAACATGACCTGAGAGAGTCAACTCAAACTGTGTAGGTGAGCATTCGTGGGCCGGCCCAACTACTTCCCGACACTCTCAACAGTCAACACCTGGCTGTTAATCGCATTAAACCCATCCGGACCGACTTTCCGTATTTGTTCCGGTCGGTTATGCTGTCTGGACCAACTACTAAGCTTGCAAAATTCACGTTCCTTCAATTTCAGCTTGCTTGATTTTCAAAGTTACTAAGTGACTGTGTAATTTACTGATTCAAAACAGCAAGTTCCAGGAACTAAACATTTCAGACATGTTCAATTCAAACCTCCTTCCCATTTCGCCGAGTCAAACTTCGCCAGCCACAAGCTGCTCCGAAAAATGTGTTATTTCTGGATTTGTATTCGACAAAAAGATACATATACATCAGAATGACATCATTAGGCAAGACATTAATATGTGGATAACTAATCAATGCCATTTAAGTGTTCTACAAGTAAAACGCCCAATATGCACTAAGAAGGCTCAATTTTCCACAAAGTTGGCCATTAGTGATTAGATAGTTTGAGCACTAAAAGTGAACTCTGTGTACTAATTTGGCACTTAAGTTTGACTGCATAAGATTAGTCACCACTACTCCCTCCGTCCCCATTTGTTTGTCAAAATGGACAATCGGCACGATTATTAGAGCATCTGCACCCGTCGCCTGCTGGAGGAGGTGCTAATTTAGCACCTTCTCTCGATCAGCACCTCCTCAATATTTAATTTATGCACCCATTCAATCAGCACCTCCTCAGATTGCAGCAAAGACTCCTCTTCCAAACAATTCAAACCCAGCAACACCACTCTCCTCCCCATTCCAAAACCCCAACACAACCCATTTCAAATGCGGTGCAACAGATCTCAAACACCCAGATCTCTTCCATAGCCGACAAACCCAACTTACTCCAGATTCAATCCAAACAAACGAACAAAAAGTAAGCAGCAGCTGCTAATCGTCGGATCTAAAATTGAAACGGGTTGAGGAAGATTGAAGTGGGTTTTGCGTCGGGATTAGAAAAGGTTGGATCTTTGATCGATTTTTAACACAATCGTCTCCAATCGCAGTCGTCCATTCTCCATCGAGCACCTCCTCCAGCAGCTGCTAATTTAGCACCTCCTCCAGCTTCTTCATCAGCACCTCCTCCAGCAGGCCACCGGTGCACGTATTTTCGTCACAAATCCGCACGCCAGCTCAGCAGCACCTCCTCCAGCAGGCCACCGGTGCAGATGCTCTTAAGGAAGAAAGAATGTATAAAATGTGTGGTTGAGAATAAATGATTTATATGTATATGAGTAGAAAAATAAAATATGTGGTTGAGAATGAAGAAAATGTGACAAACTTAAGAGGACACCAAAATGGAAAGTGGACAAACATTTAAGGACGGAGCCACGGAGGGAGTAAGCGATAAGCAATTGCTGAAAGTATATAGAATGGCATGATTTTGTTCAAGTCTTTTTCAGTACATCTCTGTCTTAAGTTTGAGGTCAGTCCAGTTCTGAGTGACATAGGAATAATTTTTTTTTAAAAATAAATTAATACATTTTGATACAATTTATTTATTTATAAAACAGAAAGTCAACAAGCATGCAACATCTCGTTAAGGTTTTCTTTGGTCTGTGTCTTTGAATGGACCGACTAATTAGAATTCAAACCTTGTTTTTTCAATTCCTGCTAACTTTTCCCACGCAACCTCTTCACCAAGAAACATATCCACGTGGCATTCCGTCATTCGTTGACTTGCAAACACTTCAACACCAATGCTCAGCATTACAAATATGAACCCATGAGTCTATATATATTACTCGATATCAACACTCTCGATATAAACAATCCCTTACACCAACCAAAATCTTTCTTACAAGAGTTTGCCATATCACTTACAAGACTTTCCGATCTTCCGGCAATCGGAATTTAGAGGTGTGTGAAAAGCTGCTCGGTAGCTAGAGAGAAATCAAGTTACAATGAAGTTGTGCATCTTAGTAATATCTTTAGTTCTGTTAATGAGTTCATCAGTGAGTGCTTCTCGGCCATTTGCCATCCAAAAAAATGAAGGCAGTGGAGTTACTAAGTTGAGTGGTGATGTTGAGGAGTCCATAATTTCTAGCAACGATTTGGAACAGAAGTCTTTAAGCTTTGCTACTCTAGGAGGGATCAAGGAGGTAGCGGACGCGAACCATGGCGTGAGTTCAATAAGAAACAAACTACTAGCGGTCAAGGACTCAGGACCGAGCCCTGGTGAGGGGCATAGCAATGCAGAGTCAAGGCCGCTAAGTGCGTCATTAAATGACTCTGGCCCAAGCCCTGGGGTCGGACACTAACTAGTGTAACAAGACTCGAAGTCACTTGTTTCCACGCTCGTAGGTGGTGTATATAATTAGGAATTATGTTCGATAATATTCTTCATATTTTTCTTCATTCATTTTTGTAAACTATAATGAAGGTTTACTTCCACTTGTATTTGATCTTTGTCGCGGATTCAGATCTTGTTCGCATGTAAAATAAAAACAGTCTTTAATACTTTGACATAAGTGTTACCATGTACTGCAATTGCAAAATGTTGTTACTTGTTACCACTTTTATCTTGTTATCAGATGATCTGGTCTCTGGTCTTAGTTGGTAGGTGATGGTTTTTGGTTGGTGAACTTTTTATGTGACTCATCAGCCAAGAAAAATCCACATGTCCCTTATACTACCGTCTTCTACCCTTTCCAATCACAATTCATTACAAGTGGAGTGAGATTAATTTGGTGAGTATAATTTATTACAAAAACAAATATCGGCCTGTAGGCATTAAAAAAGTGCTGAAAAATAAAGATAAATAATTATTTGAATTAATAATAAATTTTAATTCATTTTGATTATTTTGTACTCAATAAAATAAACAGGTCATTGGGCCACAAACAAGCCCATAAGTCAAGCTCAGCCCAATAAGGATTTTTTCCTTATAAATAGGAGACTCCCGGTTCATTTGGGGGATCCTGAAAATTCAAAAGAAAACTTCTCTGAGAAAACCCTAGCTGCAAGCAGTCATCAAGTACACAGCTACCGCCTGCTACAGCTACTCAAGGAAGTCAAACGCTAACGTGAGATCAAGTCAGCGCGACCCTCGCTTAGCACAGCAAACTTCAAGTCAACAAAACATTACTTTGTTTACTACGCAGTAGAATCAGAGGATTACTAGAGATTGTACACAAACTTTCTGAAATCAATACAAGCGACATTTGTTTTCTTTATTTTGTCTTAGCACAAAATATTGAGCGTTACAAATTCTGGTGAACCCTACGTGAAGATCTCTACCTCTCATCTCTACTACGTAAAAAATCCACTACAACAATGTCTGCACAGCCAACTAGTGTTCGCACTCCCAAGCAAGCTGTTGCAACACAACAAACTCGCTACTACAGTATGTCTACTCAACCAGCTAGTCCTACCACTCCCAAGCAGACCTACGCTGCTGTTGTGCAAAACTCACCTAACAGTGCTCCTCTTACTAGCACTATAGCTAGCCTACACCCTACTGGTGTTTGCACAAGGGGTATGGCAAGGAAAGCTGCTGTCAACGCTGCCGCTGCTAGTCTACGCGCTGCTGTTGTGCCAACTCGAGCACACAAGTTTTCTGCTGCTTCCATTGTTGCTGCAGCTAAAGCGGTGATCGCATCCAACTCTCCTCAGCATAAGGAAAATGAAATCGCTAAGGCTACTACTACTTCCCCACTTAAGATCATGTCAGCTTCAACGAAGAAGAATGAAACTGTTGGACCTAATGTTGCAACTGTCATGACAATTGGAGTCAAAACTGTTGAAGAACAAATGGTTGAAATGAGAAAACTCCTTGAGCAAGTCATGCTAGACAATGAGGAGAAGAACAAAAAAATTGAGGACCTTCAAAAGGAACTTACTGGACTCAAGGATAAAGAAAAACATGAAGAGGTTAACCAGGAGTTAGTAGAAAATGATAAAAATGCTGAGAAACTCATTGGAACTGATGTACTAAAGGTGAAGGTGGTGCTTACAGCGAAACACATCTGCAGGAGATGATAGCTATAGCAGTAAAAACTCAACTGGGGGGCAGCTCTTCTGCTGGACCACGTTACACCAAACCATACACAAGACGGATTGATTGCTTGCGCATGCCGTTGGGTTACCAACCTCCAAGTTTCCAACAATTTGATGGCAAAGGAAATCCTAAACAACATGTCGCTCATTTTGTGGAAACTTGCAACAATGCGGGCACTGAAGGAGACTTGCTAGTTAAGCAGTTTGTGCGTTCTCTAAAGGGAATGGCATTTGATTGGTATACGGATTTGGAAGTTGAATCGATTGATAGCTGGGATCACATGCAAGATGAGTTCCTTAATAGGTTCTACAGTACTAGACGCATAGTCAGCATGAGCGAGCTGACAAATACTAAACAGTGGGGAGACGAGCCTGTCGTCAACTACATTAACCGGTGGCGTGCATTAAGTCTTGAGTGCAAGGATAGAATCAGCGAGACTTCAGCCGTTGAAATGTGTATAGATGGCATGAATTGGGAACTGTTGTACATCTTGAAGGGCATTAAGCCAAGGACCTTTCAAGAGCTAGCAACGCGCGCTCATGATATGGAGATAACTGTGAAGGGTCATGGGAAGAACCGAGTGGCATCTTCGAATGCGTCTTTCGAAAAGAAAGAGTATAAGAAGACTGACAAGACTCCTAAGAGTGCTCCTAAGGAAGTTATGGCTGTCACTTCTAGTAATAGTCCTGTACCGATTTCAGCAAAACCCAAGTATGAAAAGAGGAAAGAAAACACTTCAAAGGATTTCAAGCGTAACAAGCTTACGCTAAAAGAACTACAAGCAAAAAAATACCCATTCCCAGATTCTGACTTGGCTGGTATGTTAGATGACTTGTTAGAAAAGAAAATAATCCAGCTACCGGAGTCGAAACGTCCCGAAGAAGCCAATCTAACCAACAACCCAAAATATTGTCGTTATCATCGATTAGTCAGTCATAGTATCGAAGATTGTATAACGCTGAAGGAATTGATCATGAGATTGGCTAATGAGGGAAAGATCCTTTTAGACACCGACGAAGCCGTAGAAATTAACCATGCTGCAGCAACAATATGTTGTGAATCGGATGAGAAGTATGAATGCAATATTCAATTTGGTAGCTTTGAGCCAACAACAGTATGTTTTCAAAAACCGTTGAAGCAGATTCAGAAAGTTACACTACAGAGTGCTGAACATTGGATGACGATAACGAAGGATGGACAGTTGTAACAAGACGGAAAATAAAGAAGCAAATAAAACCACAACCACAGCCAATTCTTCGTAGAAGAAAGCAAAATACAAAGAGGAGGCCAAGACTACCTAAAGGGAAAGAAAAAACCAAAGAAGATGATAAAGCCACGTGTAGAACCTGTAGATCTTTTGAAACAAGATCCACTAACTACTATCACCTTAGGAGATTTCTTCCCCGAAGGATATTTTGATAAGGTTGCTGTCAATGTAGCATCATCAATGACACGCGAAGAAAGCAGGGAATTAAATGCTGAGGCAGAACCAGTCAAGGATGTTGCTGCAACTTTGCCATCACAAGATAATCATCAAAATCTTAGTGATGTTCAAGATACTCTCTCCACACATGGATGGAAACATTTTTTTAGCTTACCTGAAGAGAAGCGGAAACAAATAGCCCAGGCATTGCTAATCCAATGTTCCTAGAGGAGATGATGAAAAATATTGGGGAGTTGTCAGAAAGCTCAACAAAATGTGTTTCATGTAACACAGCTTTAACATTCTCTGATGAGGATCTTCTGCTAGGTTCCAAACCTCACAATAGACCGTTGTACGTTTCAGGGTACATACGAGAACAAATGGTCAGTCGAATTTTAATAGATGGAGGCTCGGGGGTAAACCTCATGCCAAAGGCAACTATGAATGAGCTGGGAATCACGATTGATGAACTTTCCAACAGTCGAACAATAATTCATGGCTTTAATCTGAATGGTGAGCGTGCAATTGGCATGATTCGTGTAAACCTTACTATTGGAGATTTGTCTTCTGACACACTATTCCATGTCATAGAAGGGAAAACTTCATTTAAGCTATTACTTGGTCGTCCATGGAAACACGAGAACGGTGTTGTCGCATCGACTTTACATCAATGCATGAAGTATTATCGCGGAGGTGAAAAGAAGATAGATGGAGACGTTAAACCATTTACTAAAGCCGATGCATTCTTTGCTGATGCTAAATTCTTCGAGGAAAATTGCACATCAAGCGAGTTACTACCATCCACCATCTCTTCAACTGGTAGAGGAAGTAATAAAGAAAAGTGCAACCTTGATACGATTAGATCTCCAAACGACAGTCAAACAAGCGATAGAAAAGAACGTCAGCCGGAGACTAATGCTAGTCCATCCACTATCAAGCATGAGTTAAAGCCCAACGCCACTATTCCAGTTTTACGCTATATACCAAAATCTCAGCGTAAAGAAGGAGAAAGTCCTTTTGCAGAATACAAAGACTTGACAACGTGTGCAAAGAAAGACAGGCTCAGTAACTCGGTAAAGCAAGAATGGATTGCGAAAGTTGTTGTCCCTCTTCACAGTGCAAATCAAACAACAATCACAAAACCTCCTCCGACAGGTTTCGTTTTCTCATCTTACGAATCATCTGAAGGACAAACTAATTTAAGTGGAAGGTTTGACCCCAAAGCGTACAAGCTGATGGAAAAGTCGGGGTACGATTTTAAAAAGCCAGCTCCACTCGGAAACGTAATCAAGCCGCATCCCTATAATCTTGACCAAATGCGTGGAATATCTCAAAAACATGTTGGATTAGGTTACGAAACCCCAGCACCGGTGAAGATTTCTGCCCGACATAGGAGAGATACATCCTCTGCACTATATATTGCAACTGAGGACGTTGAGGAAGAGTACGAAGAACAGTCTAACGCACCCGCAGCTTCCATATTTGATAGAATCAGTCCACCTGTCACAGTAGCAAGACCTAGCGTATTTGACAGATTACACATGCCAACAGAGCGACGGGGTGATTCCACAGTATTCAGCAGGTTAGGTGACAGAAACAAAAGAAACAATGCAGAATCGTCGACTACTGTAAAACAACCAGTAACAAAGCGGTTGAGGAGCTCAGCTTTCAAACGTTTGGGAGCTCCACCAGAATCAGGAGATCAGCAAGAAAACTTGGCGGATGATGAAGTCACATCTTATCACATTACTGTAGAAGAAGTCTGTAACATTGATGAGGAAGTAGAAGCTGATCAAGCTCCAAAAACACTCGAAGATGGGGGACAATCAACAGTAGACGATTTGAAGGAATTAAACCTTGGAACGTTAGAAGAACCTCGCCCAATCTACATTAGTGCACTTTTGACTAGTGAAGAAGAAGAGAGTACAATCAGTTATTGTTAGAATATAAAGATGTTTTTGCTTGGAACTATACGGAGATGCCAGGACTCAGTCCAAAGGTTGCACTACATCGTCTAGCAATCAGAAAGGGGGTAAATCCTAAGAAACAATCTCAACGACGCTTCAGACCGGAGCTAGTACCCGAGATCGAAAAGGAAGTCAACAAACTCATTGACGCTAACTTTATTCGTGAAGTTAAATATCCAACCTGGATAGCTAATATCGTTCCAGTAAGAAAGAAAAATGGACAATTGCGTATATGTGTTGATTTTCGAGACCTCAACGATGCATGCCCGAAAGACGACTTCCCTTTACCGGTCACAGAACTCATGATTGATGCAACGACTGGACATGAAGCTCTTTCTTTTATGGATTGTACTGCTGGATATAACCAAATACACATGGCGCCTGAAGATCAAGAAGCTACAGCATTCCGAACCCCTAAAGGAATATTTTGTTATAAAGTCATGCCCTTTGGTTTGAAAAATGCAGGCGCCACTTACCAACGTGCCATGCAGAAAATCTTTGAAGATATGATGCACAAGAATATAGAATGCTATGTCGATGATGTTGTCGTTAAATCAAAAAAGAGAAAGGACCATGTTCAAGACCTTCGCTCAGTCTTTGACAGGCTACGAAAATGTCAACTTAAGATGAATCCGCTCAAATGTGCATTTGGAGTCACGTCTGGAAAGTTCTTGGGATTTGTAGTTACGCACAGAGGTATTGAAATAGATCAAACAAAGATTAAAGCCATCAAAGAAATGCCTGAACCTAAGAATTTAAAAGAGTTACGAGGACTGCAAGGACGTTTGGCGTACATTCGTAGGTTCATCTCTAACCTTGCCGGGCGATGTCAACCATTTAGCCATCTGATGAAGAAGGATGCTCCATTCAACTGGGATGATAAATGTCATAATGCTTTTGAAAGCATAAAGAAGTACTTGTCTTCAGCACCAGTACTGGGGGCACCTATTCCTGGAAAACCTTTAATCCTATATATTGCAGCACAAGAACGATCACTAGGAGCAATGTGTGCCCAAGAAAATTTGGAACATAAAGAAACAGCCCTCTATTACTTAAGTCGGACATTGATTGGAGCTGAGTTAAACTACTCCCCTATAGAGAAAATATGTCTTGCGTTGATATTTGCAGTCCAAAAGTTGAGGCATTATATGCAAGCACATACAGTACACGTGGTTTCAAAAGCTGATCCCATTAAGTATATACTGTCTAGGCCGGTGCTCTCCGGACGACTAGCGAAATGGGCTATGCTACTTAAACAATACGATCTTGTGTTTGTACCTCAAAAGGCAATAAAGGGTCAAGCCATAGCTGATTTCTTCGCTGATCATCCGATTCCCTCTGAATGGGAACTCAATGTTGATCTCCCAGGTGAGGAAATATTTTATATAGATGTACTCCCTCCCTGGCAAATGTACTTTGACGGTGCTGCGCGACGCGATGGAGCAGGTGCTGGAGTTATATTTATGTCCCCTGAAAATCAACTCCTTCCGTACTCATTTGTCCTCGCTCAATTATGCTCTAATAATATGGCAGAGTATCAAGCTCTCATACTAGGACTCCAAATGGCGAATGACATCGGTATCAAGGATATGGATATTTATGGAGACTCACAACTTGTTATTTGCCAAATCCTTAACGAATACGAAGTAAAGAAGGATGATCTAATTCCTTATCACAAGCAAGCAGTTGAACTACTTAACATGTTTGATTCCATTAAGGTAAGACATGTTCCAAGAAGTGCCAATAAGTTGGCTGACGCTAGCAAATCTTGCAGCCACTTTGGCACTGGGGGCAGAGGAGACCATGTCTATACCGATATGCAATCGTTGGGTCGTTCCGCTACCGAATGAAGAGGATGAAAACATAGAATCAACCAATTTGATAAGTGCTTATGAAGTCGACAAGGTAGATTGGCGTCAACCTCTCATTGATTTTCTAGACCATCTTAAGTTACCGAACGATCCGAGGCACAAAGCTGAAATACGTCGACGCGCTCCCAAATTCGTACATCATAAAGGAATACTTTACAGACGCTCTTTCTCGGACAATGGTTAAGATGTCTTGATGATGAAGAAGCTATGCAAGTTATGCAGGAAGCTCATGCGGGCATATGTGGGGCTCATCAGTCTGGTCCTAAACTTTATGATCGAATCAAAAGAATGGGATATTATTGGCCAACCATGGTACAGGAATGCATGGATTTTGCAAAGAAATGCGATGCATGTCAGTTTAATGCAAATTTTATACATCAATCTCCGGAACCTCTCCACCCTACAGTTGCATCATGGCCTTTTGAAGCATGGGGACTTGATGTAGTAGGGCCTATCACTCCAAAAGCATCTAATGGACATGCATATATCCTTGCTGCAACTGATTATTTCTCTAAATGGGCTGAAGCAGTCACGTTACGCGAGGTGAAGAAAGAGAATGTTGCTGACTTTATTAGAACTCAAATCATTTATCGATATGGTGTGCCACAACGTATCATAACTGATAATGGAAAACCATTCTTCAATAAACTCGTGACAAGCCTTTGCGAAAAATTCAAGTTCAAACAGTACAAATCATCGATGTACAACGCTCCTGCTAACGGTCTTGCTGAAGCTTTCAATAAGACGCTATGTAACCTTTGAGGAAAATAGTTGCTAAATCAAAGCGTGACTGGCACGAAAGAATTGGTGAAGCAATGTGGGCATATCGTACGACATACAAAACCGACCCAAGCAACGCCATATGCTTTGGTGTACGGAGTAGAAGCTGTACTGCCTTTGGAACTTCAAATTCCATCCTTGCGTATCGCCATACAAGAAGGTCTGACAACAGATGAAAATGACAAACTGCGGTTGGAAGAGTTGGAAGCTTTGGATGAGAAAAAGGTTACAAGCACAACAAAGTTTACAGTGCTATCAAGCAAGACTTTCTCGCGCATTTAACAAGAAAGTGAGGCCCCGCTCTTTTCAAGTAGGAGACTTGGTTCTTGCAGTACGAAGACCGATCATCACTTCTCATAAAACGGGGAGTAAATTCAAATCAAAATGGGATGGTCCTTATGTTGTACGAGAAGTCTACACAAACGGTGCATACAAGATCGTGGATCAGGAAGGTTTGAGGGTTGGTCCAATAAACGGAAAGTTCTTAAAGCGCTACTACTCTTGAATTGCACAACTCAATGTAAACTCCTAAGCAAGAGTATAAACTGCATACTAACGAACTACGTTGGCTTGATCTTGCTAACCTCGCAAGTACGTAGGCAGCTTGATTAAACATCCAAGCGCAGCCACAAACAAAACAAAACAAAACAAAAAAATGCTCGTGGCCCGCAAGAGCTAAAACTGTGAACGGCTAAAAAAAAAAAAAAAGAAGAAAAAAA
This sequence comes from Sedum album, assembly GCA_006409495.1. Taxonomy (NCBI): domain Eukaryota; kingdom Viridiplantae; phylum Streptophyta; class Magnoliopsida; order Saxifragales; family Crassulaceae; genus Sedum; species Sedum album. The sequence continues at coordinate 160,537 of QZGG01000079.1, forward strand.
AACAAAAAAAAACAAAAGAAAAAAAGAAGAAGAAGAAAAAAGGACATTTATTGATTGTAAAAGAAAAGAAGGCAGAAACAAGGAGATAAACCTAGCTCAGACTACGTCAAGATTTTCTTTACTTGCGCTGCATCATCCTCAAGCTGTCCACATTCGATCGAGAGGCAACTAAATCTCCAAACTTAAGTTGAAAGAAGCTACTCTTGATCTTGCAGCTGGTACTACTTTGACTTGCTGATGATACTTCTTTTGTAAACGAGCTTCCTCTTAACACAATGCAACTTTCTTCTCTGCTATCAAGAATAGTTGCTTGCTCTGTTCGTCACTCACCAAAAGTTCTTTCTCAACAATCGCTTGAGCAGACTGAAAGTCTTCGTCCGCCTCAGAGATGTCACGTTCAAGTCGGTCTACATCGTTGGTAACAGTCGTTGAGCCAGCAAGAAACGCTTATACACTTCTCACATACGCGTCAATCTTACCTCGAAGGCCAGATGTGTCACCGCTAAGATTTTCACTGCATTCGAAAACTCCGTCAACATGTATGGGAAAATCCTTTACTTGATCGTAAGGCGTCCCTTTAAGTCTTTCAAGAAGTCGTTGCCCAAGCAACGCCAGGGCTTCGCTCATCAATATCCCTAACTTCCCACTAGTATTCGCAAACAGCATCCACCGCGAGAGTATGCGCTGGGGTACCGTTGCTTAAAAGCATCAAGATCCCCAGCCTCCAAACGATGTTCTTCGTTTACAGCATCCACCGCGGGAGTATGCGCTGGGGGTACCGCTGCTTAAAAGCATCAAGATCTCCAGCCTCCAAACGATGTTCTTCGTTGATCAGCATCCACCGCGGAGTATGCGCTGGGGGTACCGTTGCTTAAAAAGCATCAAGATCCCCAGCCTCCAAAGATGTGTTCTCGTTGACAGCATCCATCGTGAGAGTATGTGCTAAGGTATACCGCTGCTTAAAAGCATCAGGATCCCCAGCCTTCAAACGATGGTCTTCGGTGACAAGCATCCACCCCGGGAGGTGTCTGGGGGTTACGCGCTGCTTAAAAAGCATCAAGATCCCCAGCCTCCCAACGATGGTCTTCGTAGACAAGCATCCACTGCGGGAGTGTGTGCTGGGGTGCCGCTGCTTAAAAGCATCAAGATCCCCAGCCTCCCAACAATGGTCTTCGATGACAAGCATCCACCGCGGGAGTATGTTGCTGGGGGTACCGCTGCTTAAAAAGCATCAAGATCCCCAGCTTCCCAACGATGGTCTTCGTTGACAAGCAGCCACCGCGGGAGTATGTGCTGGGGGTACCGCTGCTTAAAAAAGCATCAAGATCCCCAGCTTCCCAACGATGGTCTTCGTTGACAAGCAGCCACCGCGGGAGTATGTGCTGGGGGGTACCGCTGCTTAAAAAAGCATCAAGATCCCCAGCCTCCCAACGATGCTATTGTCAACTTCTTGATCACCTTGCATAAACATGAGCAAATACACACGCGCAAACCCCACGACTATAATACATGTTATCAACGATGTATATGAAGGAGAAGAAAGAAGGTGCCAACAAGTTACCTGATATTCGAAAATAAGTGTGGAGTTAACAACTTGGACTTTAATGGTATGCTGAATCAGATAACTACATCACACAAAACCAAAATAAAAAATTCAGCAGTACACTCAAACAAAAAAAAAATCAGCAGTACACTCAAACAAAAAAATCAGCAACACAACTCAGCTTTACAAAACTCAGCAGCAATGTTTTAAAACAGCAGCAGGACTTATATAAACAGCGATTAAGCAACGACGAACCTGCAAAATAAACTCGTAGTTCCGGAGACTCAATAGTTCAGCAGCTATCCAAAGGATGAAAGGCAGCAGGGAGTCCAAAACAGAGTTAGTAGCGGTCAATGTGAGCGAGATGTGAAGACTAGCAGTCAAGAAGTGTGTATATATAAGGGTGGAGACTGTCATTATCAAAACGAAGTCCATGAGCAAGAGGATTATCAAAACCGATCTCCTAATGCAATCAGAAGTTGTCAAATTCGAAAGATAGAAAATAATCAGAAATAGAAATCATTATCTAAATCAATTTCCTAATTCCATTAGAAATTAACGAATTCAGAGGACCGAAGATAGGTGAAACTGACCATCATTATCAAAATCATCCCTCCGATGCAGTCCACCAAATCCTTCGGTGGCTGACTTCAAAACCTGTCTTCATCGCCAAAGCGCAAAGCAAACAGTCAGCATCCATCTATACTGTGCCGTCGAAGAGCCACCACCGCGACTGCGTCTAAAGTCAAGAGATCGAAAACAAGATGTTTGGTTGCAAATATTAACAAAGAGTCAGGTTGATGTCATCAATCGTGAGATCCAGGATGAGCTACGCATGTGACTCCAACCTCACAAAGAGATTGGGAGTGTTTAAAAAAAGGGTTTTTTAACAAAAACCACCCGTATAATAGGGTGTTTTAACGACGACCACCTTTATAAATAATATTTTCTAATAACCATCCGTATAAATTTTTCCGTTAAATACGAACCACCTCCCATCGATCTATCAAAACACCGTTAGATTAACTTAATTATCATTTGTTAATTATATTTAATAAAATTAAAATACAACAATACAATTCGGGAAAAGTGTAAACCCTAAAATCAGAAATCGAGAATTTCATCTTACTCCTCCGTCGCAGCATCCGACTCCGTCGCAGCGTCCTCCTTCGTCTCAGCATCCTACTCCGTCGCAGCGTCCTCATCCGTCTCAGCATCCTACTCCGTGTGCACGTCCTACTCCGTCTCAGATAAGTCGTTTGCAAGGGCTGTAAGGTATGTTTGTGAATTTAAGGATTTTGTATGATGGAAAATTTTTCAAGGTTGCGGGTAATCGACTCAAGTATAGCATGGGTAAAGTTTTTTTATTCCCGGATTTAGATTGTGATTTGGTATCAAAGGTAGCCCTAGAATCCATATTCAGGGAAGATGTCAATGTGGACAATGTTAGGGAATTTTGGTATCTGTTACCTAAGAAGACAATCGATAACGGGTTATTGAGGATTGATTCTGATGATGATGCTGTTGAGATGTTGAAATTCTTTAGGGATCAGAACTTTATAGAAATCTATGTTATTAGGGGTGATGAAATCAGCCCCTATAGTTGCAAACCTCCTGACTCGACACTTAGAATGGATGATGATGAAGTAGATGGTGATGTTGATTTTGTTGAGAGTGGAGATGAAGATGATGATTTATTTGAACAACATGTTGATTTTGATGTTATGGAACCACCAGTAGGGTTTGACAGTGAAGATGAGGTTGATGTTTCGATAGATGAAAAAGAGGATGGAGAATCTGAGGAGTTATTGGATATGTCGGACACTGAAAACGAATACACCATAGAAAAAGATTCAAGGAATTCAATCCTGATGTTGATTTCTCGAAGGAAATTGAACTGGAAGAGGGTATGTTGTTTGGGTCTAATATTATTTTTAGAAAAGCTTTGCGTCAATTTGCAATAGAGAAGGGTCTGAATTTTTATTATTTGCACAACGACAAGAAGAAGGTCTCAGCATATTGTGTTAATCGTTGTTCATGTCCTATGAAACATGCCCGGAAGAAATGCCAATGCAAATCAGTAAAATGTGAATGGAAAGCATGTGCAAGAAGTGTTTGGGATGATGGAACTTTTCAGTTAAAGACATTTAAACCTGAACATGATTGCACATGGGATCATGAAAATAGCAAAGTCTCTTCGGCATGGCTAGCTGAGAAGTATAAGGAATATTTTCGTGCAGACCCATCATGGAAATTATCAGCATTCAGAGATGCTGTGAAAAGGGACTTCAAATTAGATGTATCGTACATGCTAGCATGGAAAGCTAGACATATAGCTTTGACTTTAACCCAAGGTGATGATACAGACGAGTATGCCAAAGTTTGGGATTATTCGCGCACTATAATCAAGGTTAATCCTGCAAACTCATGTTATGTTAAGGTCAATGTTGAAGATCCGGGAAACACATATTTTGAGCGGTTGTATGTATGCTTTGAAGCTTGTAAAACTGGTTTTCTTAAGGGATGTAGACCTGTCATAGGACTTGATGGCTGTCATCTGAAGGGTATCTTCAAGGGACAAGTTTTAGTTGCTGTGGGTAAAGACGGCAATAATAATCTTTTCCCTATAGCCTATGCTGTTGTAGAGGGTGAAACAAAAGATTCGTGGAGATGGTTTCTTGACATTTTATTGAGAGATTTAGATGGCAGCGATCCTACTTTCATGTCCGATAGGCAAAAGGTAACTTTTGTCAGTTGAAAATTGAACTCTATTTTTGTTATTCCTGGCAATAAAAAATCAGAATTGATGACATTATTTTACTGCAGGGTTTAGTTGAGTCGCTGAATGAAAAAGTTCCGGTGTCACGAACCAGAGTTTGTGTTCGACATATGTACAACAACTTCAAGAAAAAATGGCCTGGAAAAGCTTTCAAAGATGCATTGTGGGCAGCTGCCAGAGCATATACTGAATTTGATTTTACTGCAGCGATGCAAGAGGTAAAAAAATTTGATGTTCAAGCTTACAATTATCTGATGAGTCAAAATCCATGTACCTGGTCGAGACATGGATTTCTCAAGTACACTAGAAGTGATATGTTATTGAATAATGTGTGTGAAAGTTTTAATTCTCTGATATTGCCTGCTCGGGAAAAATCTGTTTTATCATTGTCTGAATGGATAAGGAGGATGCTAATGCGAAGATTTGTGTCTAAGCGTGAGGGAATCTTGGGTTATCAGAAACTGTTTACACCTAACGCTGTAAAACAGATAGATGTTGCAAGGGCTGAAGGTAATAGAAATTGTCAAGCTTGGTGGACAGGGGGAAAAAATATGAGGTTGATAGTTGGGGAAGGAGATTTATTGTGGATTTTGAAAAAAAAAGAATGCACATGTAATCGGTGGAATCTGACTGGTATCCCTTGTTGCCACGCCATGTGCTGTATAAGTAAGGAGAGGATGTCATTAGAAGGTTGTGTGGATGAATACTATACCAAAGAAACTTATCAGAAAGCCTACAATTTATTTATTGATTCCGTGCCAGGTTCGGATGGTTATGAAAATTCTGAGATGATTCCTCCAAATCCACCAAAATATCATGTCCAACCAGGAAGACCAAAGAAACATGCACGAAGAAGAGAGGAGGGAGAAGAGCCAGCGGCTAAAAGTAAACATATTAGGATTGTGCGTCAAACAAAATGTGGGAATTGTGTCAGTCGGGACACTACAAGAAAAGGTGCAATAATCCTACAAAGATTTCTGAACAATTTGCTAAAAGGAGTGAAGGACGTCCCGAAATTTCCGAGAGTGGCACAACTGAAATAATTTCTGAGGTACTAACATACTCTGTTAAATTTTTGAAGTCAATTTTATTTGTATTTACTACAATTTTCTTCCTTTTAGGTGCCAACCGTTGGAAGGGCTTATTCAGCCCCTGTTGCTCCTTCAGAGATTGTATCTTTAGTTATGAGCTCGATAATTACTCCCGTGAGTTTCTAAGTTTTTAATATAATAAGTATACTTATATTTTCTTACTATTACTAAGTTTTTTCATGTCTACAATTCAGCATCAAGATGTGAGCAGTCAGACATCATGCAACACAAGTCGCAAAAAGTTAGTCCCGCGCCGCCCGAAGAATCAGGATACCTCAAGATGATGACTTGTGTCTGTTTTGGGATTGTGGGTTGGACATGTAGAATTCAGTTTGTATTTTCTGTCTAAAATTCAGTTTGTTTTGGAACTGTAGAATGTGTCTCTATTTAAATCAGGACATGCAAACATGTGCCTGTTTTGGTTGTAATCAGGTTGCAAATGTTGCAAACATGTGCCTGTTTTGGTTGTAATCAGGTTGCAAACATTTGCCTGTAAACTTTTGTGTGATCAAATCACTATTTTATATGAAAAGTAAACTTCATTATATTTGAAGGAACTTCATTACATACTCCAATAGTTCTTCTAATTTCAAAGCAACTTCATTACATAACTTCAGTACACTAGTTCAGTCTAGACAATCATACCAACCATTTAAGTGACACTACATTTGCAACAACAATAATCAATGAAAAAACAAGCATTTGAAGTATCTTCTGTTTTGTCGCAACCTTCTTTGACTTCATATACTCTGATTTCTCCATCTCAAGAATTTTCTTTTGTCTAACCAGTTTTTTGATAACAGCAGTAGCTTGTGTGCCAAAAGGTTCATCCATCCACACAAAAAAATTGCAATTCTTATCTACTAAACCGTACTTTCCACATCCCCAAAATCTTCTTCCATAATTCTTTTCTGTGCGAGCTGTCGATTCTTTAGCTAGACATCCACAATAGCATAACTTTTTCTCAAAGCTTGATGACACAAAACTTTGACTTGAACTTGACATTTCCTGCCATATTAACAAAATGGAAAGACAACATAATCTTGTAAACACTTTCTCATCAAAATCAAATACGTAAAGCATAACATGAATCACACATGTCAAAAAATTAAGTCCAAAAGATTTAATTGATACGTTGGTCGAAAGATGCATCCTGAGCTATCAAGATTTTCCAGATCTACTCAACACTAATCATAAACAGCCATACCTTACACCACTTGAACTGAGAATCAAAGACAAATCGCGAGAACAAGCCGGGGGCAATTATCGAACAACGACGGAGGAGTCGGATGCTGCGACGGAGGAGTCGGATGCTGCGACGGACAACGATCGAAATTCTCGATTTCTGATTTTAGGGTTTACACTTTTCCCGAATTGTATTGTTGTATTTTAATTTTATTAAGTATAATTAACAAATGATAATTAAATCTAACGGTGTTTTGACAGATCGATGGGAGGTGGTTCGTATTTAACGGAAAAATTTATACGGGTGGTTATTAGAAAATATTATTTATAAGGGTGGTCGTCGTTAAAACACTCTATTATACGGGTGGTTTTTGTTAAAAAACCCTTTAAAAAAAATAGGGAAGAAGCGAGAAGAATCTCGAAGCTGCTGCTCAGGCATAACGAAATTGTTGCAGAAATGAGGAAAGGGGTTTAGAGATGAGTCACGGATGGAGATTTGAGATAAGGAGGACACGTGGTTGGATTAAAAGAGAAAGCTCATCATTTTCTTTTAATTCCACTAAACGTCAAAGAACTTTAAAAAAAAAAGGAAAAGAAATGAAATGGTGTGGGATATAAAAAAAAGCATGCAGCATGATCGAAGAAATAAAGAGTGTGTTCATTAAGTTGGACAACAACCGAACGCAAAATATTCTGCGACTGCATTACGATAAGTAATGGGTTAGTCAAGTCTTTACTCGCTAAGTTGGATAACAACAGAGTACAAAATATTATACGATTGTCTTACGATGAGTTTGACACGTGCATATTTTTATCATTACGACAAGTAATGAGTTAGCCAAATTATTACTCGTCAAATTGGATAACAACAGAGTACAAAATATTATGCAATCGTCCTACGATGAGTTCGACGTGCATATTACAACAAGCAATGAGGGAGTCAAGTTATTACTCGCCAAGTTGGACAACAACAGAGTATAAAACATCATGCAATCGTCTTACGATAAGTTTGACACATGCAAATCCTTATGAATCAGGACCGTGTCACTAACAACACTTAAACGTTGCGCATAACACGGTCCAGAGGGGGTAATTTGTAGGCATTAAAAAAGTGCTGAAAAATAAAGATAAATAATTATTTGAATTAATAATAAATTTTAATTCATTTTGATTATTTTGTACTCAATAAAATAAACAGGTCATTGGGCCACAAACAAGCCCATAAGTCAAGCTCAGCCCAATAAGGATTTTTTCCTTATAAATAGGAGACTCCCGGTTCATTTGGGGGATCCTGAAAATTCAAAAGAAAACTTCTCTGAGAAAACCCTAGTTGCAAGCAGTCATCAAGTACACAGCTACCGCCTGCTACAGCTACTCAAGGAAGTCAAACGCTAACGTGAGATCAAGTCAGCGCGACCCTCGCTTAGCACAGCAAACTTCAAGTCAACAAAACATTACTTTGTTTACTACGCAGTAGAATCAGAGGATTACTAGAGATTGTACACAAACTTTCTGAAATCAATACAAGCGACATTTGTTTTCTTTATTTTGTCTTAGCACAAAATATTGAGCTTACACGGCCTTTTCACCATTTATTCATTTATGCTCTGATTGGTTGCAGCAAAATCTCATGGAAAAAAAATGTAATAAAAAGTTGAAGGAAAAAAAATTTAATAAAAAATTCAAGGTATGTTTGGTTTCTCATGAAAAATATCGTGAAAAATATAATATGAAATAAATATTATGTTTAATATGTAAAAATCATGTAAACTAATTTTTTTTTGACATCATTCAAATTTAAAAGCATCATCCAAGATAAGGGCTACAAAAAATCAGCATTAATAAAAAATAAAAAGAAGAAGAATCAAAGCTTGAGATCAACATGGAAAGTGTACGGACAAGGGATTTTCATTTCCTACTGATTTTAGAAGGGAAAATAATAATGGAAATTGGGTTAGATTTTTATTTTTATTTGTCTTGTGATTTTTTCCAACCTTTTTTCCTGCAACCAAACATGAAGAACTCAACCTTTTTCCACAAAACTTTCTTTTCATTTAATTTTCCCTGCAACCAAATAGGGGGTTAGAGATCGAATTATTTGAGGCATTTTGATATTTTGATGCTTATAAAATCATCCAAATAATAAGCATAAAATTGAGTGCTTTAATACGAATTTGCATAAAATGAACATTATAAGTTGTATTGTTTGAAATAACAATCTACTGATCAGTCATTCCATATCTGATATTAGAGATTAGTGTTTCAAACCTGCTCAATAAAATTGGTTTGACCTCTATACAGAATTTAGGATCTAAGCTCAAAAAATAATATCATTTTATATAATTTAATCAATAAAGTCAGAGAATTTTTTAACGTATAATTAGAATTTTATTAAGACGGAGAGCACTCCCCGCCATGATATTTTTATCATGAGAATCTATCATGACGAGGTGGTCTCTTTTGAGACTCTTATTGTTGGGTGAGACCCTGAGACCCACATCATGGCCATTGGTTGAATTTGCTTTTGGGGTCTAGATTGTGTCACGTGGAGGTGAGAGAACAAAAGCAGCAATTTCTCTCACCTCCGATTTCGAATTTTTCTCACCTCCACGTGGCACAATCTGGACCCCAAAAACAAACTCAATCAACGACCATGATTGGGGTCTCAGGGTCTCACTCCTTAATAGGGATCTCAAAAGAGCATCCCTCCTATCATGACTGATGCTAAAAATATCATGCATTCCCACCATGGTTTTTGCATGATTTTTTGATCATCTCATAGTTTTTCATGAAAAAAATCATCTCATGGTAGAATTTGAGAATCTACCATGATAACTGAACTAATCAAAACGTGTCATGTGTATTGTGTCAGAATATTTTACTGTTCACATTAAATATTATATTGATTATCTTAAAAATAATAAAAATTTGATTTTAAAAAAATATATCATTTAACTTTAACTCTTTTAATTCTACAACTACAACTCTTTTGATGTATTTTTGAATTTTTTGCTAGATTTTTTTTGCATACTTTAAACGGAACTCACATTTGAAAAGCTGTTTGAAAATGTAAATATATAATATTTGAGTGGTGTAAGTGCAAACTAAAAGCTGTGGATTTCCGTGAGCCATTTGAAGATTCGAACCGCAACCACAGATCTCACTCCACCGCCCGACGCCGGCGAAGTTCAGATTCAACTCAATGGGGAGCAAATCCCATTCCAGAGATGAATCACCCGACGAAGGTGACAATTCTTCCGGTGGAGATCTTCCGCCTTCCGATTCCGCCGTCTTCTCTGAAGGCGAACGCGTCCTCGCTTATCACGGTCCTCGCATTTACGAGGCTAAGGTTATTGATTTCCCTCGTCGACTTGCTTTCTTCATTTTCTTGAATTTATAAGGTTTAGGGTTTAGATTTTAAATCTGTAGTCAGAGCTTTATTTATTTTATAGTTATTACTAGAAAAAGTCCTGTACAAGTTAAGATGAAGATTTGGCTGATTGGATGTTTTTGTAAAATGGTTACGACGATGATTGGATTTGTTATTTTAAGGGGCTGTTTGTTTATCGAATGGATTGGTGCATTTGTTGTTTTGATCACCATCATGGTAACTCCATAAACCTTGTGGGTAGAGTAGATAGGTAAATAATTAAGTCATCTGACCGAGGTATTGGCTTATTGCTACATTTGGATAGTGTAGCACGTAGCATATAGATGGATAGAGTTCTCTGTTCTTACTCTATTATATGAGTTGCTTACTGATTCCAATGAGGTGTTACTGTGAAGCTAATATGGCTGTGTTATTGGCTTTGAAGTACTAATGAAGGGATGTTTCTTAATCTATAACTCAGGTTCAAAAAACGGAGTTTAGAAAGAAAGAATGGAAGTATTTTGTCCACTACCTTGTGAGTTTCTTTGCTTTTTCATTGAACTTATTTAGTTTGAGTGCACATCTGCACCTCGTTCTCTCTATTATAAGCAACTGTGTTGACAACATGTTTTCTTTTGCAGGGTTGGAATAAAAGGTTAACAATAGTTTCAATTTACTTTAATCCCTCATAAGTTGCAGAGTCTTATTGGGCTAAGCGTGCGGGACTAGGCGTTATGCATGCTTTTCATCTCTTTCTTTTACTTGGCAACTTGAGTCATTTGATTTTTCCCAATAAGACCTTTTGCAACCAGTTAGAGTTTTTATGGTAAATATCCTTTGAAATTTAAGAAGATGAATATGTATTTGTTGAGGATTGGATCTTTTACCAACAGTTGGGATGAGTGGGTGGGTGCAGAACGTTTGTTGAAGCACTCTGAAGAGAACATTTTGAAGCAGCAGACACTTGAAAAAAAACAGGGTGTTGACAAGAATACAAGGTCAGGGCGTTCGGGGCACACCAGGCCGAAAACCTCAGCTGGTAAACAATAGTGTTTAGTGTATTACTTGTTTTGGCTTTCAGCAACTAGAAATCAAATCCGTGCTTGGCCTCAACTAGAAATCAAATCCGTGCTTGGCCTCAACTTGTTTATTCATCGACTAACGGTCATCTGAAAAAGCAATATTATCTAAACTAGGGTTCTTATAACCAGTATTACATTAATACTTCAAATTCAACTTTGCACATTGTTTATTTTTAGTTTTCAAACACGGTTTTGTTCAGTTTTATTTATGTAACCTGTGCAGATGCGAAGGCTGATAAAGAGGATAACAAGGTTCACGGTAATGGTCTATTATTATTGTGTGACTTTTGTGTTTCCATCTGATATTTTCTGCAGTTTAGTATTCCTTAGTTTATGTCGCCTTCTTTAAAAATCACCTTTACCATATTATGCTATTGATGGAGTACAATGCTGGATTTTATATTTGTATATATGACAATTATGCTGTCCCTTTTCACCAAGAGCACAAAATATTCATAAGATGAGATAATGTACAATTTCTATTGACACCTTTATTGTTACTCCTAAACTTTAATGCTTGATGGTTAAATTTATAGCAGCCTCTAGAGGAAAGAAGAGAAAAAGTGATTCCGTTGCTGAGGTAACTATGTCTCCAATTTCTTGATTTCTGAATTGATTCGCAGAGCACACCGTTTGAGTGGATGTACTGCTCTCTGAACAATTGTATCATATGTTTAAGTAGCATAATGAACATAATCTTAATTTTATTAAATATAGAATATTTCTGTATTATATTTCAGTTTAACTATGTACTTGTAATGCAGAAGGATAATGCATCAGTAGAAAAGCCGGTTAAGATTCAAATGCCGGCTTCGTTGAGGAAGCAACTAGTTGATGATTGGGAGTCAGTGACCCAGCAGAACAAGGTAATGTACTGAAGATAGATACGTCCATTTCTCCGCGTATTTTGATTCTTGCAACAGAAACATGGTGATTAATAAGTTTAACAACGCAATGACTTTATCAACGTTTTTTACTATAACTTAGTGTCTTATAAATTACCTATCTCTTAAACCTTACATTGCAATTTGGATCAGTCGTTCCTATTAATTATTCATCTTGTGAATGTATCCATTGCCAATAGATTGTGTCCTATATGTCACTAAATATCATTTATTGCAGCTTATCAAACTCCCCCGTTCACCTACGGTTGATGATATATTGTCAAATTACCTTGAGAACCAATCAAAGAAAGACCCATTGTAAGCCTTCTTTTTGCTTTCATCTGATTATTTTCCATGCACGATCATCTGCCATATAAGTGAACTGGTTTGCTAACATGACTCTGTAATTGTCTCACATTATAAGCTATAACTTTTAGCCTTTTTATTTATTTTACAAGTGGGATATTCTGTGGTGTCCTAAAGTGTGTTTTGTTGTAGCATCAAAACCGTAAAATAATGCCCGCAGTTTGTTTGTGGTGTGTTTAGTTCTCATATCGTCTCTTAAAACCAAGCTAATGAAGTCCTGGCTTCCTCCCTTACTGACAATGATACAGATGAGGCCATCTCCAGATTTATGTTGTCCAGGAGCTATGTGGGAAATAATGAAATTCATACATTGGTTCTGAAATATGAACTGTGTTACAGCTATGTTTTACTGAGAGAAAATATTTTGCCAACGTCAGCGAGTTTCTCTAAGTTCTATTTTTAGACAGCCATTTGATTAGTAAATATTTTTTCCGGAGGTTATATCAGTCCTATTTTGGATGCAGAAGTGCTGATGCAATTGGAGAGATTTTGAAAGGGGTGCGGTGTTACTTTGACAAGGCATTGCCCCTAATGCTTTTGTATAAAAAGGAACGCTCACAGTTCAATGAAGCAGTTGCAGAAAGTATCTCACCGTCTACAATATACGGTGCCGAGCATTTGCTACGCCTTTTTGGTGAGCCTGTGGCATTATCTAATATGTTAATCAGTTTTTGTTTGTGAGTCTGTCCAAGGTCAGCACATATTGTTGTCCTTCATAATTACTGATTACAAATGCTACATATCCGTAATATTAAAAACTTACGAATAATATTAAAAACCAGTTTTAATAAATGAAGCAGTGTCTGTTATACATAACCCATGTATAATTTATATTTCGATGTGTGCAGTTAAGTTACCCGAGTTACTTTCCTTTCTCAACATTGATCAAGAAACCTCAGTTCGGCTGCAGCAGAGGCTATTGGATTTTCTAAAGTAAGCAATCTCCTAACACTCTATTGACATGACTGTTTCTTAAGCGCAGCCGCAAGTTTATATGTGCACTTTTAGCCAGGTATTTGATTGAATCCCTCAATGTTCCTAAACACTTCCTGCAGATTTCTACAAAAACACCAAAGCACATTCTTCCTTACTGCCTACCAGAGCCCCAAAAGTTCACAAGGGAGTGGGAAAGCTATAGAAGCCTGAGCATCAGTAATAGCAAAGTAGCAGAAAATTGCACCATTCATTCTTCAATCCTGACATTGTCCTGTACTTGTAGTTTCACCTTGTTGTAACAATAGATGTATATTTTGATAAATTGAGCCAAATAGTCGGCGTCAGATTTATGGATCTCTTCTTGGTCAAAAATAAAAATTTGAAACCGGTGCAAATTCAGATAGCTTAGTAAGGGTCGACAGGGCAGAGCAAAAGTACGTCCATTTTATGAATACGACGCCGTTTAATGCGCATATAGTGACCGTTGAGGCTGCGATTTTGAATTGAGAAAGGGCCCGCTCCGCCTTGAAATTCAAAATCCAAGCTTTTCTCTCTCTCGTCAAACTTCTTCTTCTCTCTTCAGATTCCGAAAATTCGTAAAAGAGAAGAAAAATGGCGACGAACATCGGGATGATGGATTCGGCCTACTTCGTCGGACGATCGGAGATTCTGCAGTGGATCAACTCAACGCTACAACTCAGCTTATCTAAAGTCGAAGAGGTTAGTAACTAATTGGTTTAAATTTAATATCAAATCGAAACCCAAGGTTTTGTGTTTTTGTGGTTGATTTTTTGGATCTGTGGAAATTGAAGGCGTGTTCAGGCGCGGTTCATTGTCAGTTGATGGATTCGGTGCATCCTGGGATTGTGCCTATGCATAAGGTGAATTTTGATGCTAAGAGTGAGTATGAGATGATTCAGAATTATAAGGTCTTACAGGACGTCTTCAACAAACTCAAGATCACTAAGGTACAAAAATCATATTCATATTTTTGCATAATTCAATTGCTGTTGAGTTGTTTTGAGTTTGTTGTTGTGGTTTATGTGGGGGATTTGTAGCATATCGAAGTGAACAAGTTAGTCAAAGGAAGGCCGCTAGATAATCTGGAGTTCATGCAATGGATGAAAAAGTACTGTGATTCAATAAGTGGAGGGGGACTAAGGTAATTTTTATTGGTACTAAAATTGCTTTTCTGTTGTACATTTTATTGTTCTCTACTGTTTGATGTAATTTAGTATACGTTTACATAGTAGCTAAGCTGTTGAGAATAAATAATTTTACAACTAGGAAGCCATCTAGACTTTGATCTGACATGAATATTATTCCGTCTGTATATTATATACTGTTTGGAGACTGTTGGTGAGAAACCATATTTGGATATCAATTACCCAAGTAACATTCATAGTGCATTCAAGATTTTATTCTTCAAATCATGGTAGTTGTCTGTGTTTTGGAATTGTTATGCCTTCAGTATTTGGACATGAAAACTTGCAGGGTGTTAGCAATTTTTAATTACCAGTAGCTTGATGGGTTATGATAAGTATGTATGCTAGGGATTTGTATCTGAATTTTTATTGACCAGTAATCGTCAATTATACTAAACATCTGCCTTCTCAAGTTCTCATAGAATTGATATTCTGGATGAAAAGTTGAGTGATGTCTCTGTGTATATTGTATCCAGTTACAATGCCCTGGAAAGACGGGAGTCTTGCAAAGGAGGGAAAGAAGTAGGCAAGAAACATCCTCCAGCAGTTAGCAAGTCAACAGGAGTAGGCACCAAACCTCATTCATCCAATGTCCATCGCAAAAATGAAGTGGCCACAGGAACAACCACTGCCCAAACTAATAAGGGATCTCGGCCAAACTCCAGTGGATCGAGTGGAGGTCCTGCTTATGATGAACAGGTACTGGTAGCATTTATGAGAAAGCGTCATCTTAAACTTTAGTATTCTTCGTATTATAATACAGTACTGGACTTTTTGCAGATAACTGAGTTGAAACTCTCAGTGGATAGTCTCGAGAAAGAAAGAGATTTCTATTTTTCAAAATTGAGGGATATTGAGATTCTGTGCCAATGTCCAGACATTGGAAAGTCACCTGTGAGATTTTATTCAACTCTGTGTAAACAAATGTTTAAAGTTTAGTTTTATCCTTGTATTTTGCTGATTTGTTCTTTTACCTTGTAGGTTGTGGAAGCTATAACAATGATTCTCTACGCGACAGACAATGGATCAGCCACTGTCGATGAAGCTCTAGCACTATTATCAAATCATGGAAAGCAATTCGATGCTCTGAGTCCCATAAATGAAGTTCCAGAAGGGACACCGACCCATCTCGAACCTCAAAAAAGAAAGAACATAGTGAACTCTGATCTGGACTCCGCGGCAAGCGAATCGCTCTCTCCAAGGCCCAAGGTCACCGATCCTTCTGATGTACACTGCAGTAGTGGGTCTCCTCTAGTGACCTACTGAATCTAACATTCATTATATGAAATGGTCATCTCTAACCAATTTCACAAAACACTTTTGCTCGACTTACAGCTTGGAGATGGAGATAGCCTTACATGATCAAATGTGTTTGTTTAGCTGCCATAAATAAGAAAGACTAAATATTGTTGTAGTGAAAAAGATGTTTTACCTTCCTGTTCTTTGCATCTCTGCAGACCATCTCAGGGAAACAGAAACAAATTTATCTTTGAACTCAGAACTCAAAGGCTGTTTTATTAACAAAATTTAAATTTTAATAGTATGAAATAATGAAAGCCTGTTGAAAAGTCTCAGTGAGTCAGTCATTCACTTCTCACAGTCTGTGCCTCTAAGTTTTAATATACGTCATGCCTCAAACCAATCACTTAATTTATACGCATATAATTGCAGTTCATACTTAGTTGAACTCAAATTAAAAACAGGTCTCCTCTTACAGGAAGAAATGAGCATTCATAGAACATCAAATCAACATCTTTCATAGATGGGAAGAATAAACAACCTCCACGCGCGCAGACGGGAGGAATGAAGTCTCATCCCTGAGGTTCCTTTGTCAGGTCCCTCAACCAACAGAACACCACTATGTTGGCTTCCTATTTCAATTTGAGTCTTCAAATTTTTGAAATTTACAACTGAATACACAAATTATATTATCCATTATTTTCAATCAACGACTAAAACACTCTGTAATTTATACATATATATCACTTTATACGTGATCATTACTCTTGTCGCAAATTTCATACATTTATCCATGCGAATTAAAAGCTGTGATTAATTTATACTTTATAAAATAAAGTAGACTTTTACCTAATCATCACACCTATGATATTATCTGTAAAAGAATATGTAGCTATGAAAATCGGTTTGTAGGAAATTATAACTTTACTCGAAAAATCTTGATTCAAATTGCAAAATAAGTATAATGATATTTGATAAATCATGGCTCAATTGGATCAGAATAATGATAAATCAAACATATTATTTCCAGAGATAATCAAATCTGTTGAATTTTTATTTATTGATAAGCCTAAAAATACAAAAGAATTCCCACTTAATCCACATTGTTCAAATCAATAAAATGACGATATTACCCCTGAAAGTATTAGAGTAGAGAGTAGCTTCCAGTTCCAACGTGTTACTCTAAACGGAGATCGGAACTCAGTATGGACGCCACCGCCCTCATCTCTTCCAAATCAATTTCACTGCGCCGCCTTTTAAATCCGATCTCGTCGTATATTTCCACCTCCGATTCACGCGATCGGCTCTGTCGGAGACTTCTCGTCTCAGGCGCCGCTCCTGCCCGCCGCCGCAACTTCTCACTTCGCTATTCATCAACCGGGAATGAATTGACTCATGATCCTACGCCAGTGAGTTTTTACTTGAAATTGACTAATGCTGATCCGATCTGTTGCTAGCTGCTTTGAACTTTTAGTTTTGTTTTTTAGGGTTTTAGCTAAATTTTATCATCTCTTTATTTGTTGTTCATCTTCTGAATTTAGATTGTGATAATTTCTATACTTGAATTTATTTTTGTATGTGGAATCGAATGTTGAGTTGGACTTTATGGATGATCATACGATTCAATACATGTTTTGTAATTTTTAGAGATGCAAATTTTATGGCGTTCGTGAGATTTATTAAGTTGCTTGTGTACAACCAGCCGTGTAGTGTGTATACAGTTGGTGATTTTATGACTACTAAGGAGGAACTGCATGTCGTGAAGGTTACAACCACAGTGGAGGAAGGTTAGTGTGTCTCGTGAAAATTGGTTTGTTTATGTGTCAGGGTCATTCAATTTTGATGCTAACATGTTTTTTCCAATAGCGCTGGAAATGCTTGTGGAGTATAGAATCACTGGTTTCCCTGTGGTCACCGATGACTGGAAATTGGTTTGTTTCTCACTTTTAACTGCTCATCCTTAATGTCATGGCTGCACTTTGTTTATGCAGGACATTGTTAGTGTGCATAAGTTATATTCTTCTTTAAGCTCCCTAATTTATCACAATTTATCTCCACCCCAAATTTACTGTGGAGAAACTTTGAAGTTGACATCTTCACAGTTCTATTTCCTCGAAATAGCTTTTTCATTATTCTGTCCTATATGTTAAACACTATATGATTACGTGTATGTCTTGTATCCATCCGTACTTATCATATCAACGCAATATGTTTGTTTATGTGCCTCATCCATTTAGTTAATAATAACATGCATTATTGCAGGTAGGTCTAGTTTCAGACTATGACTTGTTAACTTTGGACTCCATATCAGGTATGGTAGTGTATACAAAATTAAGGTTTGTGTGCCACATGTTTGGTTACTTCTTGTTATAATTATAACATGTTTCAATTTTCCTCATTGACCACTTAGCGAGTTAAGTGGTGCTCTATGGCTGCTCTAACAACATTACACCATCTTGCATAGGTGGAGGGAAAACCGATAACAGCATGTTTCCTGATGTTGACTGCAATTGGAGAGTATGTACTAGTTATTTGAACATAAAATATACTCTTTTTTTTATTACATAGCGTTCAAGGCCGTGTTATATCCAATCACATTGATGAATGTCTTTACTGAATTACTTAGTGCTGAATTTTGATGCGTTTTATATCCTACATCCATTACCCTGAATAACTCATGAAAAGACAAGTATGTGTCTAGTACCCATGATTTCTTAGTCTTTAAATTGAATGCATCTCAAATTTCATTTTGAAAATAATCAAGTGACTTCAGGTTCTACAAGTTTTTGGTTGTGTTAATTTTTATGGCGATTTCTTCTAGCCAACAATGAGCCTCTGATTTTACTGCCAATTGTAGACGTTCAATGAGGTCCAGAAGTTGCTCAGTAAAACTAATGGAAAAGTCGTTGGTGATTTAATGACACCAGCTCCAGTAGTAGTCAAAGAAGACACATATCTTGAAGATGCTGCAAGGTGCCTTCACTCTCCAACTTTTTGATAAGTGCAATTTCTTGCATGTTACTTGAAGAAAATGAATTCCTTAGAGTTTGGGCCGTGTGATGTTAGGTTATTGCTCAAGACCAAATACAGGAGGCTTCCAGTTGTTGATGAAGAAAGCAAACTGGTAAAAAAATTATTATGTCAGTCCAGTCCAGTTTTCCCCGTATGAAACCTTTAGTAAGATTTGTGACCTTTGCTGTAGCCATTTTTATTATTGACAGCTTACTTTTGTTTAAAGGTTGGTATAATTACAAGAGGAAATGTGGTGAGAGCTGCACTCCAAATAAAGCGCGCCCTTGAGAAACAAGCTTAAAGCACTAGAAACCTTGCTAGTTTCAATCCATTGCGAGTTCAAATTTTAGATACTGATCAACAGCAGTAGCCAAGCAAAAGCAGGAAGACAGTTATGTGCAGTCCAGTAAACTAGAACTCTGAACCAAATTATGTTTTCTTTGACCTGTGTCAAGTATCATAAATTAAATTATGTACCTATTTAATTGATCCTAAATTAAGTTGTTTTTGGAGATATTGGAGTCTGGTCTATTTTAGCAGTTGCTGAAGTTGATACATAAGACTAGACACTTGGTTCAGTCACAGGGAATCAAAAGAGTTATTAAATGCAGATTCTGGCGTCTTCACTTGCATCAATCAAATTATGCCCCTAGCCATGTCCAAGAGATACATACCTCAGCTATTTTCTGAAGATGAACAATTATACAAACCTAGGCAAAATATTTCCGCAGATACCTGGGACCTTTTCACAAACACTATATAAGAAAAAGATTTTAAAAGGCAAGCTGGATGCTTGAAGAAGAGAAAGTTTTTTTGTGAGATTTTCCAGACTGAGTATATGACCTTAGAGTCCAAAGGTTAGAGAAATATGTAAGGTTAGCTTGGATGCGAATCACAAAAAGAGGTAAGACTTTATACTGAGTGCACTAGTGCTTCACTTATGCGCTACACAAACATATCCAAAACAAACAGACAATGTGATTTTACCCATTTACTTAATTAGTTACAAGGTTTAAACTTAAATTTTCCGAATATGTTTACTAAATTCATTTAATCTGCAACTGACAATTATTTTTTATCAAAAGAATTTCACATTTTGATAGCCTAGATATCTTACTATTTTGTTCCAGTGAATTGTGTGAAGCCTTTGTCGAAGAATGAAGCTCTTAGGCAAATGGCACTTTATACAACCCGCAACAACGGGTGTGCACCTAGATTTATAGGCGGCTTGATCTGTAGATCAGGATTGACAGCAATCAAACGAGTGAAGCAGTCGTCTGGAACTTTTGTCCCCCACAAGTTGATTGCATTAAGTTTGCGGCATTGAGTAACCAAAGCTAAAAGTCCACTTTCTGTTATTTGCCGACAACTCCAAAGAACAATTTTCTGGCAATAATAACAGAAAAAGGTTCTGATAACTAATAAAAGAAAATGCTGATAATAAATATGTTGTCAAGAACTTACATTCAGATTTGGACAGTTATTCGCGATTGCGTAGAGAGATTCATCCGTGATAAATGTTCCGCCAATGTTCAAGTCTTGCAAAGATGCAGCCTTCGAGACCTATAGAGATGCAAACAATCTCACATTGATTCCACACGACAGTTCGGTCAACACTCAGCATATGAATCAGCTACAGACAATATACCAGTTGAATGACGCCTGCGTCTCTAATCTCAGCCATTCCCCAAAGTGATATAGAGGTCAAGTTTGGGACACATTTAGCCATAGATATCTTAGCCAATCCTTCGTCTGTTATTTGGCACTCCCATCGACTCCTCGCACTAATCAACATCATCATCAAATCACTAAATTTCTAACTAGGAAAAACTCACTAATAAAAACAAGAAGCAGAAGAATGGACACGAAAGACATACATGTCGAGGTATTTAAGGCTATAAGCCAGAGAGACAATCCTAGAAGCAGACTCATCATCAATCTTCCATCCATCAAAGCTCAAGCTCCGTCTCCTCCCCATCGATTGATCCACTCCAAGCTTCCATTTCTTACAAACCTGACTCGCACTAAACCCATCAAGAAAATCAGGCAACTCAAATTGAAATACAAATTATCATCAAAATCAAAACTTTAGGAAAACCCACTGAGCTAAATCGGCAAATGATGATACGAAGCTGAGAATAAGCGCTAGCACGTCGTTCGGCAAGCGATCGATTTCAGCCTCCGCCATCGGAAGAAGAGTAGAAACAATTTGTGGACGAAATGATTGTTGAAATTAATTAATTAATTAAGCTGCCAACTTTGATGTGAGGAAGCAGTAAAATGGGAAAGTCCATAAAATGGATAATGAATAATTATTTATTTTTAAATTACGATCTGAATTATCAAAATACTAGTAAGGGAGCAAGTTCCAAATGGATGTATACTCGTCGATGATGAATTATCAAAATCGTAGTAAGGGAGCGAGTTCCTAATAGATGATTCGTACGTATGAGTTATCTTAATAATTGTAACCATGATAACCGCTTATAAAAAATTAACCCAATCATTTGAAATGTTATAAGTTAACCCAATCATTTGATATGTTATAAACATATGTGTTGTTATTGAATAAATTTAACTATTTAATATATTAAAATTTTAGTATTAAATATATATAATTTTATTAGATATAAATTTAATGAGTTCGGATATTGGGAGACTTTAAAGTTTTGTAAGATATGAAGATATCATCTCAATCGTTGATTTGATTAATCTGATAGTTGATATTAAATTAATTTTGAATTAAGAAGAGGTGGTTAAATTAGGAAAGTACGAGGGCAGTTGAAAATGACTGACAATTATCAATATCAATTGTGATGAATAAAATCAACGGTTGAGATGATGTCATTCAATCTCACAAAACTTGTTTTTCCTCCTAAAATTTAATCATTAATTTAATAAACTAAATTATAAATATCTCTGGCGGAAATTCATTGAGTTATACTGATGAAACACATGTGACTATGTGAGTTTGAAATAATATCGACAATTATTTTTCTCTATCCTACCCCGCAGAATTTCTGTCCTACCCCCACCAAGAATCAAATTCAGATTGAATTTAGTGATTACCAATTTGTGCCCTTGCTTTTGTCAACCGAACTACCCGCGATTGGTTGAAAATTAAGACTTGTCGTGTTGACAGTTGCTACAATTTATGAATCATCTATTATAAAGATAGAGTATTGAACCTTGTATCGTATAGATATACATGGTTAATAGGCGCGATGTCATCTTATGGAACAAACACACACATCGCATATATCTTCATGATTTTCTTCTAATTGGTACTGATGGCATTCGTATACGAAATTTCAGTCAAGTTTATGTGAGAATTGCTAATGAGTTGAGTATTCTAAATCTCATTTTGAAACTTCCACCTTCACTCTTTACATAATAATTTCATATTTACCTTTACTAATATCCAAAATCTCATAATCAAGTAATCATCAGACCTTCGTTTCCATCATAAAAGTCTTTAAACCATTTTTTCATGAATTATGGGAAATGTACATCCAATTTTCTCCGGTCTTCCATTTTCCAATGTTGGTTTTTTATTTATTTATTTATTTATTTTTCTTTTTTAAAAAACCCACCCCGCTAAAGCCCCACTGCTTTAGCACCCACCAGGAATCGAACCCATGACGTGTGGCTTATAATACAACCTCCACTGCCACTAGGCTAGCCCTTGGTGGGCGTTTTTTATTTATCATAACTTTTTGGGAATGAGATGATGTGCTGTGAACGGATCTGGATCCGGTGCAGGGCAGCTATTTGCTGCGAGCGTCAAAACGACGTCATTTTGAGGTTATTTACTATAACCCCACGTAGTTTTGGATGAACCCTTTACCAAAACTACGTAATTTTGGGTCGCTGCAAATTGCTGCTGGTGAACCTGATCTGAGTCCGCTGTGAACAGCATCACGTAGCGGATCAAAAACACGGACTCAGATCCGGTGCTGCGCAGCAATTTGTTGCGAGTACCAAAACGACGTAGTTTTAATGATATTTACTAAAATCCTAGGTAATATCGAGTGAACTCTTTAACAAAACTACGTAGTTTTGTCTCGCAGCAAATAGCTTTTGCTGCATGTGATCTGAGTCCCAAAAACACATAATTTAAGTATGAAATTACATAGTTTAGGTATAAAATTACGTTGTTTCAAAAAGAGTTTAGTAATTTTCAATTTTAGATTTTGAATAAAAAGGCATAGTTTTATAAATCTTAAAATTAAACTACGTAATTTTCAATCCGCTTGTTGGCAGCATCATACCGAACCCGACTTCTTGCCGTATGTGCATTTTATTTATATTCAAAAACAGGATGAAAATAGGAAAATAAAATTAGAGGAAAGAAGTGCGCTTCGATTCCAAGCAAATATCGTATCCGCTCCGATTCCGATAAACCCTAGAAAACACAAACATCTCCCTCTCATGCTCTGACGGCCTCCATGTCCATTTCCGACTTCATCCTCCCTTCCTCCTCCGCTCTCCGCCGGTACCCCTCATTTTAATTTCCCGTTTGTTATCTGCTGTGTTGTGGTTCTTCTGATTTTGAATTTGCTATGTTGGATTTGTTTGTGGGCTTTGTTTCGGTGGAGTTGATTTGTACTGTGCTGCTTTATTTGATTATGGGTTTGGAATATTGTCACCCGAAACCCTGAATGTTGCATTGCGTCTTTTTTATCTTATTTTATTGTTTGAAGCTGGTTTTCTAATTTATTGCTTGTGTGAAAGCAGGAGATCTTTCAGCTTACTTGAAGCGCTAGTTATTCATCTAGTCTTATCATGCACTTGGTTCTGCAATGGTACATTCGAGCAGTACAACATAAAAGAGATGCCAGTGATAGTGGACTGCAACAGTTATGATTTGTATGAGGAAGCTTATAATGGAACTGTTACAGAATCTTTCACAACTGACTTGGATCCTAGATGCCAGGATGTGAATCAAATGAGCTACTTGGATTTAGAGAATACATGTTTAAAATCCAACTTATTGTGCTCGCTATTGTGGTCATCCAGTGTCTTGTCTGAAAAGCATCATTGGAAAGGTATCTTAAGATCATCAGGCCTCGATATGGTTATGTTATTAGGTTTCAAAGGAACCCCTCTATCACCAGGTGTGATCAGTTTGGATGTGGGTAATGGTTACTTGTACTCGTGCGGATTAGCTTTAATGACATTGAATAATAAGCAAAAGAAAAATGTATTGCAAGTCTTCAAGCCTTCCGGTACTGACCAACAGTTCTATGTTTGTAATTATAGCGCTTCTCTGCTAGATGCAGGTGAAGTTGTTTCAATTTGTTTCGTATGCCATCCAAAACAATCAGATCTTTTGTCAGCTCAGCTTGTCATACAATTGAGCATTGGTGGCTCTCTGGTTCAAGTTAAAGGTGTTGCAGTTAGCCGCCCAATGGGGGACGGAATTAGAGAGCTATCAGGGACCTCTCTCAGTGGGCAGTGGGGTAAAAATATCTCTCTGTTTAATTCGATTGGATTGTCTGCTTATGCAATGGAATTCAAATCAAGTCTCTCTGGTTTCATGCACAGTCTGTTAAAAAAACTACCCCGCGGGTTGTGTGGTAAGATCTCTGCTGCTACTTTTTTTGTAGCGTCGTTGGTTTTCGTTAGACATTGCTCCACCGCACCTTGTATAATGCAGTGGTTCTCAAAATCTCACTTGTTCGTGGATTGTAAGAATTTGCTGCCAACTGTGAGCTCTATTGGAAAACCGGCAAGCATGAACCAAGACGATGAAGTTGCAGGACATTCAATTTCTTACAAAATGGATGTTCAGCATAGCCCAAAAAAGAAAAGTGGATATCTGGTCATGGATTGGAATGATAATACTGGGCATAGTGTTGAGGCTACTGCACAGAGTGTTGTTTCAAAATTTACCAAGTTGGAGCCTGTGATACTTAGTGGTGATGATGTGTCAAGTGAGAACAAAAAACAAGATTCAGTAAATTCACCAATGATGAAGTCTGCCGTTGATCTTAACGCTGAGAATGGGGATTCAACTAATTTGGGGACTGCATCAAAGGTTGGGAGAGAAAAGAGAAGGAGAAGAAAAGGAAAGGGAAAGGGTTCACGCGCAGGAGAAGCTGTTTCCATCGAGTCTCCAAGCAGTCAAAGTGGATATTCTACACCTCCGACGCCAATGTCTCCCGTGACTACAGTATTGTTGCCGAATATAAGCACTTTTAATGCTAAATCGGAAACATGCAAGAATCCCAGAAGCCCAATCAAGACATTGACTAGTCACTTTGATGTGAAGTTTGCTGTTATGGAAAAATCTCCAAAGGCAAATGATATGAAACCATCAGTGACTAAAAAACTGTTGGCTGATGCTTCAAAGCAGACTCTTAATGAGCCTGTTCTGCGTTTATCTGCTAGTTTCCCTGCTGTTGAACACCCAGCGCAAAATCTTTACCCTCACTTTTTATCCCCATCGTTTATTTCTCCACATGCTCGTGCTCCTGGCTCCAGTATCTGTAAAATATCCTGTAATCAAGCTTGTGAAAAGGTGGCATTAGTCAAAAAGGAAGTTGTCAGTGATTTCACTTATAATATATGGGGTGACTATCTTTTTGGCTGTGATCGTATTGGCAGGCCGAAAGATCCTTATGTAATATCCCTTGGTAATTCCAGTGACTCCTTTAGCTTTTTCGCAGAGGGCCCTTCCCTCCGGAAAACTTTCATTCAAGATATGTAAGCCCCATTGATCCAAAAGGTAAATGATAAGTTATCTATTACCAATATCTTCGTCTCCGAATTGATTTTGTTTGATTTATCCGTTTCTGGATCATTCTTCTAGCCATCTAGATGGGAAAGCCATGTAGCAGTGCATAAGCTATTATAATGGCTTGATTTGAAGATGGCCCTTAGAGGGGTCGTTGAATTCTAAAATATTACAGGATGTCCTTTACTAGTTGTCATGGATAATTACCTTAGAGACTCATACACCAAGTAAATGGGAAAATCCTTTGATATCGATGTGATTAAGTGGTGTAAATAGTTTCAACATAAAGTAGAAGGTTACTGTAAAGTTTCTTATTCAGTTTCTCATAGCAGTGCAATGTAGTATAGTGACTATTGAACGATTGTTGTGGGATGAGCAATAGTTGAGTGTCTGCTGAGTCAGTCATTGTTAAATGCTGGAGTTGCAGTCAACATAATATCTGTGATCATTTAACATAGGATTAGAATGTTAAACTCTTGAGTCTTGACATGCATGACGTGTTAGGCTTACTGTTATTGTGTCTCATAGTGAAGCAGGGCTGTCTCACAACCTGCTTTTAGCGTGCATTTGTTGATTCTTTGTGTTCTCAGGTTTCCCTATTAATTGTGCTTGTACTTCTAACATGCTACTGAATCATTGTTCCTTTTCTGGGTCGCAAGCTGCCACACTTGTTTTACTACAATCCTATGTGCAAAGTTCGGAAAGAGTAGTCTGATGTGTGTTACATAACGTATGACCTTTTTTTAAACTGATTTGGCATCATTAGTTTATCATCTTAATGCAATTGTTGGAAGTGACTATTTGTAATTTGACATGTTCGCAACTGTGTTAAATTGGCTTTATATGGTAAGTACCATGATGCTAGTTAAATTTAAGAATTAGTTATCCGGTGATGTTTACTGACTGAAGTCTAGTTCTATTTTCCTTTCTAGAACTTGGTACACAATGCTTATTCCTTTTGGAAGCTTTGTGAAACGACTTTGATTTATTTCCTCCCTTTAATGGGGATACTCTTAGCCCCTTTTGCTTTAATATGCGTCTTTTTTCTTTTTCAACTTTATCATTGGCAGAAGGCTTCTATATCCAAGCGTCAAGGAATTTATGGACAGGTAATCTTTACAGAATGCATGCAAACTAGATATAGATGTGTTTCTTTTTTATGGAATTTTCATTGTTATTTTCCTAGATTGCAAGATGAAGGATGTATTATATCGGCGAGTTAGTTAGTTTTTTTGCTAACCGTGAGGTATTTTGTTCAGATGCTAAGTTTTTCTTCTGTTTGAGCTCCTAGACTTCTGATGGCCATGGCAGGTTTACCATACATATATAAACACTTTGGAGGACGATTATCTTTTTCATCTTCTGCAGGTACCAACTTGTGTGGTTATCATTGTGTGCCTCAGTGCTGCAAAATCTTACTGGGTGGTTAAGGTTGATTATCTGGGTCTCTCAGACGAAGTGATTTGAAAGCGAATAATGATGCTTTATGACCTTCAACCCCAAAGTTATGTTTGCTACAATTAAAATAAATTAATTGTATGCGTATGCATGCCTCGGCTTCCTCCCCCTTCAAGTTTTCCAGAAGGTATGCGTATGCATGCACAGCTGTGTTTTGTGTCAAAGGTGGTTCCTTTTGGTGAATCTGATGGAAATGAGTGTGAATTTGTGGTTTTCAACTTTTGAGTTTTTCTTGTTTCGCAGGGTGACTGATTTGTTGTATTGTGGAGTTTGTCATACTGATTTGCATGCAAACAAGAATGAGAGAAGTAACACCATGTTTCATACTTTTCTTGGGTATGTCTTTATTGATCTATTCTGCCTATGTTGGGCTGTCCTTTTAAATAGATTTGGAATTGGACATCTTTTGGATCGTCTACTGGTTTTTAAATTTTGTGTGGCCTCATTTAAAATTTATTTACAACCATTTTCAGGCATGAGGTTGTTGGTGTCGTGACTGAGGTTGGACCCAAGGTTAAAATTTCAGAATGTGTCTGGAATGCACGTAGTTGTGGTTGGGCTTGGTGGCCTCAACCACGCAGCTGTGAAATTTGCCAAGGCAATGGGCTGTAAGGTTGCTGTCATTAGTTCCTCCCCTGGTAAGAAAGCTGAGGCCATGGAACACCTTGGTGCGGATGAGTTCCTACTCAGCTAGGACCAGGCCCAATTTGAGGTGTAAAATGCGATAATAAGTTACTTTGGATAATATAATTGATATGGTTTACTAAAGCTCAGGATACTCAACTTTATTAGCATGCTTATGATTATTGTTTATAATAAATGCAGGCTGCTCTTGGTACTTTGGATGGCTTACTTAATACGGTTTTTGCCATGCACTCAATGGGGCAGTTGCTTCAGCTTCTTAAGACCAACGTGAAGCTTAAGCCGCTTGAGGGTCATACTTTCTCAGTTGTTACTGGTAAGATGAAGCTCAGGAAATTCTTGAATTTGCAGCTAAAACTCTATAACAGCTGATATTGAGCTTATTAAACTTGGCTACTTAAATGAAGCAATGGCTCGGCCGTTTAAAGCAAATCTCAAGTATTGGTTTGGCCAAGCCTATTGGACTCTAGGGCATCACATTATCTTGCAGTTGAGACTGTCTTTGTTTTTGTCACACTGATAAACACTTATATGTGTTAGCACTTGCTGCCATTAAACTCTGATTTGATCATAAATTTTTGGCCATGGGTATCTTCAAAATTTACAACCTCCATAGCTTACACGGGCATGTTTTGCGCAGCCATCACCTTCTCCACGAGAATTTTCTGTTACTATTCATCAACTTAAATAATTTAATTTGAATAAGTAATTTCAATTTCAATTTCAGTTTGAATAAGTAATTTCAATTTCAATAATTATATTAATAATTCAGATTGCATACATAAATAAAGGATTACATAAGACATAAAAAATACATAAAAATCATAATTTAGTCGCCGGCACGAGGATGATAATAATCTCCAAAATATTCGTCACGGAAATCTCCTCCATTATTGTTGTCTTCATCTTCGTCTTCATCATATTGTCGAAGAATTGCAGCCTTCCTCTTTGAAAAATATTTCTTCGACTTTGGAGTCATTAAATCGGTATTCATTTGCATTACTCTTGTCTCTTCCTCCAACTTTCTTATGTTTACATCTTTTTCTTGCATTTTGTGAGTATGCTCCATTTGCTTTTGAGCTAGTTTGATTTGCTTTATTGGATATCCGGTTGTCTTTTTTGATTATCGGCAATTGTTTGTAAAGCATCATTGTAGTTGGGAGTGGCAATTTTTTTACTTTTTCTCCTTGCTTCTTTGGCCGCTTTTACTCCCGGCAGTCTAATCGGACTAGAAGAGCTTCTAGGGTTACTTTCCGGTGTAGAAAATACTGGTGTCTCACTTACATAAGTGTCATCATTAACGGGTCTCATACATAATTCATCATTACAGGCAAATGTTGGATGATTCTAACTTCTTCCCAACATTCAAAAGTGTATGAATTTCTTCTTCATCTTTCCAATATACATTATTTGCGCTTTGCGAATCTACATAAATATCAACGAGTAAATAAGAATAGAAATGATGCTTTTAATATAATAATTTAAACATATCATTAATAACATACCTCATCTTGGATATTACCACCGGATTTCAGATTTCTTCTGGCATATGACCTACATGCACCCAAAAAATTACATTAGGCTTCAACTTGCTCCATCTACTGTTAATTGACGCCTGACTTCTTGGCTCGGGAGATAAAATAACTTCATCGGCACGTACCGCCCAATTAGCTAAAAATCGGCATGAATCTTATCCCACAACTTATCAATCTTTTGCTTGTTGCCAGTAATGGGATCCATCGTTTGACGACAATAAGAAATAGACAATTGTACGTCTTCGGACATACACCATTGTGTTGACATTTTTCAAGAAAAATATGAGAAGATATGAGAGATAAGTGAAAATAGGTTGTGATGTAAATTGATATTGATATGAACATTCTTATTTATAGGAAAAATATTTCCGTTGTAACAGTATTTTTTTGAATTTTTTCGATTTTTTTGAATTTTTTTTAAAATTTTCGTTGTTATTTATTCTGGACCGTTAGATCAGATCAGATCTGATCCGATATAATCTAACAATGCAAAAAAATAAGACCGTTTTATCGAGTTGGGCCGCGTGGCCCATACATCCACACTCCACACGCTCGTCGACGCTCCTGCCACGCTCGTCGACGCTCCAGCCACGCGCGTGGATGGTCGTCTTCCTCGTCTTCTCCGCGAGACGGTCATGGCGAAGTTGCCTTCTCCGCGAGACGATCATCGGCTGAAGAAGACACCGCTGCACAGAAATCGGGGACGGCCTTCTCCAATTGCTTGCCGAGATTCTCACCGCTGCATATGCCCTTACAGCCTAATTAAATATTACTTTTATTAAAACTACATGTAATTGCTTACCTTAAGCTCTATGAATAATAGTAAATACTCACAATTTCAACCGTTCATTATAAGTAAATTAACGAATGAGAATTAATCTTAAAATAATTGTCAAATTTAAATGTTCGTGTTTTTCAAATCCAGCCGCCCAATTTTATATAAAATCAACTTTTATCTCGCCTGTCGAATTCATTAAATCAACGACTGAATTTACGTTTTATATTATCACTATTGATCCTTTCTCTACGATTAAATATAAATTTATAATTAGTTTTGTACAAATTCCGTCACAAAATTTTGAAGCGTTTTTAGCTAAATTGCATCGTTTATTAGATTCGGCCCAAATACAAACAACTCATTCAACGGCCCAAACCCATTTTTTATTCGTTACGGTATATAATGAAAATATCGATTACTGATGAAACCCTAAATCGAAGCGGAGCTTGAACTGGACCTAGCCGGAGAGAAGTGAAGCGCCGCCGTGCAAAATGAAGGTTTGTGATCGAATTGATGAACAGTTGATTACATACGTCTTGGTTTTGCCCGTTTTTTATTTCTGGTTGTTTTGTGTTTCAGTTCAACATCGCTAATCCCACCACAGGGTGCCAGAAGAAGCTTGAAATCGACGATGACCAGAAACTGTAAGTTCTATCACTGTCTTCCATTTGATATGTTGACTGTTGAAGAATTTATATTATAATATGGATTAGTTTCCAGGGGCAGTGCTTATTGCATTTCTGGAGTTGTTGTTACCCCTAGTTTTTGTAGAATAGTGTTTGCAGTTGGAGATTTCTGGAGTTGTTGTTACCCCTAGTTTTTGTGGAATAGTGTTTGCAGTTGGAGACTGCTGATTTTGTACTGGATATGAAAATTCGTAGTTAACTAGAATTAATGCTACATTAAATTTGTATGTGGAATTTATATCTTTGTTGGTGACAATTCAGCCGGGCATTTTATGATAAGAGGATCTCTCAGGAAGTCAATGGGGATGCCTTGGGAGAGGTATTTGGTTTGTTTAATTAAGTTCTAGGTATTTAGACCTAGCGGAAGTTTATGACTATACATTTTGATTGCTTAACTCGTGTAGGAGTTCAAGGGCTATGTGTTTAAGATTAAGGGAGGGTGTGACAAGCAAGGTTTCCCCATGAAGCAGGGAGTGCTGACCCCTGGCCGTGTTCGTCTTTTGCTCCACAGAGGTTCGTTAGTTTTCCCCTTAAAGCATTTCATTCACAGTAGTAATGAATACCAGCCCATTATACTTTGGTTTATTGGTAAACAGGCACTCCTTGTTTCCGCGGACATGGGAGGAGAAATGGTGAGAGGAGAAGGAAATCTGTTAGGGGATGCATTGTCAGCCAAGATTTGTCTGTTCTAAACTTGGTCATTGTTAAGAAGGGAGAAAATGAACTTCCTGGGCTGACAGACACTGAGAAGCCGAGGATGAGAGGTCCCAAGAGAGCTTCCAAGATCAGGAAGCTTTTCAACCTCTCGAAGGAAGATGATGTCCGCAAGTATGTCAACACATACCGAAGGACCTTCACCACCAAGGCTGGTATGTAGCAATCTGTAAGCACCTCATTTTCATATGTACAGATGAATGAGTACATTGTTCTCTCGCAGGCAAGAAGGTGAGCAAGGCTCCTAAGATCCAGAGGCTGGTGACTCCTCTCACCCTGCAAAGAAAGAGAGCTAGAATTGCTGAGAAGAAGAAGAGAGTCGCCAAGGCCAAGTCTGAGGCTGCTGATTACCAAAAGCTCCTTGCCTCCAGGCTGAAGGAGCAGAGAGAACGCCGAAGTGAGAGCTTGGCCAAGAAGAGGTCTAGACTCTCTGCTGCCTCCAAGCCATCTATTGCTGCCTAAATCACTTGGATATCTGATGATACTTATAGCACTTGAATTTTGTTGAGCTCAAACCACTTCAAAACAGTTTGGTATTCTCTTCTGAATTTTGTATGGAAGCATTTTGGCATTGTGTTTTGATTTTCATTTCACTGTTCCCTGAGTCAAGTGGTAGCAGCATTGCCTTCTGATCGGACTCAACGAAGGCTGCCTGAGTCTACACCAGCAGTAATTTTCATCGATATATTTACTGCACTGAGTTATACGAATAAATTAAAAGTAATGAACAGGACCAGAAAGATATTCAGTCACGCTGTCTGATTCCCTACCTCATTGTATTTTTTTATAAACATAGACTTTATATATAAAATCAATACGAGGATGGCTATTAGGTTTGGAGATTCTTCCTCACTAAAAATTAGTCAAAATATGAAGTAATTATTACAGGATAACAGGAATAAGGATGCTGCTCAAGGAAGCTCTGGTGGAGGAAGTAAAGGCGCGGTTGGACACTAATAAGTTGAATTTGATCGGAAATCTTGTGCATGATTCTGTGCCCATCCATAAAGGCGCGGTTGGACACTAACTTCAAGTCTTTTCTTTGTAATCAATCTTGTTTGGTGGGCATCCTAACTTTAAGTCTTTTCTTTGTAATCAATTATTTGTTTAGATGTTTTTACTCACTCGGAATACTTAATTTTTTGCGTTGTCATACATTCTTGATGTATAGGTTTTGGTAAGTATGTTCCCTGTACTGTTTCCAACATGTCTTTGACCATAATTAAGCAAATGTGTTCCTATTTTTTTGTATTCTGCTGAAAATTCAGACATGCAAAATCAATCACCTCTCATAGATTTCCGTGACAAATCAAACCAGATGTAGACAGTACAGTCTTCCGCTCTTCAGTCTACCTTCTGTGTCCCACGATGTCTACCTTCTACTGTCTAGACTCTAGAAGAAGAATATGATGTTAACCACTACTCCCTCCGTCCCATTTTGTTTGTTCAAAAGCACAAAATACACGGTAATTAAAGTAGAAAGAGGGTATGAAATATGTGGTTGAGAATATATGATTAATAAATAAATGAGTAAAAAAATAGAATGTGTGGTAGAGAATGAAGGAAAGTGGACAAACTTAAGACGACACCCAAAATGGAAAGTGGACAAACATTTTGGGACAGAGGAGTACAATAAATCAACCTGGATGTCCACCCAAGGTGGCTCACCAGTAACGAACCAAACCTTGAACAATAAAAGTTGAACTTCCAGCTTAGCTTTTGAAAAATGGACTTACACATCACTAAATTAAAAGGTGAAAAATAAGAAACACTTGGTTTTGGAAATGAGCTCTTAGCCATCAGTTGTTACCTGCTCTAACTACAATTGATAGTCAAAAGTGGACTATGCATAGCTCTGACTGAGATAGTTTTACTAACTAGTCCATTCCGCAATTTCTGGCCTCCGCCACTGGTAGGACTGAACCAATGCAGAGTACACACAGCAATGCTAGGCTCCCGTAACATGAGCATGACTTAAATAATGAGGCTCGGTGGTATGTTTGATTTTTATGTCGTAAATACTTTACTCCTTACCATTGGCTCCTGCTTCGGAACCTTCTTCATAGTAGTATGGTGAAAGTTTTCCATCTTTTATTGTGCTTCTCGACCTGCTGCCTCCACCAGCCTCTTGCAGCATTTTCACTACTTTCCGCATCGAAGGCCGGTTAATAGGTAGTGAATTAGTACATTGCAAAGCAATGTTAAGGACCCTGTCAATTTCTTCCTTATGACTGGAATCGAGATTGGAATCTAGAACCAGAGAAGTGTCTCCTTCGTTTGCTATAGCACTAGAAACCCAGTTTACCAGATCTTTTTCACCATATTCTGGATCAACAGGGAGTTTACCAGTCACAAGCTCAAGGAGAACCACTCCAAAGCTATAAATGTCACTTTTTTCATTCACCCGGAGGGTATACGCATACTCTGCAAAATTAAATCAATTAAGACAACTAAATACATGTAACTAAAAGATTATCAGTAACAATTTGCAGGACAGAAAAGGAGAGAGGAGAATGCTAACCTGGAGCAATGTAACCACAGGAACCGGCAATTGTAGACATTGACTCGACAACATTACTCCCACTGGCAACAGCTTTAGCCACACCAAAATCTGAAACTCTAGCTCCAAAATCTCCATCCAATAAAATGTTGTTTGCCTTTACATCCCTATGGATAATTGGAGGACTGCAATCATGATGCAGATAGGACAAACCTTCAGCTGCGTCCATAGCAATTTTATACCTTGTTGGCCAGTCTAGAGAGCAGCCTTTCATGCTATGCAGCAGGTCCCCCAAGCTACCATTAGGCATGTACTCATATACCAGAAGCTGGCAATCAACTTTGTTGTAGCAGCACCATAATCTCACAATATTCTTGTGCCTGATTTTTCCCAGAGTCTCCACTTCGGCTTCAAAATTGTGATTTTCCATATCCTGCATGGCCTCATGCTTCTTGGATTTACTGCCATAAAGCTTCTTCACGGCAACTATCTCGCCATTACTGAGTACCACTTTATGTACCTTGCCTGAAGCTCCACTCCCAATAACATTTTCCTCATTCAGACAGCTTAAGATTTGAGACTCATGGAAATCATATTTATGGAATGACTTCCACTTTGAGATTTTCATTTCATTATTTGCCTTCTTGTACTTGAAGATGAACCAAACCACTCCAACAAATAATACAAGACCAGTGACAATAAAAATTAGCCAGAGCAGCCACGGCTGAATCTGCCGTTTGTTACCAGTCTTCGGCGGGCAAAGGCCAGCCAAAGCCTTGCACAGCCCTGGATTCCCCAATAAACTATCCTTGTAACTGAGCTTTGCATAAAGAGGCGGGATATCACCAGAGAGTTGATTATTGGACAAGTTGAATGTATTAAGCTTCAACTTCTGCAACTCTGTTGGAATCTGTCCGGTAAACTCATTTCCAGAAAGATCAAGATAGTTCAGCACTGGCAAGCTCCCAAGCTCATTCGGTATCTCCCCAGACAAGTTGTTATTTGCCAGATTGAGCTCATAGAGCTTCCTCCACGAAATTATCCCTTCCGGAAACCCTCCAGTGAGCTCATTGCCACTAAGGTCAAGAGTACCCAACTCAGCCAAATTAACCAAGGTCTTGGGAATCACACCCGAGAATCTATTTCCACTGCCTGAAAGCTCCACCAAGCCCTTCAACAACCCAACTTCATGTGGAATAGATCCCGAAAAAAGGTTATCTGAAACTAGCAAAACGGAGAGATTCAAACCACCTCCTATGCTCTTAGAGATCTCCCCTGTCAACGAATTCCCAACAAGCTCAATCAAATCTAAATGCGGCAATCCCCAAAGCCCCTCTGGTACATGCCCTGTAAGCATATTACTTCTCAACCTTAACCTTCTCAAGCTGAAACAACTCCCATACCCCACAGGAATACTCCCAGTAAACGAATTGTAAATCAGCAGCAACTCTTCCAACACTCCGCCAGCACACAATTTCTCAGGAAGGGATCCAGTAAAACTGTTATATGAAACATCAAGCGTCCTTAATGGTGAGTTCTTACCAAGCTCACTAGGCAAAGTCCCTCTCAAAGAATTATTAAACAGTCTGAGCTCAACTAAATAGGGCGAGATGGCTATACTCCTAGGCAACTCCCCTTAGCATATTGTCATACAGATTCAAAGAATCGAGCTTCAGTTGACAAAGATCGTCCGGAATGGTCCCGGTCAACGAGTTGGCAGAGGCATCAAGCCTCTTCAACATAGTCAGATTGGCCATGCCTCTAGGAATCTCTCCGCTGAGTGAGTTTTGATACAACTCTACTTGCTCCAACTTGTTCATCTGAGTGATCGAGCTCGGAATCGATCCTACAATCAGATTACTCGACAAGTCCAAGTTCCTCAACCGAGTCAGTTTCCCTATTGTGTCCGGAATCTCTCCGATGAAATTGCATCCGGCGAACCAGAGATCCTCCAGATTCGTCAAATTGCCGATCCCCGGTCCGATTCGATTTGGTAGAAAGGGATTGTACGCGAGCCTCAACTCTCTTAACGAAGTGATGTTGAAGAGAAAGTCAGGAACCGTCTCGTTGAAGAGGTTGTTGAACAGCCAAAGCTGTTCCAGATTCTCCATGGTGCCAAGCGACGCCGGAAGCGCGCCGGTGAAGTTATTGAATGAAAGATCGAGGGCGGTGAGGTTTGAGAGGTACGCGATTGACTTGGGAACCTCTCCGACGAGGTAGTTGGATGAGAGATTGAGCAGCTTGAGATGTGCGCAGTCGGCGATGTGGTCCGGGATAACTTCGCCGATGGAGTTGTCGAAGAAGGAAAGAGAAGTGAGAGTGCGAATCGGGCAGAGGTTGGTGAGTATCTCCGGTAAAGATCCGGCGAGGTTGAAGCTGGAGAAGTCGAGTGAGTCGACGGCTTTCGCTTTGCAAGTGACGCCTGTCCAAGCGCAAGGAGTAGCGTCGCGAGAGTTCCATGAATCGATGTTACCGTCGGGGTCGGAGAGGACGGCCTTGACCGGAGGAGGTGAAGGCCGTCTTGGTTCAAAGAGTGGGCCGCCGGCAGGAAGACCAGAAAGAGGAAAAGGTGCAGCATCGTCGTTTAGCCGTGAAACGCTGCGTTTTATTCGGTGAGTTGAGATAGAAGCGCAGTAGAGAGAGTGTGCGCACGAGGTGTAGTGATGTCCGGTTGTGCATTTGTATACATTTATGCATCAAGAAAAGCATCAATTTTGTGTCTTATTTTTCTCAAACGAGTCATCAATGTACAAAAATAATTTGCAACAAAGACCTTAAAAAGAAGAATCAATGGCCAGTCCTTGTTTTATAATTACTCACTACGTTCCCAATTGTAGTGAACATTTGGATATGTGAAGATAATAAATAAATAAATGAATAAAGAATTGTGTAAGATAAACTGAATAAAAATATGATTTGATTAATAATAATAAATTAAAAAGTAAAATAATATACAGTGAAAGAGAAATTAATTGTAAAATAAAAAGAAAAAGAAAATGTTCAGTTATGAAAATTAGGATAAATAAAAAAGGAAACGTTCATTATTACGGACGCAAAGAAAGTGGAAAGGAACATGCATTCATTCTGAAACAGCATTAAATGGGCATCTTGGAAAGATTAGTGACACTTACTTTAAGGATTATTCTAACATCACTCAGCGTACAATTTTGACTGATTTCGGAAAATACTACGAAAGTAAACATTCAGACTTCAGTTGTTGAAGCCTTGTCATTAAGCTCCAGTGCTACTTACTTGGTTCAACTACAATGATTGAATGACTTTGAATAGTCTGAAATGCAATGACTGCAAAATTTACATAGAAAAAAGATGAACAACTCTCCACATCAAGTTCAACAGTACATTTTAAAGATGAATAATAAATTTTTGGGTAATGTTAAAATAGAGTAAAGACAAAGATTATACTAACAATGTTATATCGTCCATCTAAATCAAGTTGTAATGCTAAAATACATGCGGTGATGTCGGAAAATACCTAACCATAAACCACTTGTAATGAAATTCATCATAATGACTGTACTGACTGCATCTTGGCCCCATGTCATTGGTACGGCGTCATAATGACGCCACTCGAAATCATATTACTAAGTAAACTGTAAACTCAATGGAGAATCCAAATTATCAGTTTAGGGATTACAATTTTCATGAAGAAAAATGCTCTACAAATAGTTATGAGGTGTAGTGTTCTGCAAAAGATAGCTGAACTGCCATTGTACAACTACAAATCCATTGACCCAACAGGAACAAAGCTGAATTTCCAAGGTTACATTTGAAAAGATGCTTTTCTATTTTCACAATCAAGCTCAAAAGTTTCGTACAGGTTTGCCGAACTGAAAAGAGTTCTATGCCCTTCTTTTTCTATCATCTTCATCCTCTTCATCAGAATCACCACTCTCACGGAAACGTGGGTTTTTCTCCTGCACAAGTTTAAGTAAATAATTTGAAAATTGAATTGACAAGAATATGAAATATGGCCACATCCTTTTGCCAATGTTAATTGTTTTCTTTACCGGTCTTGTATCATTATCCCCACTCCTCTGGTTGTCATTATCTGCACTTCGTTTGTACACATAACGCTCATCATCCCTGCTTCTCTTCTTAGGATAGTCTGATCAACAAATCACGACCACCTTTAAACAAGTATCACTTTGCGCCAAAGTAGATGCAACCATTAGATGACATCCAACAATATACAATGACCAGGAAAAAAAGACTACCTCTGCCACCCTGACGGCGTGAATTCCCATAGCCATGGCCTCCACCTTGTCTACCAACTTCAACATAAAAAGGACATAACTCAGTAATATGACAACGATTACCATTATTATCTTCACTTAACAAATAACATACTTTGCTAGGCCCACAATTAGCAGAAAAATAATTGAGATACACATACGACTGCTACTGTTAGGACTTACACTGAGATGGAATGACTTGCGGGAATGATGCTAATGAACCGGTACCATAATCAACAAGCTCTCTCTGCTCCTCCAGCTCCTTTTGCACTAACTTTCCATAGCCACCTCTACGTGAAGCTCATTAAGGAATTCAACGACAAAACACTATACCATACATTAGCACAGTACAAGGTAATTACGCAAACAGAAGAATCCAACAGTCGCAACACATGCTTCAGCACATGCAATTAACGTATCAGTAGGCAGGAAAGAAGACTTGACAAATACTAAAAGTAATTAACCTTATGCTGGGGGATTGTAGTCACTTGTCGATAGTCATTACGTCACACACATATAACTATATAAATAGGTGGATTATTTATACATCTTTACAAGAGGTCACAAGCAAACATCACTACAACACAGCCAAATTTGGAAGTTCATGTCCATGCCCAGAAAAACAACCAGCAGGCGCTCAGAGAGAAGAGCAGAGGCAGCGACAAAACGGCACAAGAGCTATACTAGCAGACTGAATTCAAAAAACAACCAGTAGCGCACATAAATCTTAATATTTCCAATATTGATCTACTGACTTTGAGGATTTGTTAGTGTAATATTATTATACAGGATGCAAATAAAAAATGTAGAATTACATCATAAAAAGTCGGTCAAAGGATATCAGGATCATAATCGGTACGGTATTCATCTCGCACCTGTTAAGTATATTATATGGACAGTCAGAGTCTGCACGAGTGAACCAATAAAAGAAAAAGTAGATACATCTCACCTGTCCACCACTGCGACCACGACCCCATTGTCTTCCTTCCTGAAACCCCCAATCAAAGTCGACACGAATTGGACGGTCATCCAATATTGTCCCACTGATATATTTCACAGCATCCTCGGTGTCTTCCCGGGAGTAGAATCTAAGAGACAAGGAGGCAACATAATGAGGACATTTTAAAGTTTAAACTAAATAAAGATTATCCCACATGAAAGGTATACATTATAAACTACACATAGTGTATCAACATTGTGTTTAAAGAAACGGAATCTAAAATATACTAATTAAAACCACAAGCAAAATCATAAATATAACTCAAGAGTCAAGACTAAAAAGAGATATAAAGAGAGTGTAATCATCACTTACAGGACAAAACAAAAGCCACAAGGAGTTTTGGAGTTTTTATCTAGACCCATGATTATCTTTTTAATTTCGCCAGCACGCGAGAAAAGTTCATACACTTGCTCCTCAGTTGTGTAGAAAGACATATTGCCAATATAGACAGTTGTAGATGTCAATAAAGCATGCTCAAACTCTTCTTGTGTCCCAGGGAATCTTCGATCACGGTAAGCCGATAGCTTGTCAAGGTCCTGACGAATAAATGTAATGTCATTATAATAACCACACATTTTATCAATGAATGCCAGTACATGAAGCAAGTCAAAAAATGCGTATCCAAGTATGCGTACAAAAACATCTTAATTAGTGAGTGAATTGGTGGCAGCAAGTGAAATAATACCTTGAATAGAGAAGCCATGAAATGACGAACACGGCAGCGTATTAGTCTGCAAATCACAAAAGAAAGAAATTGACTGGTTAACTCTGCAATACCGAAACCCTAAATCAAATGAGCCTAAACGATGTTGCAAGCATTTGACGACAGATATGAAAAGATACTCACCAAACAAGGCTTTGAAATTCGCAACCGTATTCCGCCAGAGCAAAACTCCGAGCTAGGGCTTTCTTTCTGTTTCCCCCAATTCGCGAACCATACAATCTCGTCCGGTTCTTTTCAAACGAACCGAGTTAATCACACTTTAAAGCGAGATGTACAAAATGGCCTGTAATATATTCTACTGTCAAAATATGGTTTTTTGCTATCGAAAAAAATATATATGGTTTTAACTATCAAAAATAAAA
The DNA here is from genome assembly GCA_006409495.1 of Sedum album. Taxonomy (NCBI): domain Eukaryota; kingdom Viridiplantae; phylum Streptophyta; class Magnoliopsida; order Saxifragales; family Crassulaceae; genus Sedum; species Sedum album. The sequence continues at coordinate 200,620 of QZGG01000079.1, forward strand.
ATTTAAAACAAGTTTCAAAATTTTGTCATTACTTTTTGATTTCAATTAATTAAATAAATTTTATATTATTTTAATAAAAAACTTAATTATTAATAATTTATTTTTATTTAACACTAACCACGTACTCTGATTTCATTTTATCATTTCTTAATAGTTCACATGATTTGCATGAATTAAGTTTTATGAGATCAAATATTTTTTTTTGTGGCTGAATGACATCAATTTAAATATTATTTTCTATTCATTTAACGATTGATATTAATCTATCATTCTCAACCACACGTGTATTTTGTTAATTTAATCACTTATTTAATTTAAAATTAATTTAATGTCAACCTTCGGATCAATCAACCACCTATGTTAATTCATATTTATGTCTTACAAAGTTCAATGTCCGAAGATCCAAACTCTGATTTACAAATTTGGTAAAACAATCCTTTGGCAATGCACTTTTTTCATTGCTTTTTCAAAACAGCAATGCCCCTATCAACAGACCCGGCTGTATAAACTGCTTTAAACTAGGAGAAGAACCCTTATGTACAATAAGAAAGCATGCTATTTCATCCTTGCTTTGGTGTATACTACCACCACTCTCCGATTTTCTGTCAGGTCATGGCCGGGATACTCCAGCTCGTGACTGAAACACGTTGGGGAGATACCCGCAATTCTTATGGGCAAACAAGCTACAATTCTCTAGACTTCTCGAGCCGTGCTCTGCGAGCATACTCTTGGAGTTTCTGGTCATGCTCCTTCAGAACTTGGTCAACATTGTTGGGCTTCACTAGGGGACCCGAGAATGACCTTGTGTTCGCTCGGGCTCCATTACCATTCTGCGACAAAAGGGAAAAGTGGATAAACCTTTGAGCTACTTAAATAATCAACGCTGCTGAAATAAAATCATACAGAGAAATACATCAGCAGGATAGACAGATGGATAACAATTAAATTTTATACGTGCACACAGTTTTTCTCGGTTGTTGCTGCAGTAAATATAGATCTTGCATCTATAATAACCATACAAAATTAACTCCTTAACTTTTCCCAATCTTACCACTGAATCTCTAGTGCGGGGCTTCCCATATTCCCGATGAGCGGCTGATATCTTCTGCGCATGATGGACAATATCTTGTCTTATAGAGGCTGACCAATCATTCAAGGGACCAGATAATCTTTCATTGTGCTTGGGATACTCTGCTAGGTGAGTATCAACAGTATCGCGCCGATCAGCAGTCATAGTGTTCCTTCCTGCTACTAGACCAGATAGTGTAGACATGTCAGCTTTAATCACTGAATAAGGATCATCAACTTTGTCCTCCAACTTTGTCATTCCCAGAGGACCAGAACGGAAGTGTCCGTTACTTTGCTGAAACATGACTTCGTTTGCAGATTCTGTTCTCTCCATACTCATTCGGGTGTGGCTGATTGGGAGGACAGAATCAGACCCTTCCTTCCGAGGTTCATTTGTCAAATGCCCACTTCTTGAATATATTTTTCCATTCTTTTTTTGATCAAAGTCAAAAAAATTAATTACTCAATGATATGATAAGAAAACTCAATGAATGCTCATGCAATTTCATTTTTCATGGCCTATCTGCATTTCATAATTCTAGAAGCAAAAGCTTAAATGTGTGTAAAGGTAAGTGCAATGACTTGATGAAACTGCAATAGACATACCTGATTCAATGTGAATGTCTCATCGTTGACTTTTGGTGCAAGACCAGGTTGATGTTCTTTATGCCTACTGTTTTCCATTTCAGGCCTAAGATGCTTATTGTTGTCAATTTTTCTCCTGCATAAGACATGTTAGATTGTGGTGAGCTTTGTTTTTAATACCAAAAGCAAAAAATTGGTACTATGAAATGAGTATATACGAGGAAAAACTTGACCCTTTCATTTTACAATAGAATATTCATTGATGTTTTTTCACGTCATTTTCTTAAAGAGTTTTACAAATATTTTTACCAATTCATGATGCATGACATACTTGGACAGTGGGGTGTTCAATACAAAAGTATTTAAAACAAAATATTATAGTTTGCAAAAGAGTTTGGTACCTTCTGGCTTCATCTTCCCTCAGTTTTGCATCCCTCTCTCTGCTCGGGGGGTATTTGGGTAAGTCTGAAGGATCACAGGCATGAGGCTCCGTTGTGAAATACTATTACAAATAGAAAAAGGAAAAATAACTACATGTAGAACATAAATCAACTATAGTGATATTCATCAGAAAAATAAAGTTAGAGATACCACATGTCTTCTTTTATACCTCACTCTTGAGAGCACGAGCCGCAGTACCTCTATCTACAGGATCTAAAGAAAGTAAGGTCTCCATTAGTTTTATTACAGGGCCGGGAAAATCTTTGAATGTTTCTGCAATGCGTCTTCTGTAGTGCCCTCGAGGTTTAAAAATTGCTGCATTTGGAAAATTTGATTTCCTCCATAAATCCTCTGAAGGTGATCCACAGAGCTTGAAAATCTTGTGAAGCTGCTCAACCTGAATTTTTAGAATTTGGTCAGTTTCACATGTGTTGAACCAAATTATCTACTAATAAAAGAGTATGGAGAAAACAAAAGACTTCAAGCAAAGTCCTTCTGAATACCACTCAAAGACATGCATCATTAAAATATAAATTCTGATCAGTCTTTGAAAGTAAAATATATTTTATGATTGAGCTAAAAGACACCTCGGTTTTTCCTGGCATTATAGGTCTCCCATAATAGAGCTCCCCGAGTATACAACCAACACTCCACAAGTCAACTCCTATTCCATAATGAGTCGCTCCTAACATTAATTCTAAAGGTCGATACCATAGTGTCACAACATGGCTTGTCATCCGAATTTTGCAATGGGGATTGAAAAAGCTTGCCAGGCCAAAATCAGCGATCTTCAAAATTCCATTGTTGTCAATTAAAAGATTTGAGCCCTTAATGTCACGATGGAGAACTCCATGTCTATGACAATAATCAAGGCCACTTAAAAGTTGTTTCAGATAACATTTAACCTATAAAGACATAAATCAGTATTTTTGAAAAGTATACATAACTGGAAACCCACAATCAGGTAAAAAAAGGGTGGCCAGCAAGAGTTCAAACCTGTGGCTCCGAAAACTTGATGCTTGGTGCGGATGCAAGCCCAGTTAAATCATGCTCCATATACTCGAAAATGAGGTAAATGCTTGAAGACTTCTCAGAAGCAATCAATCCCTCTAGCTTTATTATATTGGGATGATCGAGTTTCCGTAGAAGAATGATTTCCCTTGCCATAAATTTGACACTTTCAGGATCTTGATTATCGAAGCGTATTCTTTTCAGTGCAACGATTTTTCCGTTAATAGTATCTCGAGCCTTGTAGACATGACTATAAGTTCCCTGACCAATCTGCAACCAAAATGAATCGTCAATAAATGAAGCCGATATAAACTACAAAGACATTCCAACGGCTTTGGATATTTGTAACGAACTAAAGGTTTACGAATGTAGTATTCATTTTCTTTCATCCATGATACCGTTGGCAACTGCTAATTAGGAATTAGTTAACCATAAGACATAATGCATAGTACATTCAATACATTTTTATACAATAATTAATATAGAAGTCAATGAATGGGTGACAAACATACTTTAGCTATCCTCTCAAATGTATCTGCACGACGCGGTACCCATCCTTTGACAGCTTCACTAGCCACGGCCAGAAGCCACAATGGCCACTTCGGTTGTTCATTATCCCAATGCAAAGCCTTAGGAAAGCCATCCTCCTTGTCCCTCTTATTCTTCTCATCATTTAACCTTTGAGATGAACCACGGCGCTCATCGACAATCCTGCTATTCACTCTATCTTTAACCACCACACCTTCCTCATTTCTCAAAGAATTGGCCTTAGAAGTCTGCTTTTCAAGCAAACCCCTATTTGACGACCGACTTTTCGCAGCACCTTTTTTTTGTTTAGCACAAGCACCACCCATTCTCAATCACAACATATAAACAATCTAACAATCCACACTCATCATTTCATTTCAGTAAAAAAATTCATCAACAGACCTATACGCAGAAAATCAGTTAACATTCAGAAATTCAGACTCAAACAAACATCCACCACTGAAGCGTCGCGATAATCAACATCAGAACACGCCAGTCTCGAAATCCGAACACAACACAGATCCTCACTGAATCCGAGAAAATCTAGGGTTTCGAGTTACTCAAACTCAACGCTGCGGCCGCCGCATTCGATTGACCGGAGTGATTAAATCGAAGGGCGATAAATCGACGGTTGGGAATCGCCGAGTGTCTGAAATTCGATCGTCTCCAAAAAGTTACCTCTCGTCTTCTTTATTCTTGTTTTAATTAAATTTATAATTAAGCCTTGTGGAATTTGATACTAAAGGAAAGATCAAACAGCCCAAAACACGAGGTGAGCGTCGAGTTATTGTTTAAGCGGCCTGTCTCTCAACCCACTTTATTTCATTTATAAGAATTAGTTAATCAAAAAATTAATTCTTGTAATTTAATACGGGTAATTACAAAAAATGAGATTAACCTAAAGATGTAATGGTGAATCTTTTCCAAAAAAATCTGTCAAACTTTTCTGCGAAATTAAGCATAGGATTTAGAAGGACATTTAAGTTACGTAAGATATGAGGATATTATCTTAACCATTGATTTTGCTTGATCAAACGGTTGAGATTAAATTGATTTTTATTTAAAATATATGGTTGAATTTTCAAAATACAAGAACAGTTGAGATTGACGGTTATCAATATCAACCGTTAGATTGATAGAAATCAATGGTTGAGATGATGTCCTCAGTCTCATAAACTTTAACTGTCTCTCTAGAACCTCTTCCTATTATAAAGTAGATTTCCAACCAATAAGTTTCGTTAGTCAAGTTAATTATGGAAACTATTCTTAAACTATGGAATTTTTATTAAAATTTCTTTAATAATAGATATTTACAAAAGACCATTCACATGATAAATTCTGGTAGATTTTCAAACAATCTAACGTGGTAATGGTACACTCAATGACTGTCTCTTTTAGGTTTATCGAAGGACCATCCATCTTTTGGTTCTCGTAAATAGAAGTTTCAGCGGGTGGATCTTAACTTCCTCCAAACATTCAAAACGAATAAATGTTTTTTAGCCACAAACATAAGTTTTCATATCTATATCAAAGTCGAGTATTGGGAGATTTATCAAATAATTTTCTTATCTTAATAAATCGTCGATTATTGATTTCTTCTAACTTAAATTTGGTTTCAACTTGACCAATAGAGAACAGTTTGAGATTTAGGATCATCATTTTATAATTAGTTCATCTTTGTATCTTACCCAATTTAAATGAAAATCAACTAATATTTTTTCAAACTTCTTAACCTTCTATCTTGAGCTGTATATTAGATTTTATATTTGATGACAAAAAGATAAGTACAATTGCACACCCTCTAACATTAATTAATATGTAAACATTTGGCAAAACAAATTTGAAAATTCACAAATTTGAGAAATGTATTGTGAGAGAAAATAAGAAAGATTTGAAGTGAGCATCGGCTATTTTTGAAATGAAATCAAGTTATTTATAGGGTTTTTACTATACAAAAAAATTCAGATTTTTTTCAAAATTTTGAATTTTTCAGTCGAAAATAAATCTGAGCTGTTAGATCATTGAATAATCTAACGGTTCACATCATACACTCGTTAGTCAAATTAAGCCACACAAATAATGAATGAAATTTGTTTTTGTATGGCTCGTGTACTTCGACATACCCTTAATTTGAATCGTAAATGCGCTTGTGAAGAATGTCCACGAGCCAATCTCCACGAGAGTCTCTTCAAGAATGTCCTCGACCTCGTCATTTCCTCAAACTCTTTCCTGTTGTACGTTCGCCGATCTTTGATAGTGCTCAATCCTTATTGAGATCGTTAAAAATCTACGTAAATGCATATACCCTAAGAGCATCCGCACCCATAAGTGCTATATGCTCTCATAGAACTTCCTGTGAAGGAACTTTCTATTTACTATTCACTACATTTTTTCATATTTTGTACAACCATACATTCTCAAATAGAACTTCCTATTACTATTCATGATAAATTAAAATTTTATATAAAAATTTGTCACTCTTTTGAATTAGATCAAATTTAAATGGCTGAGATTAAAGATTCATTTATATCCATCTGTTGAGCTGAAATAAAGTGGCCCATTTAGCAAAAATTAGGGTTTCAATTTGTCACTTGTTAACACGTGATAACAAAATAAGGAGGAGAGAACGTCCTCTCCAACATCCTCAGAGAGAACGTCTCAGCGAACGTACGCTGGTCGTTTTCTGTGAGCACGCCGCGCTGCTCACTTCTTCTGTTCAAACTTCCTATATTTAGATCGAAACGTTCTATTTCCTATCCCCGGTGCGTATGCTCTAATATAAATTGAAAGAACATTTTTTTCTACATTTATACATTATTTTAAGTGAGATTGTTGGATGTTCCATCCTCCATGTATATAACAAGTTTTCAACAATTCAAGAGAACAAGAAAATACCAATCTATTAGAACAATACTCTACGTAAACGAGTGTCAGCCATTAAGAAATTGACTTAAAGCGATTCATTAGAATTCAAAAAGTGCCAAGATTCAAATCCAAATCCCCAGACCTTACACCGACCGTATACACACTAGACAAGATCTGCGGCGTCGTATTGGGTGTCAATTTATCCACGACCAGCGTACAATTCACCAACACGTAAAACTGCTGCAACCTAATCCGAACAACCTCCACAACCACCGGAACTTTCACCATCACCAGCAATGGAATCCTTCCCGCGTGTCGACTCTCCATCAACGCCTCTTGTAATCCCGACCCGAACGTGCTCTTTCCCGTCAGCGACACCTTCATAATCGTCGTGTTTTCGTACCCTTGGTAGAAAGCTGGTAGCTTTCCAGAGCACAAGATCGAATCTTGGAACTCAACCACCACCGAGCTGTCGTCGCCGTAGACAAACGCGATCTGGGTGTTGGGGTTTTCGGATCGGACGGTGACGACGAGCTCCGCGTATAGGCTGAAATCCATCTGGGCGTCGAATGCGCCGACGTCTATAGATTCGACTTTGTAATTAGGGACTCGGGGACGGTTGATGACGAGGAAGTAAAATGTGCAGCCGACGAGGATGATGACGAGGAGGAGGATGATGCAGTAGCAACAGCAGATGCATTTTAAGCAACATTTGTTGGATTTCTGTTTAGGTTTGTATCTGGGGATGTTTGGGTTGCCATGGTATGGTGGCGGCGGTGGCATCGCATGGGGGTCCAGCATGACGTAGCTCGGCGGTGGTGGTGCCTGCGCTTGCTGCCCATAGCTGTTGGTGTGGTACATTGTGAAAATATTCGATTTTTACAGAATTTGGATCTGGAAAGATTGGATTTTTACAGCATTTGAGTGTGAAAAGAATGAATTTTTACAGCATTTGGTGTTGAAGAATATTGCTTGAATGATTATGAGATGGGGTTGAGTTGAAGATGGTTTTGGGAATTGGTTGGACATGAGAGTTTATAGCTTCTTCTTAGCTTGGAATTTTGTTTGTTTGTTTGTTTAGAAAGCCTTATTTTAGGTTCCCTGGTTTTCGGTCCTATCTGGATTTGAAGCTCCATTTTGAAACATAAAAGGATTATGTGCCAACCAGCTGATCATCTCCATTTAGCTAAGATTAGGACTCGAGTCAGGCAGGTTGGAGTTCAGAGATTTGAGGATACGTTGGAGATAATGCTAGGTTCAAGATTTTGCACTAAAATGTAAGCCTATGCAACTAAGACATGTTTTATGTTTAGTTGATACACATAGCTTCAGTACCGAACAAAAACGACACTATTCAGCCCTTTCTCATGACGACATTACAAAAAGAGTTTGATGTGGATGTATATAACATTGTATCACTATATTCCCTCGGGGCAGTATGCTAGCTAGAAACCAATCCTTCTCGGATGAGTGTCACCAGCCTCTGACTATGAGCCATAAACAACCAGCCAGTATTCCACCCATCATACCCGCTAGTAAGAACAGCACAAGTATATTTCCTATTGCATTTTGCTCCGGTCCCTGTCAGACATGAAAATATATCCTTTGAAATATTTCTCAAGTTCAAGAAAGCTCTTATGCAAGTGTGAATAGGGAATAGACCTTATAGCCATTGGGGGCAGATATGAGGATGCATACAGTGAGGTATCCATTGGATAAGCCTAGGATGGCTGTCAGTAAGAATATGCTTATATGGTCACCATACTTGGAGCTAAAATACAATGCTGGTATGAGTGCACATCGAGCAAGGACGACGAACAATAGGCCTTTTCGTGACTCGAGTGCAACTGGTTTATATAACGGAATGTAACGGCCAATGAAATCAGCTACATTGAAAGTTCCTATCAGGACAAGCACATACCTGAAAATGGGAATTCTATTCAGCAAATCTCCAAGATACTGAATATTATGGCACATTTGAAAGAAAAGTCATGTACCATGTCCCTAAGTAGCTATTTCCGGTGTCTTCAGACAAGAAGCCGGGAAAGATGGAGAAAGTAAGGATGTAGACGAGGAAAAGCTCGAGAGCATAGTCTATGTTTGCCACCAGTAGAGCCTTGGTGCTCATACGGTTCTGTATCATGGGCTGCCCTGACTGTGAATGAATGCCGCTGGCTTGTAGATCACTAGTAACAGACTGGGATCCTTCCAAAGCTGCTTTTGATCGATAATATTTTATAACGGGCAGTTTCGGAAAGACATAAGCGTAGAGAATTACGCAAAGAAACTCGTAGGCTGTAGAGACTACAAAGAACAAGACTGCAAATGTGCAACAAGGTTAGTCCGAAACAAAAAAAAAGGAAAAAACAACTCTTGGATTGATATTAAGGAATATACTTGCGCCCTTGCGAAGGCCCTGGTTGGAATTCTCAAATGCTGCCTTTGTGATCATCCTGATGGCAGTGGTTAGAGCCCCAGACGCAGCCAAACCCGCTAGAAAGGACTGAGACATAGCACCAAATTTTGATCACCAAAATTCATTGGCAAATCTGGCTCACAATGAAAGACTCACCTGCATAAACTCAGGCGCCATATATGACAGGTCTCCAATCATCCCACCCTGAACATGAGCATCTGCAATTCCATATGCGCAGCTGCAGACACATATTCCTATGAATGTCCCAATACCCCCTTCGCCCGCTGTTGCTAAATCAATCTATAAGAAGTTTGTTTACAACAAGAGCATGCAAGCATTCCTGAAATCAAAAAACAACAAAAGGTACATATTCCCTTACAATCAGAACAGTAGAGTTACTTATGAAGAAAATAAGATATCCAGCCAGATTCCGCTTTCTCGTGTTAATTCTAGCCTCATAGTAAGTCAGTATCGCAAGAGTTCCAATGGAGAAAGGCTGATAGACAAGAGTCAGGATTCTCGAAGGATGATAACTCTGCACAAAACATTCAGGTATGATAATGTTTCGTGCTATATGTATTGAATCACAATGTAAGTTTAGTGAATTACAGGGAACATGTATGTGTAGTAATCCACAATTGTGAGCATGCTGTGCCATGAAAACAAGCATCCAACACCCAAAATCCAGCAAACCACCACTGCCCAATACCTTCCCTAAACATATACACATCAGTAGCTGCTGTTTTTTGTTTGGAAAAAACAAAACAAATACTAGGAAAGTTCAGAGACAGGAACCTGCAGCCTTGTTGGCTCAGAAAGTGTAACAGGGCTCCCCATTTTTGGCACCAATGAAGAATGTTTCAGTAGATTAAACAATGCTAATTACTTGGAGATTAGGGTAAAAATGAAGAAGAAGAATCTGATAGCTGCAAGAAACTTCAACTTGAAAATGAGATCAATATTCAATGATATTGCATCTAATACTTGATTAAGAAATGATGATCCTTTATGAACAACATTGTATATTTTATATTTTCATGGTTTTAACTTTAATGAATTTTATGATCTTAAAGTCAACTTAACATATTTTTTAAAAAGGTGCAACACGAGAACTTAACTTTATATCACTTAATAAATAGTTTTAAAAATCTATTTGGCCATCAATTCTCATAGTATAGGAACTTGTGTCTCTTTTTTTGTTTTTCCAAACGTATATGTATGCATTTAATATGGAAAACTATTTTCAAGTGTTTTATTTATTTATTTCATTTATCGCTCAAAGATAGGACTGGTCTAAGAATCAGGAAGGCTTGAATCATATTTAATAATATATTAAATAGGAGTAAGTTCTAGGAGGACGGATAAATAAATGTGAGACAGTGAGACATGATCTCAACTATTGAATACTAATAATCCAACGGATGAGATTTGATTCAAAATAATAACCGTCAATCTCAACCGTTAGGGTTTTTGCAAATCCAACCGCTCATTATATAAAAACTAACTTTAATCTCAACCGCAAATTAATCGAATCTAACGGTTGATATTAAGTCCTTCCATCTCACCTAAATTCTTTATTTCTCTTGAACGTTATCCTATTAAATAGAAAATAAAAAGTTTGATGTAAGTAACAATTCTTTTTATATATATGTTACTACTTTAATAAAATAATTCATCTTGAATTTAGATAGCCAAGTTGATATAGAAGTAGAAACTTCCAATAGTTAATATCTTGATATGATCCCACAAAGTTTATTCACCTTTTTAATTATTTGTGACATTTATTGTAATTAAAGTGGACAATACATGCAGAGATAGTCTATTAGTCATACTTTTTTTGGTGAAGCAATCAATGAATTTGCTAGTTAAAAAGAACATTTTGTACTTAAACAATGTGAGCATGTGACCATAACTTGAGTTCAATTGGATAGAATAAATGATTGTATTCACTATAACGTTATAAAACAATACGAATATGTGAGATTAAATAAAGAAATGACTACAAATCTTTTATCTGAATTGCAGAATTTATAAGTGGAGTATATACATTGACATGGTTAATATGAATAATGTAATAATAATATTATCCCTAAACGAAGGAATGACAAAAAAATGTAAAGACACAGTTTTTATCCGATCACTAAATGCTATAAGACTTTGCTAAAGCTAAAACAATCAGTTGCAGCTGACAAGTCTCACCAGCCTTTGCCAATGAGCCACAGCCAAGCCGAAGTTGCACCGGCGAAAATACCAGCTAGAAGGAACAGCACGAGTATATTCCCCAGCGCATTTTGTTCCGGGCCCTGTCAGACACAAGAAAACGTATCATTTAAACATTTTTCCAGTTTAAGAAACTTTTTATGATAAAGCAGTATTTTACATATACCTTGTATCCCTTGGGAGCGGATGTGAGGACGCATACGGTGAGGTAACCGTTGGTTAGGCCTAGGAAGGATGTCAGCATGATCATCCAACCTTGGTCACCATATTTTGCTGTGAAATAGAAAGCTGGAATGAGTGCAAATCGGGCAATGATGACGCACATTAGGCCTTTTCGTGACTCGACTGTAAGTGGTTTGTATAATGGTATGTAACGACCGATTAGATCAGCCACATTGTACATTGCTATCAACACAAGTGCATACCTGAAAAATGGAACACTATGTCAGCAAAACGTTATAGTTATAAGATGGAAGTTTTGGCATTTTTGGAAACTTGAACAGATGCATCATGAAAAAGACATGTACCATGTGCCTAGGCTGTGTTTGCCGGTGTCTTCGGACAAGAAGCCAGGAAAGATGGAAAGAGTAAGGATGTAGATGAGGAACAAGCCGACAGCATAGTCTATGTTTTCCATCAGTAGAGCTTTGGTACTCATTCGGTTCTGTGTCTTGTCTTGCCCTTCCTGTGACTGAATTCCACCAGCTGCTAGATCACCTGCCACAGTCTTGGATCCTTCGGAGGCAGCTTTTGATCGGTAGTATTTTATAACGGGTAGCTTTGGGAAGACGTATGCGTACAGAATTACGCATAGAAACTCGAAGAATGCAGAAATTGCAAAGAATGTGACTGTCAATGCAACAAGATCAGCACAAAGTTAAACGAAAAAAGTAGATAAATATGTGAATGATTTCCATACTTGCGCCTTTGCGGAGGCCGTCCTTGGAATTCTCAAATACTCCCTTGGTGATCAGTCTGAGTCCGGAGGTCAGTGCCCCTGACGCGGCCAACCCCGCTAGAAAGGACTGAGACATCATAAATCAAGAACATATGAAATTTCCAACAAATACTTAACAAGATTAGTCTGCTGAGCAGCACTCACTTGCATAAACTCAGGTGGCATATAGGATAGGTCTCCGATCATCCCACCCTGCACATTAGCATCTGCTATTCCAAATAAGCCGCTACAGACGCATATTCCTATAAAAGTCCCAAGGCCGCCTTTTCCAGATGTGGCCAAATCCAGCTACAACCATATTTATGCATCCATCAGAAATTCATCAAGCAAGAAAAAGTTACAGAATCCAAAAAGAAACTTACAATCAGAACCAAAGAGGTACTTATGAAGAAGAGACAATATCCAGCCAGATTACGTTTTCTTGTGTTAATTGTCGCCTCGTAGTACGCCAGAATAGCTAGAGTTCCGACGGCGAATGGCTGGTAAACAAGAGTCAGGACTCTGGAAGGATGATAATTCTGCACAAATAAAAACACTTGAGCACTGTTTATTGTTACAGTGATTTTAAGTTACAAATTGATAAAAGTGAGGGAGTGAATTACAGGGAACAAATAGACATAGTAATCAACAATAGTCAGCATGCTGTTCCATGAAAACAAGCAGCCATTGCCCAAAAGCCAGCAAACAGCCATTGCCCAGTACTTGCCCTAAACATATACATCCATCGTCAAAACCCGAAAGCCGCTTTTCGAGTTAAGTAACATAAAAATAGGGTTGAACGAAAGAAACCTGCAGCCTTGTAGGCTCAGAATGTGCATCCATGTTTGGCTCCAGTGATTAATGTTAACCCTAAACCATAAAAATAAATGAGAAAGCTGTGTGATCATCTGAAGATGAATATTTCTTATTACCTGAAAAAAGTGATGGATGAGATGGAAGAAGAATCTGACGAGTGAAAGAAAATTGAGTTGAGATTGGATTCGATTTTAATGCATCTAATGCTGGACAAATCCTACACAACATTAATACTTAATTCGACAGTGCTGTAACAACCTTTTTCTCTTTTAGATAATTATAAACTAATTTTGAGGATTATCGGAAATACTTTGATTATCAAAATCAGCAGATTAAAACTATATCGTTTCGTTTTAATACGGATTTACTAACTTTTTATCCTTTATCTATACGGGTTTACTACGGATCCGAATCCGGTGCAGCGCAGTTATTTGCTGCGAGTTCAAAACGGCGTCATTTTGACGTTTTTTACTATAACCTACATAGTTTTGGATGAACCCTTTACCAAAACTACGTAGTTTTGGATCGCAAATTTATGTTGCAGCACTAGATCTGAATCAGTGTACTACATCTTTTTATCTTTTTACCAGTCTTTACTGACAGTTTTGTAAACTGAACATATTCTTAATGTTGTGTAAGATAATATGATTTATTTATAATAATTCAACAGATAAAATTTAAAGTAAAAAATTCACCTCCAACGGCTCTTATTGTTTGCAAATTTAACCATTAAATTTATTAAATACTAATTTTAGTAAAACAAGATCCGAGGCCCTGATTCTTTTCCCATTAAAATCTCATGAATTATAAATTTAATATGTGAAAATTGAATAAATGCTATTCTTTGAATGGAAGGTGCAGTGCAATCCAGTTTTAAAAAACAAACATGTCTTTTGACAATTGATAAAAACACAAACAAGGCAAAGAGTTTTAAATTTAGACACGAGTTTCACATGATCCAACTGTAAATAATATCATCTCAAAGACCACCGAGATTACCCTCGCTGCGACTCTTGCGCATAGATAGATCTGACCGTAAATTGTTAAGAAGCTTATTACCCATGTCGAAATAACTTGGTTTCTGGCTGACTAATGGTTTTGTTCCGCTAGCTGGTGGGAGTCTTCGCCCATGCCTTCCTCTTGATACTTTCTGAGTTGGAACTGCTTGAGTTTTACGTCCATGAGAAGAAGACGAGACAGTCTTGTGAGCAGCAGTCTTTCTTGCGAGCTTGGGATCTGAACGCAGGGTGCGGTCACTGATGCCCAACCTGAGTGATCTGTCTGCACCATCTTTTAGAGAGCTGGACTTAATGGCCTGGCGATTGTAGTAGGCTAGATGGGGAAGGAGGCCTTGGAGATACTTTTTGAGTTGATCGTCTCCCACATTTTTTTGGGCAGGATTGCCTTCCAAGCTGATGGCCTGCAAGGAGTTGTAGTTTGCAGCTAACTGCCCTAGGCACTTGGTGGTTGATAACTTGTTGAAGCGGAGGTCAAGCACATTTAATTTGAGGAGACGGTGAAGACCCTCTACTTCGCTGATCTTGTTTCCAGCCAAGTACAGCTCTTTTAGAGCGGAACATGAAGCAAGGCCTGGATAAAGAAACAAATTAGACGAGCATTTTGTTATTTTTCAGAACTGAAACTGCGGCACTGAAAAAACAAGTACAAGAAGCATCTTACAGCTCAAAATGTCCTCAAGAGATAAACTAGTTCTGATAAACAGATAGTGGTGCAAATGAAAATAGCATACCATGTCCAATACGGAATATACGATTGTAGCTCAGGTCCAAAACACGTAGTCGGGTAAGTTCCCGAAGGCCCTCAATTGTAGAGATATGGTTCTTTGACAGATTCAACACGTGCAGACCACGAGGAAGAGCCCCAGCAGTTATCGTAACTGCGAAATTAACAGCAGTTACTATGGAAATTGTCAAAAATTGTCCATGAACAGGTTACTAGTTACCTTTTACACATGCGATGAAATTGTTCAAAGCTTATAACCATGAACTAATAACATAAACTAATGAAAGAAGAAAATATATGAACCAAATAGCAGATAATTATAAAGCTCAAAGCCTGAGACTTTTAAAGGCATACCTATTGTGTTTCCGGAGAGATTAAGCACTTTCAAACCCACAAAGGCACTAAGGAAAGGGATCACAACTAATCCATGATTTTCCAAATGTGCTGCTGTAGAAGCAGGACTAAGAGCAGAGATGTATTTCTTGGCAGCTTCCATACCCGGGATCACCTTAGCAATCCATTTTGATAGCAGCCAAGCCATCAGTGATATCAGCTGCTTTCTTTACAGGTTCTATAAAATTGGGCACCAGTTCATCGTCCTCCAGAGGGACACAATGTTGAAGATCCATAACCCACTCCTCTATACGTTTGGTCTTAAAATCCTTGCGGTGGATTTCTTCCCGATGATGACTGGAGGCCACATCAGTGACATTATTTTCCATATCTGCCTCATCAGTAACTGGCATTATCCAATCTTTTGCTGCAACATAGTCATAAGAATCATATCCGTCTACAGCCGGGAAATCATACATATTTGTATCATTTTTAACGAGGTTGTCATCTCTTTCTTCGTCTTGGCTCAGTTGTTCTTCCATAACCTCATGAAAAGAGTTTTCTTTTCTCCTCATCTCTAGAACATGTAAATCCAAGGAGGATCTAGATCGTACTAGTTTAGGAGATGGGCATAGGCAGAAATGCTTGGGCAGGAGCGGGATTTTATCATGACTGGAATCGCGCGAGGGGTATGATCACTGACATCTTCCTTAGCAAATTCATCAGATAATACAGCAGGATCAATTGCATGGATATCTTTCTCAGGAAGCTCAGAACCTCCTACGGAGAATATTGATTCATCAACCGCCCTATTAGAACTTACTTGAACAGAATCACGAGGAAAATCTATGTACTGGTTTGAGTAGCTTGCAACTTCATCCTTTTTGTCATCCAGCCCAATCAATTCATTGCTATCATGTGTTTTTTCTGTTTCGCTCTCATTATTGCTGAAAGATGCCCGATGTTCCTCCAACAAAACACATCCGAGGGACTTACTTTTCTTTAGTCCCGAGTTTTGGCTCTTGAGGTCGTTTATTGCATCCATTTCACCAGAAGCCTGGCGATGTTCAACGAACGATAAACTCTTTTCAGTCTTAGCTTGCCTACTAATTCCCGAGTCTTCTTGTGCTGCCATCACAGATGGGTTTAAGGTCGAGCCGATGTTATATTCTTGTGCCTGCATTGTTACTGCAACAGATGACTGAGTCGCCTTCTGAAAGATAAGAATAAAGATCATGAGTTCATAAAAATAATGGCAGTCTCTCTAGAAATTGCTGACGAAGTATTCAGTTACCTTTGGTTTGTGAGTGTGTGGGTGATAATGGAAGCAAGAGAGCTTAAACATTCTTAAAGTTGTCCTGACAACAACTTCATTCACGCATTAATCGAACTAAAATTATATATGATAGCTCAAACACGAACTAAAAATTTCCTACGCCTAATAATGTGCAGAAAAAATGTCCTTGGTGTAACTGTATTGTAACAACTTGCAGCGAGAATCCAAGTTAGCGTTCAACCGTAGCAGATATTAGCCATAGTCAAGAGATAACCCAACTGAAACACGGCAAAATCTCCAAATGTGAGATGATCGTGATCGCCTTAACACAGATATTAAAGTTAACCCATCACTTTTTCTCCACGCCCATTCAGAGGAGGTGCGAAAAGTGTTTCTATTGATAGCAGCAGCCAGAATGAAGGAAGACTTCTGTCAATTAAACTAACGAACTTTAAGCTATGCATATAACACTTCAACCTGTAAATTGTTAAGCAAAACACTAATTAGCGTACAATCAATCCATGATATCAAAACACAAACAACAAAATTCATAGCAATTCAACATCAAAATACATACCAGAATCAAACAAACAAACAAAAAGACCTAATCAGGCAACATAAATCAATTAGATAGGATAAATGAAACAATTGGAGCTTGGAACAAAATAAAGGGTATGAACAAGATCTAATTTTTATGGGAGGCAACAGGTATGAACAAGATCTAATCATTTAGCAACAAAAGGGTTTGACTAATTATCATCAACAACAACAAGAACAATGAAATAGAGGGTGAAACATATCTGCAGATGAATAAAAAAGCAATCTTGCGGAAAGAACCAAAAAGGGGTTGGAGAGGGAGGAGGAGGGACCTGTGTGTATCCAGATTTGCAGGGAGAAGAAGCGAATGCCTAATTTTTCTTCTGGAGGAGAATAAAAGGAAGATTTTGTTGAACGTGATAAAAACGAATATAAAACAAGTACGAATAGATAAAGAAGAAGAAGAAGAAAGTCATATGCGAATAAGTAAAAAACTTTTCTTTGAGAGTTAATCTTGGGTTCAGATTAAAAAACAAAAAGATATGGACTTGAATTTTTTGATAAATATGAATCTTTATTTGAAAAAGTAGAGTAACGATTGAGAGACGGAAAAATATGATTGCAATCATTGACTTTGATTGATCAGATAATAAGAATCAGATAAAATTAACGGTTAAGATGATATCATTCGATTCTATGAAACTATAAGTATCTATCCTAATCATTTTCACAAAAAGTATTATAACGAATAAAGGGTAAAGATCTAGGAGGACAATTAAATATTTGTGAAATCGTAGGACATGATCTCAATCGTTAATTTCTAATCATCCAACGGACGTGATTAAAAGTAAAAAATCTCCAAATCCAATCGCATGGTGTTTTTCGCAAATCCAAACGCCAATTTTAATAAAAACTAACTTTAATCTCAACCGTTAAATTAATCAAATCACCAATTGAGATTTCGTCCCTCCATCTCACAAATACTTAACGTACTCCTAGAACTTAACCCAACGAATAAATACTACTCCCTCCGTCCCATTTTGAGTGTCCCATTTGAGAACTTCACGGTTTTTAAGAAAATTAAAAAATATGAGATAAAAAGTAAGAAAGAGAATGAGTGGGATAAAAAGTATGAAAGAGGGTGTAAATGTAGAGGTAAAAAAGTTTCTATTTTAGAAAATGAGAATATCATTTTGGGACATCCAAAAAGGAAATGAGACACTCATAATGGGACGGAAGGAGTAGTAATTGTGGGTTAAGTTCATGCCAAATAATAAGTTTTGTATATTAAATTGCAATCGTTGATTTTGATAATTCAACTGTTAAAATTTTAGTTAGTTATAATTACGTGAGCAATTGAATTTGTAAAAACCCTAACAATTGAGTTTTACGGCTCTGTTTGAAATTAAATCTCATATAGTAATCGTTGATGGAGATCGTGTTTCACTATCATACATTTACTTACGTTTTTGAACTATAATTCAATAAATGACGTTGGTAGAGATTTTAAATTACTCTTCAGTTTGTTCAAATAAGGAAAAAAATTAAGGAGGACGATATCTTTTTGTGAGTCAGTGAGATACAAATTAAAACCGTTGATTACTAATAATTCATTTTTAACTAAAAATAATTGTAAATCCCACCGCCCATGCATTTTGCAAATACAATCACCCAATTTTAATTAAAAATCAATTTAATCTCAGTCATCAAGTTAATCAAATCAATGGTTAAGATTAAGTCTTTCGTCTCACAAACATATAATGTATCTCCTAATCTTTATCCGATTCAAAAATTCTAGAATTTAAATTAATAATAGTTTACTCATTGAATTGATAAATTCAAATAGTGCAGACCTTTAATTGAAAATTCTGAACATTTATTTGAAAGTTGTATAACTGTTAATAGGGGATTCAGATCACATGCAGCAAAAGCTATTTGCTGCGAGACAAAACTACGTAGTTTTGTTAAAGGGTTCCTCAATATAACCTGGGGTTTTAATAAATATCATCAAAACTACGTCGTTTTGGTACTCGCGCAGCACCGGATCCGAGTCCGTTAATAGGAGGGTTTGGGCTTTATATATAATAAAGATTATTATTTAATGTATACTCTGATTATGGTTCTCTTTAAATCATTCTTAATCACATGTTTTACTTTTTTATTTATATTTCTAAAATTTTCTTCTCAAACAAACAAATCTGAACAAAGAAGGTACTTTTCAATCAAAAAAATTTAGTCATAAATGTGAGATCAATAACATTAACAGTTGAATTATTTTCATTAGCACTCATAAGAAAAATTATAGGAAATGATATGATCTCAATCTTTAATTTTTTATCAATTTAATAATTGATATTTATAATCGTCAATTTGTAATCTCCTATGTATTTTGCAAATCAACTCCCAAATTATTAAATTATTTCCGCTAACCCTACCCCGTACTACATAATTCTAATCCTGTATATAGCAACAAGACCAATTGCATTTATTATACAATGAGTCTGACCGTCGGTGGCTAGGTTACAAATATTCGTGATTCGTATTATTAAGAAATAAATTACAATTACTTCCTCCGTTCCACTATGTTTGTCCACTTTGATTATTTTATACCTCACATATAATCAAAAAGATGAACAAACTTTGTGGGACGGAGGGAGTATTATAATTGGGAGGTACTATTATTTAAAGCCGTCATTTTCAACAACCGTGAGAATTGAATACTTTTGGCTTGGGATGACAAGTTTCATTCTGTAATAGTTTTTCAATAGGTTAATAAATGACAAACATATTTTCGAAACAGTTGCGATCAAGTATTGTCTAGATGGGGTGGTGGCCTTATGATTAAGACCAAAGAGTATTAAATTTCTGTAAGTAATGAGACCATCTAAAAAATTTCCGATATTAGATTTGGGTACATAAGGGCACACCAACTTTGCTCGTGACATAAGGGCATTTTTGGACATCCTGAGTATGTTTGCTAATAAATTTTAATTTTTTAGTATTTTTTCTAATATTTCTTAATATCAATTTTAGGATTTCGATTTTCAAAGAACAATCGTTGCTAGACGATTAATTTATTTTAATATAAGTTCTAGAATTTTTCCTGAATAATTCTTCCACATGCATATGCTGTTTCACTATGTTCGAATAAAATATGTGACCAAAAAATAGAAAATCAAGAGATGTGCGGAGTAGAATAGCTGGGAGATATGCGGAGTAGAAAACTACTCTCTCCGTCCCATTTTGAGTGTCCCATTTGAGAATTTTCACGGTTTTTAAGAAAATTGAAAAATGTGAGATAAAAAGTAAGAAAGAGAATGAGTGGGATAAAAAGTATGAAAAATGGTGTAAATGTAGAGGTAAAAAAAATTCCATTTTAGGAAATGAGAAGATCATTTTGGGACATCCAAAAAGGAAATGAGACACTCATAATGGGACGGAAGGAGTAGTGTCTACTCCCTCTGTCCCATTATTAATGTCCCATTTCCTTTTTGAGTGTCCCAAAATCATCTTCTCATTTCTAAATCTTATCGTAAATGAACATGTTTTCTTTAATTTTTCACCACATATTTCTCCTCTCTCTACCTTTTTCACCACTTATAATCTATCAAATCACTTTTTTTCTCTTTCCTTACCACACAACTATCTTTTTCAATTATTTTTTATTTCATTCCTTAAAAACCGTACAAAGAACCAAATGCGACATAAATTAAGGGACGGAGAAAATATTTATTTACTCACTAAGTTGATTGAGAGTGATGTTAAGTACTTGAAGAATGAGTGCACAAACTTTATGAATAAAGTTGCGTTCCTTAAGTCGTTTGCAGATGCAGACAACAGACGTCATGATGAATGCCAAGTTCAGCAATATCATCTCTAATTACTTGTACCAAAGCTTTCATGAATGTTAACATAAACTATATTGAAACTTCCTTCTAGAGAAACAATTGAAGTTTTGTGAGAAACAATTGAAGTTTTTTAAGACGGAGAGACATCATCCCAAACCTTAATTAGTATACATCCAATGGTTTATATTCATAACCGTCAATCTCAACCGTCCGTGTATTTTGCAAATCCAATCATCTATTTTAATCAAAAATCAATTTAATCTCAACTGTTAAATCAACCTAAATCAATGGTTTAGATAATCTCTTCATATCTTACAAAACTTAATGTCCATCTGAAACCAAACTCCATTGAAACATACTTTAAATTGTGCCACTATAAATGCGTATTGAATTATTAAAATTGATTATAATTTATATGTATATATTTGAAAAAATAAACGGATGAAAATCACAATTTTGAACATATAAATATTAGTTGTTGTTAATCTTTGAATCATACCACACATGACAATGCTTAATTGCCAATTCTCCTGAAACTATTCAAATAATAATATATGTACACGATTATTTTAAACCAAGTGTCAATTTAAAATCGTGATCGGATTTGTCATTGGAACCTTCTACTCAAGTGTTGTAATTAAATTATTGTCCGTCTGCTATTGTTTATTGCCACGGTCACTGTTTTGCACTTCGTGTCCAACTTCAATAAAATTATACTTTCCCTATGGTTGTGAATGTGAATGAGTTGGTTAGATAAATAAAGATAAAAATATAAAATGTGAAGTTGAAAATGAAATGATTAAAAATGAAAAAATATTAGGAAACATAAAAAAAGTGAATAAACATCAACAAATTTCTGTATTACTCCGTACTAAAGCTTAAGGTTACAAAATGTCAGCAAAACTAATTTATTTGTAATGTATGTATCCAACAAAATATTACTCCAAACTAAACTTAAAAGAAGTGTTTAGCTGTTTTATCTCAATTGCTCAATTTAAAAGTTTAGCCTTTTGGTCGAATAATTTGACACATTTGTTCATTATTCCATAGCAGTTAAACATTTTATTAAGCCCTTGCAATTAAACATCATACTACGAAATAATACACCCAAAAAATTGATTGATATCAAATGACTTGCAATGTTGGCTCAATTGAAATTTTGGTAATAATTTCATTCAGTCACACATAGTTCACAACACTATTTCCTATAAAATTTCATATAATCATTTACACTTCATAAAGTTCACAACTGTAGAAGTAGTTCAAAAAATGATTTAATCATTAACTATCCAATTTTGAATTTTGCTAATCAACTACTCTCTCCGACCCACAAAGTTTGTCCATCTTTTTGATTATATGTGAAATATAAAATAATTAAAGTGGACAAACATAGTCGGACAGAAAAAATATTCCCTAGAAAATTCCAAACTGTACTCATTGTTCATTCTGCAAATTTTAAAAAATGATTAATTATACTGATACAAAATCAATCTATTCCAAATTGTAAATATGTAGATATTAATTAATTCACCTGTTGAAGACGCTTAATTGCCGGAAGCCTTCTGCCATCACATACCAAAGATGAAAACGACGACGCATCGTATGTTAACGGCACGACCTGATTCTCACATTCTTCTTCATCATCTTCATTCCAATCCTCATCAGATTCATCACTATAAAACTCATCATCATCCGTAACCGTCGCCTCATCAACAACGCCGTCATCACTCTCTTCATCCTCCGCCGGTCCGACCACTGTGCACTTCTCGCATTCAGTCACCGTAATTCCTAACCTCGCGCCGCACGCCTTCCACGATGTGGCTGACTGGCACGTTTTACACAGTAGCGTCCGTGTGTGTCTCGCTACTAGAAAATTCGCTTCGTGTACTTTTAGATCGCATCCTGCGCAGAGAAACGCTTGATCTGACTCGCAGTGTAATGTCGCCGGTAGTTGGCATAGCTCGCACTTCTTCATCGATTCTCTATGACTTCTTCTGCGGAAACAAAGAAGAATGTATATGGAAAGAGTATATATTCAATGACGTTTATACCCTTGTAGTCTATCTCATATCTTATCTTTTTACCCTGGCATTTTCGTAATAACACATAAAGATGAGGGTGAGAAGGTACCTTGCGGAGGAGTTGCGGTTTGTGCGTTGGTCGCATGAATCAAAACGCGTATCGTGTGGCTTGTGATTTAAGTTGCTTTTATTTAAAAATACGGACGGTGGTGAGCATTGTGTGGTCTGAACACTGCCACGTGGAGTGATGCTTGTCGTTGTATAGATTTGCTTTTCTTACACATGGCGAATTGACGTCCAAGAGAGAAATTCAAGTTTTTGACTGATGAAGATATTTTAGGTCTGCCGATCCTGTATAATTGAAAACGTGAAGAGGGTCCAAATTCGTGCTTCACGTTGGAATTTAACTTTTCTACTGCATATAATATTTGTATAAAGAAGATGAAGATTGTTAGTTAGCATTTGATGTCGTTTGAAGTAGTACAACATACAATCCCTTGTGATCATGATATGTTGCTTTCTCTCTTGTACTCACTTCCTTTCTCCTCTTTTATGTCTATACATGATAAGTTTCTGGACATTTACAGAACATTCTTGCTTTCCACTTCATATAGATGAAAAAGTGATCACATGGCCTTCCACAGTTCTAGTTTCCCTCAAGCTGGTGGAATGCACAAATTTGAGCCGGCTCATGGAATGTGCTTTTCATTTGGGGTCATATTAACGGATACTATGAGGTATCTTCATCGGAACTAGAATCATTATCCACTCTCCGTTCTTGGATAGCTGGAAACAGTCTCTGTTGAACATCTGATAACTGTGACCGTGGCTGGCGGCTCTCTGTGGAGGAATCTGAGGCTGTTGAATCTTGTTTTCTCGGAGTATGTGCTTTTGTCAAGGATAACGATTGTTGTATTCCGTTGCACACCTTATCCAACATGACAAGGAAGTCACGTACAATAACAAACAAGCGCAGGCCTTCTTCCCTTCCAGCATTGCCATGGAAGTAATCTGCAGTGCTTTTGATTAAAGCCATTATTTTCTTTTCCTGTTCAATGTGATGGGGGATATCAGCTTCTGCTAGTTCCACAAAACTGGCAAGTTTCCTATGAAACTCACTGTCTTCATCTAAGTTTTTCATGTCAGTGTTCAAAAAGTCCCTTGTTTTAAGCAGCGCATGTCCAAGTTTAGAAACAGAGCTAGTCAGTCCATCAGCATCGATAACAGCTGCCTTTTTTACATCTTGTAGCTCTGTGCTGAGTCCTGAAACAACCTGCAAACCCAGGTTCTTGTAGTATTCTTCTGTTTTCTCAGTATCTTCATGGACCAACTCATCTACTTTTATGTTAGACGAGCCGACACTTTGGCTTTGACTTTCTCTGGCTATACGAACAGCCCGAATGCCCTCAGAACGGGTCATTTCTTGAACAACAAAGTGCAAGAGGGTAGTCTTGCCATCCGTCCCCTTTACGTCAGAGAGTTTTAAGAGGGTATCCAATTTAAAAGCTTGAGCTCCACCTCGGTATGTCCCATCATTCATACGATTTCCAGTCTTTAGAACCGCTTCAAGTAATTTCAAGAAGAGTCGGCTGTTTTTGAGTTTGTCACAAGCCACCTAAGATTTAAAGCAGATAAATATTAGATGAAATATTTACAATAATTTTTGAATTTAGGTGTACAATTGTTTACCATCATTAAGGACCGCCGATGAATAATTATTTTGCTAAACTAAACTCAATAACAGGAAACCAATATAATTTATTCATGTCTTACCTCCAAAGTTTCATGCGACTCTTTAATGTTTGTGACCTCCTCCTGGTAAGTACTCATCAGCAACAACGATTCAAGACGCTTGAAAGCATGAGGAATTTCAACCAAACGTTTTAAGAAACGCTCTGCAGGGCCCAGCTGAGAGACCTCGCCGTTGTAGAGCCTAAGTTTGAGTTCCTCATCAGCAGATGGTGCCATCTTGATTAATGTCTGAATGAGTTCTGCTGGGAGTTCGTTTCCTGAATCAAATAAGTCACCGAAGCACATTTATACCACTATATGAAACCACCAGTAATATTTAGACATCTGAGTGGCATGGCAAGCTATGTGCAAGAAAGAACATCGAGAACTGAGAAGTTAATAATGATAATGCAAAGCATATTCAGTCACTAGGAATCAATAAATATTAGAATGAAGAAGACATACCTTCTAAAAGAGCATCACAGACTTCTTCAGTAGTCACATTCAAGGCCCGTAGAAGAATTGATAAGTTTTGTGCCTTCCTAGGATCAATTATCTTTATGTATTGTGGTACATTATCAAGAGAAGGAGATTCCTTCTTGCGCTCTACATTGTTCTTATCCATAGGGGCATATCCAAACAGAGATTCCATCATTTCTTCATTGACCCTGCAAGTAACATAAATATCAAGTTAACTAGATGTGAATTGAAACTCCCAGAAACAAATGATGTTCTAGAGTTAATGTACGATAAGAATGTATAGCCATACTGAAAGGATCCAGCTTTGAGCTCATGCCAAACCATCGACTGATCATCAGTGGCCTGCACCTTATCCCAAAAGAAGGGTTTTAATTTGGCCTTTTGGGCTTCAGGTTCACCTTTAGAGTTCTCGCTGCCTCCAGAAGCAGTGGATCCTCCAGGAGCACCTTTTGGTGTAGGCTTCAACCTACCTGGAGGTGGAGGAGGGCGAGCACCTTTTGGTGGTGGTGGTCGGGGTGCTGGAGCAGGAGGAGGTGGTGGTGCACTTGATGGAGCGGTGACTGACTTAGCCGGAGGGGGAGGAGGAGAGGGAGCCTTGACTGTTCGATCGCCTGATGGTTTCCCACCAATTGTACTGTCATTTGCTGCTGCAGCTGCAACATTAAAAGTAGACTCTATCTGTCCACTTTTGACATGGAACTTTTTGCTACTTGCTGGGTTCTGAGGACCTTGAGAGTTTTGGGATGAACCTGAAAACCAGGCATGAACAAAGTTGACAAACTACTTAAGATATATGCTGAGACATTTCACAATTTAGTAGAAATAGAATAATGCAATATAATACCATCTGAAAGATCATCCAAGCTCAAGTTTAGAAGTGGCCTGTCATCTTTCGGTGCATATTTTGGACCAACTTTGTTCCTTCTATTTTTCAGCAAGTAGATAAGCAATACAGCTAAGACAATAGTGGCCACTGACATCAAAGCTATCAAAGCAATAAGTACTTTCTTTTTATGAGCATAATCATCGTCATCAGCTGATGGCACATCTGACCGTGGAATCCGAGGCAGTCCAGGAGAAGGATGTACAACAGATGGTGGTGAACGCTTTACCAAAGGTGGAGGAGGAGCCGACTTTACTGGAGCTTCTGCAGGAGGAGAGACTACTGGTGATGGTGACGGCGAACTGGAGGGTACTAATGCAGGACTAGGAGACGGCGCTCCAAATGGGGATGACACAGGAGCCGAACCAGAAGAAACAGTTTGTCGTATTACAGGCGGCCTACTCACCAGATACCTTCTTCGAGGACTAGGCTGATCATCAAAATACTTGGCAATCGAAGAGATGGAGTAGCTACTCGATCCGCCACTTGTCGAGCAAACTAAGAGAATTTGCTTGACATCAGGAGGCAAGGAATTTAAAACAGCATGCCAGTATCTTTTTTTCAACAACACAGTTTCAGAGTTTGCTTGGTTAAATACACCACTAGCTTCTTCCCATACAAAAAAGAAACTCATATCTTGCACATAATCCTTCATCATCATCACCTCTTCCCTACAATTCCTCCATATCTTCTCCGCCTACAATCCACATATTTTGTAAAAAAATCATTTGCAAAATTCTCAGTTAGACATTTCATCAAACACGTAAAGCGCATAATCACATCATACCTGAAACTCATCAATCTCTCCCATCCACAAACGATCATCATGATTCCGAACAATAGACTGCAGAGCTCTCCTGCTGCCTTCAGATGTTCCGATCACAAACGCACAAACCAAAGTCACACACACAAATGTCGCACCCAATTTTCCCCTCCCGGCATCCATGGCATCGATCATAATCAGAATAACGACGTCGTCCGTTCCATCTCATCTCATCTACGTTCAAATTGCTCTCTCCCTCCTTACCTCCGCAATCAACGAAAGAATCTCAGAAACCGAAAACCCTAGAAAACAACAACAGCGTGAGAAAAAAGGATTTTGGAGATTCGAAAACGTACGTATCGGCTGGGGATTTAGAGAGAGGAAAATAAAACGGTTTTGCGAGGGAAGAAGCGAGAGAGAGAGAATGAAAAAAAAAGTGACGAGACAGAAGATGACAGCCACGGCCAGCAATCAGCCTCATGCCACCTGTCTCTTTTCCTACCTGATTCTAAATCGAGCCGCTTGGTTCAACCGTTAAATCCTAATCGAACCTGCTTAGATTGAAAGACGATAATACTCTTTTGTGACAATAAACCAAACGACATCACGTGTCAACGACAACAAGCCAGGCTGGCGTTGTTCCTCTCAGTGGCTATCATCGTTTCACTTCAGTTGGAAAACGAGACAGCAACAGACACAATTTACTCAGGATTTGTTGAAAATGGGGATTTGTTACATAGGGAAAGCTACGAAGATCTTCATTTTCATTGTTACTGTGTTTGTTATTATTGGTATTGTTGTCGGATTCGGATTGATCCATCACAGATCCAGCAACAGCAGCAGCAACTCATGCGAAGGTCGAGTCTCGTGCTTTCCAGTTCCCAATTCAACTCCAATTCCTACGACCGCATTCAATCCTCCAACAACCAGTTTCCTCTCTCCACCGCCGCCATCTGACCAATCACATAACAACAACGCTCCTGCTCCACCCGACCCGAACCCGAAATCGTCTCCACCTGACCCGATTAAAGATCCTCAGCCGCCACCACCCGACTCGAGTGAGATTTCTCCTCCGCCGCCATCTGTTCCGACTGGGGATCCTCCTCCGCCGCCTCCCGATGTGGTGACCGGATCTCCTCCGCCTCCTGAAGTGGTATCCGCATCACCTCCGCCGCCTGAAGTGGGGGATGAATCTCCACCTCCTCCGCCACCGGCTGTGGTGACAGGTGCACCGGCCCCGGGATTGAGTCCTCCGAGTACAACGTCTGGTCAGCATCGTAAATTTCTGACACATTTTTAATAGTAATTGTTTGGCAGTGTAAATGTTGATTGTTTATTTAGTTATGGGAAACTGGATCGGAGTGCTTATTTTCAGCAGGTGTTTAGATTTTTGGTTTAAGACGATGAGTATAAATGTTCTGCTCCACCAGCAAGTCAACATGAGTCAACAATAACTGGGGACACTTTTCTTCAAACAAAAATATTATTTTAATTGCATATTTGTATACTCTTTTTTAATGTTAAATGACATTATCTATACATTAGTACAACCTCCGGGGAAAAGACAACACTGATATTTATATTTTTATTAAATATTGAGACACAATTTCGACCGTTGATTAATAATTCAATGCATTAGATGTAATTTCAAAGTAATTGTTAAATTTTACCGACACGTATTTTTTACAAATTCAATCGTTATATTTAAATAAAAATCAATTTAAACTCAAAGGTTTAGACTTAGTCTTCCATCTTACAAAAATTGAAAAAGATAATATCCCTCTAAATTTTAACCCTACAACCTCTCATATAAATTGGTTGAAAGATGATGTGTGGACGACTTCCAACAGCAAAAGGGTTGACTAGGGACCAGCTTAATTGGTTGAATCAGACCACCTAGTTTCAGAGTCTGAAACTAAAAATAACTAACTGGCACTCTGCCACTGAACTCTACTTGCTAGCCCGTCAGATGCGCTCATCTCAATGTGCCAAAAGTGCATAATAATTACTAGTAATAAACTTAACACAAAGTGGTTCTAAGTGGGATGGGAATGGGACAGCAATTACATGCGGCCAAACTACATTTGTAATGTTCCATAATGCACACCCCGTGACACTTGCTGAACCTACTAAAAACTGAATAAATTTATCATGTAGCACAATCCATTTCTTTCGACTCATGAAAATGCAACACGCTTGTTCAGTTAGGGGTATTTATCAGACTGGTTTCATCCTAAAATCCTAAGTATAGACCTTAAAAATGGATGAAATAATTTGGTCAGTAAAAAATCGGACCGAGCCTCTTTAAAATTCAAAGTTTACGAACTTTTGAAAATCTCCGTTTGGTTGCATGGAAAAATGAGTGGAAAGAAAATTTGATGAAAATTTTAAAGAAAAATATGTGGGTGTGTTTGGTTGAATTATGGAAAATGAAAAAATTTCGAAGGAAACAATATAAAGTGTTCTTATGCATAATGATTTACATTTGCCTTTTGATTTCTTCATCTGAACACTCAACCTTGCTCATTAGAACTCTCCTCATCCCACCACTCTTCTTCATTTTACCAAAATTATGCCACAATATTTACGATAATGGTTGAAAATGAGGATGAAGAAGACGGTGGACTGCAAATAGACGTGATGGAGTTCGTGGATTATCACCTCTCCATAAAATGACAGCATCACTTAGGATGCACAAGAACTGATGCATATGCTAAGAATGATTATATAAGAATTGGCAAAAGCACAACCATACAAAGTCTCAGAAGAATTGAAAGAGTTGTAAAATATTCAGTAACGAATGTATGGAGAAGGCCAAATATTGAAGACAAGGCTAGACTGCTGTCGAACACCCAGGCTTTCCAAGTTCTTAAATGACCCCATGTTGTAAGATGTTATGGAAGTATTCTCCAACTACTACGTGAGCGCCCAAGGGGGGAATCACAGACCTCTAGACCTTCTAAGGGTTCACTCTTTTGTCGTGTCAATTGTCCAAAGGCCAAGGAAAATCTACAAAAATTAACCAGATGATGAAAATGTGTATACAAACCAAAGTTTGTGGTATGGTAACACTAGAAAAGTTGATACAGAGTTGAGAAAACCCATCAAACAAAAATCAGCATGGCATGGGAGACAAGTAAACATATAACAAATGGGATCTATAAAATGAAATATGATCTGCTAGGTTGATTTGTTAGATTAGCTTCTATTTGTAGGTAGTTTAATTATAGGCACTTGGGTAAGGATAAGGAGTGTTGGAAATGAGAACATAATAAAGAGAACAAAAGCCCCATTTGTCACAAGTACCTTCAAAAT
This sequence comes from Sedum album, assembly GCA_006409495.1. Classification (NCBI taxonomy): domain Eukaryota; kingdom Viridiplantae; phylum Streptophyta; class Magnoliopsida; order Saxifragales; family Crassulaceae; genus Sedum; species Sedum album. Next base: position 230,437 of record QZGG01000079.1, read on the forward strand.
CCTCATACATTGTGGCTGCTATTGGAACCAAGTAATTTGGTTTCTTCACTTGGGATCTCATTCATGGAAACACCAGTCGGGCTAGATTTATTCGTCATTTTGTTCCACTCATTCTCAACTCGGAAGAATGCCCATTGAAACCGACGGTAGATTTCAAGGGAAGCGATAGTGAATACTGTAATATGGTTGTGCCGAAGATGAGCTGACAGCTTGTATGTCCATGTGCATCGCAGAATCAAGTTGCTGCCAAGTACCCAAAAGAATACCTGCAAATCAATTACAAATATAGTATTTAGAGCGTCAATTTGATCAAGATATGGCTTGTAAAATCAACCATGATTCATTGTTACCCATTTCCTCCCATGAAATACTTGCGAGAAGAGGCTCGGTCTGTTAAACTTGAATACCCGCGTAAGCACACTGAAACAAATAAAAGCATGCCAATGACATTATTAAAAGTTCTCATTGTCTTAAACACACACACAGGCGAGCACACTTTAATAGCTAATGTTGTGAAGTTTGAATTAGGCAAGCCACAAGCTTTCCGTTTGCCAGACATAATATCCAACAGGAAAGATCAAGTATAAAGTTGAAATGCCTAAAATCCCAAGTGTCAAGTACTTCATCTTTTAAAGTATTAGAGAGAAGAATTCTATTCATGTACCTCAGATCCCAATCTCGGGTAACATCCCAGTAAAAAGAATACATGGAATTGATAACGCCTGACAGCAACCAGAGAGGACGATAAACATTTGTCCAGCGATCTGGGAGGACGTGATACTTCAGTGCTGATAGAAATATAACTGGCACCGCAGTTGAATACTTCAAAGCTGAATCATAAAAACAGTAATCAGAAATCTAAAGTCGTGGATAGTACTCAGCATACTTCACATATATCTAGTACAAGTATCAATATGGTTATCTTGATACAGATGCATTTTATAAAGGCATGGCAATAAAATGAGCAATAGAGGCACTTTGTAGCGAAGAAATTTACCATTCAAAAGGGATGTCTTTTCGCGTGTATCCTTGTACTGGCGAAGACACTGAAAGAGTCTGAAAATGTAAGGCAGCACGAGAACGATGGGGATTGCGGCAGAATGGCTACCACAAACTGAATCAGCTTCAAACCACGCAATTGTAGCAACCTGCAGTAATTCAAATTGGAGTCACCTTCTAACAAAAGAAACAGTTTTTTAACAAGACCCAATTTCACATTTGAAGCCTTTCAAACTATTTACAAACCTGTCGATGAACCATGCGACAGATAGATCGCTCCATATCTGAAAACACCTGCACGAAATGATTACAGTATTAATTTAGGAGAATGCATTTAGTTCAAACAAACATAATAGTTATAAATCTACACAGAGAAGCAGATTGATGTTTGACAACAGCAACAGTGACTCTATATGGAACATCTGAAATTCCATGCCACTTGCTTTGCATTTGGAACTTGGGAATATTAGGGGAAAGAAATGAAATGGAATTCCCTTCCAGAAAATGAGTTTCTATTGGAAAGTGATTTAAAAAAGTTTGAGTTATCTAGTCTAACTTTATTTTCCAAAACAACCAAACATACTGTCTAATGATCCTAGATTTTTCTTCCCATCCTTAATCTCTTCCATGAAGCAAAGTAGGCCTTCAAGATAAGTCATTCGGTGCTATTTCATGGATATAAAGCCCAATGTTATATCAAAATTTACATACTAGCAATTTGTAAGGCAAAGTTTTAGTTGTAATGGTTTTCGACCTTCGACATTGAAGTCATGATATCAGCCAAGAAGAAGTCTGGGAAAGTAATTGCCTGCAATAGACAAGAAAGATTACCTCTATTTCTCCACTTATCATTAAGGGAGGTGTTGTTACACAAGGATTAAGGGATCAAACTATCCAAACATTAATAAATACAAAAACTTGCCTGTAATGGCAAGATAATGCGCCAAATAGTTCTCAACAGAAAGTAACGAGATGACAAGAAGAATATATCAAAAGGGGATATGAGGATCATTAAAGAAGCCGCATATAAGAGAACCTGTGAAACATTAAATGGTTAGGTCACAATAGCAAGAAATATTATAAAAACCAACAAAGATTCAATAATTGTTAGATATGCCAAAAAGGAAAATGTGCTGGATATCATGTATGTTTGAATGAACTAAACAAAAAAGACGGAAACAGGGAAATGAAAGAGGAAGCATCTATTACACTGGTTGGAATGCAGCGAGGGATACTTCACCATGCGAATAAAGATATAGGTATGATGTCATACTGGTTGGAACAACAATAGTCATCCAGGTAGCACACTGCAAACATTGGGGACAGTTCAAGTTATTTTTGTGTATCTAAATTAATAAAGTGCTGAAGCTGAAGAATTATTTTGAAAAATTGAACATTCTGAAAAATCACTACTTTGCTGGGGGGTAGTAGCACATTATCAAACCTTCCATATTTCATTGTGGGTCAAATGGGACTGGTCTAAGTCAAAGATTTTAGCATAATTGATGGTGGAGTTGGAAAAGACCCACAAGTTGACTCCCCAAAGCCAAACCATAAGTTCTGCAGTAGCGAAGACAATGAGAAGCAGCTCTCTAAGAAAAAGAGAACATACAGACCGAAGGCACATGTAAAAATAACCAAAAAATACTCACTAACCACAAGAAGAAGAGGATTATAGTAGAGAAAAGCCTCATAGAGAAACAGATCCCACTTTTCACCAATTCGCATAACTGAATCCCATCCAGTCTACAAAATAATTTAGATTAACAAATAGATCGAGTTAAAAACCAAGGTCGAACGAATGTCAACTATTAGTGGTGACAAAAATATAAGGATTTGTAGCTGACCTTGCAGCAGACGAAACCCCAGATGAAAAATAAAAGAACCTAACAACATAGAGCATGTGATTGAGTCAGAAAAAATTTACAGTTGACGAAGAGCAACAACCTTTTACTTGTTTGAGGCAATGCGAAGGAAACAATGATCAAGGTTCAAGGATCCACATTCTTATAAAGCAATACCACATTCTTAAGGTACACAAACTTGTAAAGAAATGAAGATGAAACATGGAAAACCTTGAATCTCCACAGCAATATAGGAGATGGCACAATAGTGGCAGTGCTCAAAGGTGCGGTTGAACTCTTCATTTCATCCGACTCTATTAAAAGCGGGAATCCTTCTTCTGAGCTGTTCCCACTTTCGTTTAAATCTGAAGTGGAACTTACATTTAAAAGCAAACCAATAGAACATTCATAAACATTGAATGCAATTCAAAGATTGCAAAACTATACACTAAACTGTCACCTACTTGGATCAACAAAAACAGCTCGGCTTCCGGATTTTCTTAGATGTGGGCTATTGGAAGGCACTGTCGCAGAACCTCCATACATATGTATAGCTACAACTCAGAAATCAATCTAATTCAATAGCTACAACCAAATAACTATGCATTGAGTTTTTTAACACAAAACGAAAACCTAAATTCAAATCTATAATCCCTAATCGGATCTGCGAAGAAAATGCGGACAAATACAAATCAAATTTCGACTAGCACCCACCTCCGATCTGGTTTCTTCTGGACGCATAAATCGTCGACTGTGTTTCCTTGAATATCGCTCTGGGAAGCGCAAAAGGACGGTATCGACTTGCGTGAGATCGAAGAAGAGGGCGGAGATGAGGGACGCGAGAAAACGCAGAGATCGATCATGCCAAGGGTAATTTCGTCATTTACCACCTCCGGGATTTGACTTTGACCGATTGTGAGACCATTCATATTAATTGTTCATAACTTGATTTTGTATTTAATTAAACGTGTGATTTTCAACTCAGTCGGATCAATTGCAATCGCAATATCAATTCGACGCAAATCCCCAAACCGCAATTTCCTCAATTCGCATCACTGTCCGATCGGCGATGGATACCCAATCACCAACCACCGAGTCCACCCCGCCGGCGGTTGATATCTCCGACGCCGATTCTGACTCTGAGCATTCACCGATCCCGATGTCGAGTTCGATGGTGTGAACAGATTGGGCAACAGGAGAGTGAGAGTGAGATGGTGGTGGAGCGGAGGAGGGAGCTGCCGGAGGAGTTGAGGAAGGATGTGATGGTTCTGACTTGTGAATCTTCTGCTGCTGATGGTGATGGTACTTGTGTTGTTCATGTTGTCGGAACTGCTCATGTCTCTCAGGTTATCTTCACTCTTTTTTTGTATTATTATTTTTTTACATTTTGAATTGCTTTGTTTCTGACTTTGTAAAAATTGACCTTAGATTGTGACATGTCTTGTTTCATTTCTTCCGTTTGTAGGAATCTTGTAAGGAAGTGCAAGATGTGATTAGTTTCTTGAAGCCTGAGGTAATTTTATGGATTATTGTTTGTATGAATTGTTGAGATGGGATTACAAAAGATGCAAAAGTTACATGTTGCTAACTGAGGTTGATATGTGATCAGGTTGTATTTATAGAGTTATGCAGTGGCCGAGTCGCAATACTAAGCCATCAGGAACTCAAGGTACAGACATGCATTCCACTGTTGCATGAATGAATTTCTTCTTTTTTCGTTGTTGTTGGTGACGGAAAGTTTTATATTTGTAGTATATTGTTAGTGTTGTGGCTGTTGCCTCGCCTGTACAATATTTTGAAAAGAAAAATGTCTTTGCTATTGTTTTGTGGGCCTTTAGAATATGTTATAGTGAGTTGATGGCAATCTGTTTAATTGATCTTGGTGAGTTTAAGTGTTGGTAAGCTCTCGCGAGTTCATTTGGGGTATATTTGTAAGAGCTTTTATTTATTGTGTGTGTTTTATATTCCAAAGGTACCAACCTTGAAGGAGATGATTGAGAGTTTCAAGAAGAAACAAAATCCTTTCGGCATTATTTACAGTTGGTTTCTTGCCAAGGTGAGTTCCTAGTGACAAAATATTAAGTTTTGCTTTACTCCCTCATAGTATATCATGCTTAAGTTGTCGGACACTTGTTCAGCGTCTTACTTTTTTCTTCAAAAAGAAATTAAAAGCGAAAACATATAGGTTGCCAGTCAACTGGAGGTTTTGCCCGGTGCTGAATTTCGAATGGCATTTGTTGAAGCCATGAAATATGGGGGTAAAGTTGTACTTGGTGACCGCCCCATACAGGTATATATCCGCAATCCTCACTTTTTTGTCTTTACCACTTGCTCACTTTTATTGATAAAATGGATCTCAACTTCGTGATAATTGTAACACTTTGTATGCCTTATATGATCTGATGTACCTTAAATTAATCTTTTTCTTGTAAAATTTTATCATTTATAAATCTGTGATGACTTGGCCTGAGAATGATTGACATTTCTGAGAAATATATCCTTGCGATTGAAGTATGTTTTTCTTCGAATCTGCTTATCTATGTAAGTTACGCACCTTTCTTTAATTACAAAAAGGTCACTCTGCGGAGAACATGGGCAAAGATGCCCATTTGGCATAAGACTAAATTGCTGGGCTCATTGTGTTTCCAATCCTTGTTTCTACCGAGTGCTGATGAACTCAATAAAATGGTAAGATTCTTGTCATTCTTATTGCTTTAATTTCAACTTCACTTCACAGGCTTACCTCTGAAAACAACATGAAATGGATGATAATCTTGATTTGAATTAAACATGACTCAGTTAAAAGATATGAACGACTCAGACATGCTTACACTGGTAGTTCAAGAAATGAGCAAGCAGTTTCCTACTCTTATGGAGACCCTCGTTCATGAACGGGATCTGTGAGTTTTCGATTTCTCTTATGCAGTAATTGTCGTGATTGGTAAATAGCTCTGTTATACATTTACTTTACCATTTAGGTACATGTCATCAACATTGCTTCAAGTTGCCCGAGAGAATAGCTCAGTGGTAGCAGTCGTCGGCAAGGGGCACCTTCGCGGCATCAAGGAACACTGGCAGCAACCTATAGATGTGTGACATTCCTCCATATTTTAGTGTTCTAATATCTATATATTTATATTTTAGATTACGGATATTTTCTATTTTTCTCAAAGCTCTTTTGTTTCAGATGGAGAAGTTAATGGAAATGCCTACCCATAAGCCTCGCATCACATTTAAGAGATTCATTGGCACTCTAGGTGTTGGAGTTGCTGCAGGAGCAATAGTCGGAGGGCTTTTTCTGTCACGGAAAAAATAGTGTGGCCCTCCTAGAACTCCATAAATTATACAGAATCGGAGAAGTTTTGCCTTGCTTATTTAACTATTTCGGTTTAACTCGAGTAGAGATAGTTGAACACCCAGATTGCTACAAATAACATTGTGAAAATTGTATTTAAATTTTTAGATTACTTTGTTCATCTTGGCCTGCTTCTGTATTTTTTTCTGCTAGTGCAATGCTACATTCACATGAGCCTTTGAATATTGCCGATATCATCGAGGTATAATCTGCATAAGTTTGTGCAAAGCTCACCAGAGTGTTATTTTCCTAGATTCAACAGAATCATTAAGCTAGATGGATCAGTCTGTGAAGCTCTCTGTTGGCAGTAGTACGGTCTGGCAACCGCCTTGTCATGGATCTGTATGCTGTAAATGCTGCCATTTGAGCTCACTTGGTTCCTGCAATGAACCCTAGTGGCCTGTACGCTTTTGGATCCCCTTTGGCTCAAGGAACTACGAAGTGACAATCTTTATATACTTGAAGATTGAAACCAGATGGTGAATATTTGATAACAATGTTCAATGACATACATGTAAGTGGCAGTAGCCTTCTCCTGCCAAAAAAAAGTGAAAATATATACAGCACCAATCTAAAGTGCATATTGAAATCATTTGAGCATACATCTTCAGACATGGATTTCAACTTTACCAACCTGCACCCATAAAGCTTTCCAAAAAGCATATTTTTAGCATATGAAACCAGAACTTACGAGGGACGGTGCGTGATATTGGCACGGCTCAATAAAAAGATGGAGCTCGAACCCATCTCGAGAATCATCTTCCCATTGAACCGCATCAATATCTCACTTCGACGTAGCAAATCACATATTTATACACATTCTCCTTCAAAGAATCTATCATTTTTTCCACTTTGGTAGAGACATAACATGCATGAAAAACAGGAGATTGTGATCCAAATGGAGCAAGTGAGAGGAGGTAAGTAGAGCACAAACCATTGTTGGAGCTTAAAATAGCCAAGTGCTGGAGTGAAACTGAATGCCAGAATGAGCCCTTTAAGAAGGCATGAGTACTGAGCTTCAAAGAGAAAAAGAACTCAAAGAGGTGAGTGAGAGCATTGAAGCATTTGCATTCAATTCTCCAACTACTCAACAAACTTTAAAAAAAAAGTAAATAAAAATGAAAACAAGTTGGATGAGTGATCAATAGAGAATCATGTACAGCAAAAAAACTACAGAACAAAGCAGATTGCAGACACAAATCTTGAGGTTTTAATATTGTTGTACAAGGACTGCATTTATGAGTAATGGGCAGGAGGTTGAAGCATGTTGGTTTGGTTTGGTTTTATGTCCTCTCCATGCATTTATAACTTATAACCTCCTTTTCATCAGTTTCTCTGAAACTCTATTTACATTTCTCTTTGCCTTCTGCTTCATCAGTTTGGTTCATTTGAGTTTATTTCATAATGACACCCTTCAAGCTTTCATTCCTGTTTATGCAACTTGGGGTTGTATATTCATTTTGACAACTCCATCAAGCAAATGCAGGACAATGATACTATGACAGTATCAAATGCTCTCTCTAGCCAGCACTACCTAGCTAAGAATTAACTGCTACTCAAAAATAGTTGTGTTCACCAAACTACCAAAACTTTGCTTCAGTTTGTGGAACCAGACTAATGAAAACCAGGATTTTGCAGTTTTTGGGACCTCAAAAAGAGCCCGTTCTAGTCGCACTGCAACTACTAGCTAGAATGGGGAAATGGAAGATTTAAAAATTAGATATTTCATTAAATTACTTATGCTCTGTTTGGTTGCAGCAAAATTACATGGAAAGAAAATGTAATAAAAAGTTGAAGGGAAAGAAATTTTAATAAAAAAGTAAAGGTGTGTTTGGTTGGTCATGGAAAATATTGTGAAAAATAAAAAATAAAATAAATATTATGTTCAAGAGTAAAGTTCTAGGAGGACAGCTAAATAAATGTGAGACCGAGAGACACGATCTCGATCGTTGAATTCTAACAATCTAACGGATGAGATTTGATTCAATAATATAACCGTCACTCTCAACCGCTAGGGTTTTTTGCAAATCCAACCGTACATTATATTAAAACCAACTTTAATCTCAACCGTTAAATTAATCAAATCAACGACTAAGATTATGTCCTTTCATCTTACAATAATCATTTGTCATCCTTGATCCTAACTCTTATGTTCAATATATAAAATTTATGTAAAACTAAATTTTGAACATCAGTTAAATTTTAAAAGCATCATCCAACATAATGGCTAAAAAAATCAGCATTAATAAAAAGTAAAAAGGAAAAGAATCGAAGCTTGAGATCAACAATGAAAGTGTATGAAAAAAGGATTTTCATTTTCCATTGATTTTAGAAGGGAAAATGATCATGGAAAATGGATTAGGTTTTTCTTTATATTTTCCTTGTGATTTTTTTCCAACCTTTTTTCTCTGCAACCAAACATGAAAAACTCAACTTTTTTCCACATTACTTTCTTTTCACTTAATTTTCCCTGCAACCAAACAAGGTGTTAATGTTGATTGTTTTTCTTCAATTTATTGTCTAGTCACATTATCAATACATTTAATTTAAGCTCCGTATCGACTTTTAGGCCTTTTACTTGTGCAGTACTCTTGTATATGTTGTTACAGTCTCATAGTTGAGAGTGACACTACGTACATGCGTCGAATAAGTGTGCATTAAACAAGAAGTGTCAGGTATTTTTCTGTATACTTGAGAGTTTTTGAAGCAAGTTATCATGAAGCTGATAGATAGCCCCTGCTTGCTTGGTTGTTCTTTCATGCTAGTTGTTAATGTGGTTGGTTCAGTTGATAAGAGTTTAGACTTTAAATGTAAACCACCAGAGCCAATCCTATATCAACTTTTGATGGGTTATACACTTTTTGGTTTAGGAGTTAAGTTTGGGTTTGGTATTTAGGTGATTAACTGATCAAGCATAGGACACCCTTTGACTAGGCTCTCTCATATCTTAGTCTAATAGTGGCGCTCAGTGTTTTAAAAAAAACAAATTCTCCGCTAAAGCGATGCGTGACTTATAATACAAATTCCACTATCATTATAACAGGGCATACTGACTAATGACTGGTGATAAAAATGTCAAATGTTATTTTTAAATAAATAGAAAAGGAAAACTATTCAATTTAGTTGTGCCAGGAACTTCCGATTTCCGAAATGGGCCAACTATTGGGCCATTCAAAACAATTCGGTATCATGTAAAGGTTACATATGGCCCATTCTGGTGTCATTTTATAGTAACTAAATCAAACAAATAGAAATGAAAATTCAAATAACACAAATTTTCATAATTGTGCACTATTATAATGTGATGAATCTATTTTAATAAATTTTTTGAGAATAATATTAAATGATATTGACAACGCTTATTATTTTGGAATCCTTAATAATTAGAATCAAGTGAGACGAGTAAATAAATGTAAGACCGAAGAACACCATCTCATCCGTTCATTTTTATCAATGAATGGACGACATTAAAACATTAAAAACTAATAATCTCAACCGCTCCGTATTTTGCGCACACTTGTCTCATGCTTTAATTAAGTAAATATATTTAATCACAACCGTTATGTTTATCAATATAAACGGTTGTGATCATGTCTCACCGTTTCACCAAAAGATACAGTTTCTCTAGATCCTAACTCTCCTTAATATTTTTTAAAAACAGTATTTAGATTGTGTTAGAATTGTGAACTATTGTTAAAATGAAACACTGCAATTAAAACCACCATTTAGTAGTTTTCTCATTAAACATGATTAATGAGTCACGTAACTATTAAAAAATCATCATGCACAAAGAGTAGCGGTCTAACGGTCAGCCATCCGGTCTCTGAGACTTTGATCTCAAAGGTCAGGGGTTCAAGTCCTCTCTAGTGCATCTCCGCCTTGAGTCTGGGGTCTTTCCTGTCGTTGAGCGACATGAGAATAAAAAAAATTTAAAAAAAAAAAAATCAATCACGTGGTTATTCATGGGAGACAATTGAAAGAGATCAAAGAGGACATGTATTTATACGTAGGAGATTGATAACCGTCAAATCCAACCGCCAGTGTTTTTTGTAAATCCAACCACCCAGGGGCGGATCTAAGGGGGGCTGGCAGGGTCCTTTGCCCCCCCTAATCCTGAGAAACTTGAGTATAGATATGTAGGTTTAAATTCAAAGACAACTAAAACTTGTGTCTTTGTGGTCATGACTCTGGATAGTTCCTTGGTAAACCTGGGTTCCAACCCTGCCTTCACCCATTTTGTAAAAGTTCAACTCATTTTCTGCCCCCTCTCTTCAGAGGTGCTGGATCCGCCACTGCAACCACCTAATTTAATTAAAACTCAATTTTAATCTCAATCGTCGATTTATTAAAATCAATAGCTCAGATTTTGTCCTCTTGCCTCACATATATATCATGTATATCCTCAAAAATTCCCTAAAAATGTAAGTATGGTATCCTTTGCATATCACAATGATGCCCTTTTTAAGCTTTCTAGCTAGGAGTATTACAATTTATTGCTACAAATTTAATTAAAATTCATCATTTTAAGCAACATGCATATTCAACTGCTCGATTTCAATGTCGTAATTATTGACGCGGACTACATTAGAAATTATTCCTTTTGATTCCTATTCGATTCCAAAAGACAAATAAAATAAGACCACCTTAGTTAGTTTCCTTTTACACAGTTAAAAAAATTGACTAATTTGAATCTCATTTTCCCAACAACTTTAGTAACAAAATTGTTAAACATTTGAGTTGGGAGTTACAGCAACCCGCAAACCAAGCTGTTTGACTTTAAAGGTCAACGGGAGTTGATAAACACACAACAGACAACACGCACCTGTCAAAGTTGCACAAAGAACAAGAGTACGCGAATTCAGAAAACCAAACAATCAAAACTCCAGACAAAAATGTAATGCAAATTTTTCACTGCTATAACATTATCAAATTCCTCGAACTAAACGAAGAACAATCGTATCTACAACGCATTCCCAAATCATCAATAACATCATCTACGCAACAATCTGCGTTTTCATCTAAACATTCAATTTCACTAATCGAACCACTTTCAGACCTAACCTGAATCCAATCCTCATCGGAACAACTCCAATCCGGTCTACCTGAAACCCCAGCCAGCTCCTCAATCCCATCTGAATCCATCTCCATCTGGGTTTTATTATCATCATCATCCGAATTGGACCAAATTTGATGATCTGTTAAAACGCTAGTTGGCGAAATCGAATTGGGTTTTTCAAAAGATTCAATCTTTTTCACAAACGGATGTGTTAACAGCTCTTTAACAGTCCATCTCTGCTTCGGATCTCTAACCAAACATTTACTCAAAAAGTCATTGCCTTGTTCGGAAAACGACGTCGGAAAGGCCGGAACTTCATCGGAAAATCCGATTCGGTATAAAATCCGAACTGGGTCGGATCCGCAATCGGTCCACGGTAGTCTACCAGTAGCCATTTCAATCACTGCACACCCTATCGCCCACACGTCAGCTTCGTAGCCTTGTTCTTCTTCTCTAGCTGTTTCCGGCGCCATGTAAATCGGCGTCCCCGAGATTGAAGCGGCGTCGTTTGATGCGTTTTGTTTACAATCTGCTGCCGTTTTGGAGCATCCGAAGTCTGCTAATTTGAGTCTTTGTTCTCCACTAATCAAAATGTTACTACATTTGATATCGCAATGTGTGACTCCATTCGAATGTAAATACTCCACGCCTCTCAGAATCTGACACGTGTAATTAGAAATGCTCTGTTCATCCAACCGCCCACCTCGGCGGCGAATCTCTTCAGCAAGTGTACCTCCGGCGATGTACTCCATGAACAAATTATAGTAAACCTCGTTCCTTTCCTCTCTTACATCAAACCCTTTAAACCCAACAACATGCGGAGAGCTTAACTTGGAGAGAATCTCCTCTTCCCGTTGTAAAAATCGAGACTTGGAGAATTTCGCAGTCTTCACGGCGATGATATCTCCGCCATGTACGGCGGTGTATACGGCGGCGGTGGAGCCTTTTCCAATTTCAGACCCTCTTGTCCAGGCCATGATTTTTTTTCCAAGTGGGTTTGAAAAGTTTTGAAATTGAAAGATGGGGAATGAGATGAAATGTGCTTAGGGTTTTTATACTAAATAAAGATTGGATTTTTAAGCAAAGTGATTTTTTGCAATAAAATAAGTTGGTTTAATTGGTTGGATTGTCATTACTTGGCACAACAAAACGTGTCCAACTCTTCTGTTATGCTGTTGAGTGGGTGAAGGTTAGGGTTTTCATTCAACCGATTTTGAAGTCAGGGTAATGGTGATGGCCGGTGGTGACTTGGCAGAGTCACACGTGCGCGCGTGTCAACATTTCAAGGATGGATGTCTGACTGCATAGAGATGTAATTTGTTTGATTTCAATTTCACACTTAACTGTGGAGTTTGATAGATTTGGATTTGACTCTATGAGGTTTTTATGTTTAAATTACAGTGATTTGTGTTTTGGAAAATATTTAATCAGTTAGCTGGTCAAGATCGATATGAGAAGGGAGTTAGGATTTGGTAGATTTGATGGAATATATGTAATGATGATTCATTGTTTTTTGTGACCATAATGACCTTTGGGGCTTAATATTAAAATGACAATTGAATTTTATAAAAATGTCAATTTCCCAATAAATTAAAATTTTAAAAATATGAACTGTAATTTCCTGCTATGAAATTCAATTATTTTGTAACAAAATGAAATTAATTTTGAGTTTATAATGTTTAAATAGCAAAGTTTTTTTTTCTAAGGTGGTTAATAGGATGGGGTTGACAAATGAAAGAGAGTTAGTATAAAAATAGGGTTTGGAGTGGGTTGAACCACTAAACAAGAACCTATTGGTTGAAGACTTGAAGTTGTGTATTAAATAGTTGTATTTATGGTATGATTTGCTTGGAGTTGAATTGAGGAATATATTCAACCTATTTCAAACTATATGTTGGGGTTTTGAAGTCAAATTTGGATGAGGGTATGTACCAACTAATTAGAGTAATATGAAGACTCTTGTTGGGTTATGTGGAATGGTTTTATTCAACCAAGTGGCAGTAATTTACTTGTTGTTTTTGTTTTAGGTTTGTAGTTTATAGTTGTGTGTGTACATAAGTGTGCTTTTATAATATTGGAAATAGAGTGTTTGGTCCAACTGATTCAAATATTCAATGCTTTGGTGTGTGTATGTGGAGTTTCTATTTTGGTTTTCTTGGTTTGCCAACTCATCTAGTTTTTGAGGAGTGTGAAAGTGGGTGTGGCCACATTTCCATATAGTTAAATTCATGATATTAAGTATACTTTCACATAAGGCATTCCAATATTCAAGATTATGGGGTCACTTTTTAACTATCATGACATTTGATGAAGTAAATGTTACATCATTTCTATGAAGAGGTTGAGTAACGTTTAATTTGCGTATTATCCTATCAAAAATAATGTGTTATTTTTTTTGAACAGTACCCATAACTTGTACTCCCTATGTCGCATTATTAATGTCTCATTTCCTTTTTGGGTGTTCCAAAATCATCTTCCATTTCTAAAACTTACCATAAATGAACATGTCTTCTTTAGTTTTCCACCACATATTTCTCCTATCTTGCTTTTTCACCACTTATTATCTATCAAATCATTTTTTTTCTCTTTCCTTACCACACAACTATCTTTTTTAATTATTTTTTCTTTCATTCCTTAAAAACCGTGCAAAGAACCAAATGGGACATAAATTATGGGACGGAGGGAGTATGATTAAAAAACATTAAAAACATTTTGTGTGTTTTATAGTACAGACATGTTTATCAATGTGTAAAAATTACTCTTGGATTAGATATTCTAAATTGTTGTACTTAATTTTAAATTATGATACTCAATGTATAATTAATTGTGGAAGCTTCTAAAGTAAATAGAAGAGATGTCTTAACTAACAAAACTAACTTTTATCAAACATAGTTACCACCTTGGCAATAATAGCTAGCGTTGCTTCTAAGGCATTTTATAATATCCCCTCCCTAAAATCATATGTAGAATCTCACTTTCACGAGCAACTAACTTCATTTTCATGTATCAATCATAATCATACTCATTATTGAAAATATGAATATGTTTACCATTTTCCGGCAAATGTTTAAAACTGAAAGCAAGACTGAAGAGTTAAGATCTAGAAAAACATGTAATTTTTACTTTATCAATACTAACCGTTTTATTTTATTAAATTTTGTAGCCTCGACCTGAATCCGAACGTTTTCAATAAGATCAACTTCCACTTGCTTGAAGCATGTATAAGTTGCTAAGCTACTACTAGAACATCATCAGTAACAATTTATTAGTATTTAAAGTTGACAAATGTCGATGAATTCATATCTAAATGATAAAACTTGGCGTTGCAGATTGATTGGTCCAGCTGAGTATAACTGAAAAGATTTTATATTAATTGCGTAGAACATACTTAGTAATAACCATGAAATGGAGTCACCTCATTTGTCCAACCACCTCGGCACCAACTAGATGCCGACACGTCTTCAACCGAGTTTGGTAATCTTTCTAGATGTGTCTAACTCTAACACGTGCATGCGTAGCAAATTCTAGTTAGCTTGCCAGCCTACTAGTGTAGTAGAGTTAAGAGTCACATTTAAGTGCTACTCTTTTACGGAAGAATTTCACAAGTTCTTGTTTTTGTAAGGAATTGATTCTGACTAACTCCAGGGGTTTACAGGGACAGAGGAGGGTTCATTTGAGACCCTACTTTATTTGAGATCTTTTTGAGACTCACTTATATGTCGCATATATTTTCAAATATGTAGACAAAAATGAGTCACGTCACTACTATTTATAAAATAATTAAGTGTATTTAGTTATGATCAACGTACAAATGGTTATCACAAATGTGCAAACTGTTACAGATGGGTCTGAAGGGAACATGACCACCCTAGAGTCATATATTTTGGAATGCTCTTTCAATAATCGTCTC
Source organism: Sedum album (assembly GCA_006409495.1). Lineage (NCBI taxonomy): Eukaryota > Viridiplantae > Streptophyta > Magnoliopsida > Saxifragales > Crassulaceae > Sedum > Sedum album. The sequence continues at coordinate 245,601 of QZGG01000079.1, forward strand.
ATTATGAATTGTGGTTTATTTATGGCGCAAGCGAAAACGTCAGCGAGGATAAAGGAATAAGCCTGTCATTAACATTTAGATTCCTTAGGTAAGCCAAACTTAGCCAGTCAATATATGACATATGTCCGCATTTGGAACCCTAATTCAATACATAAACCTCATCACATGGTCCATTAGTATGTCATTCTAAATTATAACACGAACCTAATCAGATAAGAAAGAGGCATGTAGATAGGCATATATGCCATACTTAAACTAACTCTATATGATCAGTTGGGCAAGTACTACCCTTTTCATCTTTTATTCAGAGATTAAGATATTCTTGTTTAAGCATTTGATAAGTGTATGAATCAGAGTCACAATCACACAATGCTTCCTTTTTTAATTAAGGTGACCCAATTGGAGAAGTGTTGTGGTTCAGAAAGAGAGAGGAACAACTTAGAACTTGTACATGGTTGACAAACCAACAGCTGTCTGTCCAACACATGATGTTATCTCATCTGCCGCCTTTGCCATTACTGGCCTAGAAACTTCTTAAGTAGAGAAGTGTGCCGATATTGCCTTTATATCCCTTACACCTTTGCTATTTCTACAAAAGGCTGTCACTTATTTGAGATAAAAAGCCTGAGATGAACTTTGTATAAATTATGCCGGAATCTATCAAGTTAACTCAGTTGTTAAGAGCATGAAGATAAGGTTGTAATAAGGTGTCTCGTATTGTGGCTGTGTTAACAAACTTCATGTGAAAATACACCAAGGCTGTTTTTCAATTGAGTGCTCACCAAATTACTGGTCAATTTGTTGGGTGGCTAAGTTGTAAACTTGCGTTACAGTACCACGTTATCACATGCATGTTCAACATGAAAGTCTAGCATCGTCCTAGCTAGCTATATAACATGTTGTTTTGCTGTCAGAGTACGCATGTGGCTTTAGGGCGTAGTTTTCAATTTCTATTTTTTACAACACTGCCAGAGCCTCGAATGGACTCCACAACTTTCGAGCACATATTCGTCCCGGCAACATCGTTGGTGTTGGTCAACTTGGGTTTTTTGTAATGGGCCGGCCTGGAGTGATATTGGGCTTGATTTAATTCTTCAATATTGAATTTCGTAAATAAACAATTTTTTATTCTCTTTCAAAACGACATATTTTTTATGGTTTAATTGATGTTTTGTTTCGACTATTTATATAAAGTCATGATTTAAAGAATATAAATAATTAACAAAAACTCAAATTGCTATATATAAAATTGATCTACGTAAAAGGGATTTTTCATTATTGTAGTAATAATGCCAAATATAAAATTACTATACATAAATGTGCAAATGCTTTGCACTCCTGATCTCATTCACCATACCATCATTGAATTATACAAAATCAGCTCAACATTTAGCACGTGACATAATTCTTGTATCACCTACCCCTGTTGTCTAAAGCATATTCATGTTTGTATAAAATCTTCACTTGAAAACTCAACACAGTACTCATCAGCTCAAGTCTGCTTCTCTGCCCCCCTGCAATTCAGACATCATATGTTTCACAGGTTCTCCTTTTCAGTTATTCTCTTGCTCTGTTCTGGTCACCTAGTCAATGTTATGTTCTAGATCTGTCTGATTATGTGAGCAGAAAATGTTTTGCAGCAAACGATGAGTGCTGATAAGTTTCCCGCTTGAATCCAGCTTTATTTATTGCAATTTCACCTGGTATTATCAACAAAATATAGTCTTTAAGTAAAGAGTAGCGAATCATGCTTACTATATTTCTAGATGTTGAATATAATTCGTATAATCGGACGCTCAACACGTGTAAAATAATAGTTTCAATAAATATTAAGTTATTACCATCTTGTGTCCTGATTTAGATATATCTTTACTTGGATCCGATTTGATTTGTTGCAATTTCACATGATTTTATTGTATAACGCAATCATAAATTTTTCTTGTTTCTTATCGTGCTCATTGTACTGCTAAACACAATGCATATTCTCATATGTCAAAACAACCATGTCAAGAATTATTATTATCGTGTCTCGATAATACTCTTAGATATTTCCTATTCTCATACCTGATGATGTTTAGTCCTAAATAAAATTTTCGATAACGAGTGAGATCTATGAAGCAGGTCATAAGATTATTAAGAAAATGCAAGATGGAACAACATGCATTAACGACATACCTGCTGCACCACAGGAGTGCCAGCTCTTCAACCCACATGAACTGATCCAAGTGGCTTCAGCAACACACGCTGTAGAATCAGACAACGGCGTCTCATTGTTGATACCAAGAAAGAGATTAGTCCCACTGGATGATGACCTTGAGGAAGCAGCCCCAGGTCAAATAGGAAACTACACATGTCCGTATTTATACTGCCCTTACGGTAACTATGCTCTTGGATTCAGTTCAAGAGTAAAGAGAAATACCCACATGCTGAATTGCTTATATCGCAACAATATAAGCCATCAACTTGGAGTAGTGTCTAATCATGGTCAGATTCCTAGTGCTCAAGTTGACAACAATATGGCTGGAACTTCGGCTACCGAAGCTGGCCTCAACACCGACAACAAGAAGCAGAACACAGCAAGTTCATTGAGTCAGATAACGCTCGAAAACTACTCAACTCCAGTAACAGTTACACAAGCATATACAAGAGTTGAGAGAATACCTGATAATAATAGCCAGTTCAACTTAAGTTCACAGCGAGTGGAACCAGCAAGACATTTACCTGAGATAATTAATTATCAGTCAGAGACCAGTGTTTTTCAGAGCAGTGACAATAATAATATTTTGGAAGCAGGGACAAGTCAAAAAGGGTTCCATTACTTGACTCCAGAAATGGGAGGTTTTCTAGATAACAGCTTTGATGATGATGGGCTTTTCACGGAATTGGGTGGACTACTTCATGATACTTGGTTGGATTAACTGAAAAAGAGCGGTGTCAGGTTCAGTCTGGCATACATGCTTTATTAAATCCATAACCCCCTTCAGACATCACTCAGCCTCAGATTTGTCATCAAATGTACCTGTGACTTCTTCTTTCTCTAGTTGTTGTCTTTTGCATTTAACTGTAGTCGACTTTCTGTTATTTCCACTACCAGAGATACTGTCAAACGAAAATCATTGTATGGGAAAGTCAAAATGATCATGCACTTAATATTTTTATGTAGAAAGACATTAAGTCTTTGTTAGCACAATAAGAAATATATTCAGCACAGTAACATAAAGAATTTAAGACTGATAATCTAACCTTGCTGAAGGAGACAATGGATGACTTTTCCCCAAAATCTAGGACTATCAGCTTGCTTAGTCCCTCTTTTGGTGCAGCTGATCTAAAACTTCAACAAACTGTTGAGGGAAATAGAATTCCTGGGAAAAAATTCACTCCTTTATGCTTCTCAGTAGCTGTCTTTAATTAACTTACTTAGTCAATTTGATTAGCCACGGATGCTGACTGAAATATCCATAACCAAAGAAAAACAAAGAAAGCTAAACCGCATAATGTCAAAAACTTCTTTTTCACTCCACAGAAATCAGCACAAGAGTTGATCTCCATAACTGGCAGCTGAGGATGGTGATGATGCTCCCTTAGCATGTTTTTTGGGCCAGTTACCAACTTGAATCTGAATGGCACAAATATGATCTGTCTGCTATCTGCTAGGTACATACAATTATCAGCTTTAGACAGTAAAAAATTACAAAATAAAATGACATCATTAATGCTATAAATGTTCCTTCATTTCCAACACATATTCAAAAAAATGTTGTTTCAATCTATTATAAGCTTGACGCCATGCACTAATTCTTATAACATGATCCACACAATAAAGGCACATTTCTGGATTGTAATACAAATTCATTTAAAGTTACAAATCACGATTGCAAATATTATATCAATTAAAACTACGTTAACACTTGCAACCTACAAGCACTTTGCAATAATGTGTTTCCGCATCAACCGTATACTTACCGCTTGACTAACACCATAAGGCTGATTCTGAAACTGCAATGACTTTGCAATAATCGTACTTATCCTTCTTGAGCTCTTAAGGTGTCCAAACTTAATGAAAACTTGCAAATCTATTGCTCCAACTTGACGAAAAATAAAAATGTTCAGAAATTTTTGTAATCTCTTCTTCATGATATAATGTTAATTTTTGAATGTTAAATATGCATCAAATATTTAATTTAAAGTAGTCAATAAAAAGTGTAAAATAATTTAGCTTCTTTATTCCTGACCACTATAAGAAAGAAGATCAATAAATACACTTAAACGCTCAAACCACACAAAAAACTTTTCTGTCTTGATGAATGCCACGTGATTTGCAGACTCCGCTCAGCATAAAACAAAGGGAGCTGGCTGGTCATAGATGATTTTAGGTTGTGCAAGATCAAATTTCATGCATTTATGTCCTGTGAGCTGAAATTCAATATTGTATTAGAATTAATGAATATATAATGCAAGTAAACAAGCAGGGCAAAGTAGCCATAAAAGAAAAACACAAATATTCAAGGGAAACTTAGGTGCAGTCTTCCAGTAGCTGGATAGACCGAAAGAATACCTATAGAGATCAACGACTCCAGAATTTGTCAACCGATTCACTTCTAAGACGAGGGACAACAACAGGTCCTCCACGAACCTTCTCGAGAGCAAAGCTTATCCTCAAAGGTCTACCTAACATTGCCTGCAACAAAAAGCCCTTCATTATCAAAAATACGTAGAAGAAAAATGAAGAAAAAGACAGCCGGTATGCTCCCAGAAATGTAATTTGGAAAGCTGTTAGCACTTAGCACCCAAAAAATACTTAAAATTGATATAAATCTGAGCATAGGTGATATCAAAGAATAAACGATGACCCCAAAAATACTGATCATACAGTCTATTTAAGTAAAAATCTTTGCTCACCCTCCCATCCATTGCATCTTTGGCAGACTTTGCCTCATCTTCCTTGGAAAAGTAAACAAATCCAAATCCTCTAGACCGTCCAGTTTGCTTATCATACATAATCCTCACTACAGAAGAATATTAAACGTAAGTAAAACATAAATTCTAACTACTCTACTCCTGTTGATTTTCCAAGTGGTTAATGACATTTTATTGTTACAAAAAAGTAAAAAATAAACTAAATGTCATTTTAGACTAAATACTTCTAAATTCTATTGAATTAGTTCAACGCAAGTTTTTTTTGCATTGAGATAGTATCAATACTCATTGACACATTTCATCAAACACTTTGCATGCCCCAAATCAAAATGTCAGTCCATTGTCTACAGGCTTCACCTTCAGTTACATCCCCAAACGAAGAGAAAGCATCCTTCAATGTCTTCTCATCAGCAGCCCACGACAACCCTGTCCCGAAATTCCACTCAAATCAAACAATGCAAACTCACAGACTTAAAAACTCAACCCAAAATCATACATTTAAATTTTCCAACAAAATCACCTGCAACAAAGAGCTTGGTGTTTACAGGGCCTGAATCCGATGAAAATTTGCGGGATATTTGAGTCGTGCTCTGTACTGCCGACAGAACCCGTCTGGCCAACGTCATCATGCTTCTCTACTCTTCTTCCGAATTCACATTCTCCGGTTGAAATTTAGCCACATGGGAAAACGACGTCGTTCCGAAGCGGCTCTGTTCGACGTGGGCAAATTTGGGATTTCCATATTCATTACATTTATTTATTATATATCAATTTATTTTAATTATTTATCATAAAATCAGGTATGGATGGGAAGAAAAATTTGAGGAAGAATATATTTTCGTGTGTTAGACACAATATTAATCATTGATTACTAATAATTTAATGTATGATATTTATATTAAAAATAATCTTCAAATTCAATCGTTCGTATATTTTGTAGATCCAACCACTCAATTTTCATTAAAAATCAATTTACCTCAATCGCTAGATTAATCAAATCAACAATTTTTACGTCTTTCCGTCTCAAAAATATATAATTATTGATTGATAATTAATTTAAGGGTAAAGTTCAAGAAGGACGATTATCTTTTCGTAAGACGGTAGGACACAATCTCGATTGTTCATTAACGGTTGAGATTTAAAGTAAAATAACCGTCAAATCCAACCGCCTCGTGTTTTTCGCAAATCCAACCGTCTAGTTTAATTAAAACTCAACTTTAATCTCAACCATCAATTTGTTAAAAATAATGGCTCGGATTTTGTCTTCTTGTCTTACATGTATATCATGTCTCACATGATCTCAACCCTTAATTTAAAGATGAAACCCTTAATTTAAAGATGAAAATTTATTGTTAATTATAATTAAAATGAATTAGCAGTCACTATATGAATATACATTCGACAATTGAAATTATCCTCCTTAGTATCATACGAATTAATTAGTCAATCTTAAATATTTTTCCTGCAAATATTAAATCTTAGAAACTTAAAAAGACTCACTATATCACTAGATTGCAATATGATGAATAATTCAAGACACTAATCATTTTATTCCCACGAAATGCATTTCATTCCGGCGAAGTGAACACACCATAAGTAGGACAAATTACTATATCGAAGGGCAATGAGTGATTACATTAAATTTCAAGTGGTCGTTTATCAACAATTAATTAGTATTCAGCATAAGTATCAAAATGGCGAGACCAAAGTCAAATGCCCGCGTCTTGAGTCCCACAAAAAAACAAATTCAAAGTTCCAACCAAAACAACGAATGCATCAAAAAATTGCACACTTTTCCACCCAAAAAATGCCCCGTGATTCCTTGCTTTTATACAACATTAAATCAATTTGTGGTTCAAACCCCCTGAGTGCATATCTGTCTTGAACGATAAAGTAGTAATAATTTAAAAAACATTGAATCAATTTGCATACATAATACAGTACAAACAATTTGCACATTATCATATTAATATCAATGTTTATATAAATGCACATAGGATTAAGTTTAAGAGGATATTAAATATTTATGAGACGAAATGACAAAATCTCAATCGTTGATTTTATTAATGTAACTGTTAAAATTAAAGTTGAATATTGATAATGAATGATTAGATTTGATAGTTATTAATCTCGTCTGTTGTATCGATGAAGCTTAACAGTTGAATTATGTCATGAAATCTTATAAAAACATAAATGTGAGACTTGTAACATTTGTAAGATCGTATGAACTGGTCGTAATTGTTGGTCTTGTAAAATTTAATGGTTATGATTACCTCTGATTAATACTTGAATTTAAACTTAATAACAATTCTACTGCTAGAATGTTGTTTTACGTTTCTACCAAAACTTGAAACCTTTTTTATTGTGCATAAATGGTGCAATTGATTTTACATTTTGTTAAATAAACTTTAATAAAGAAATAAAAAATTCTATAAAATAGTCGTAAAATAATGAGTAGCAGGCAATTATTTTATTCATAATAAAAAATTTGAATAAATTAATCATAGTGACAAGGGTTAGTTCAAGGATTAAGGAAACCAAGAGCGAATGTCTGTCTCTGTCATCTGGGTTTAATAATCTCGTGTTAACTATTTTAATGGAAACCCAACATTATATTAATTAATACACATGTTGGCTTCACATTGAAATTACAGTTTAAACCATCATGGAGCAGCAGCTAGCTCACTATTCCATATTCCAAATGAGCTGGCTTGCATTTACTTTGTGCATGCATGGACCAAGCAACGAATATCCACATCAGCATATATTCTTTTTTTAACACAAAATTGATACTTTGGATTAGAACAAAATAGAAGGTTATAAATCATGATTTGGATAATAATAAAGTCACCAAAATGACTTAATCCTAATCCATTGCAAGGTATTATTGACAACAATAATTATATGTTCACTTACCAGATAATTATACTTTCTCCGGTCCATAATGTGTGTCAATCTTTTTAATTATTTGAGAAATATATAATAATTAAAATAGACAAATATTGTATGTAAAATCATATAAAAAATTCTCTATGTTATTCCTTAACTAAAAAAATTGTCAAATTTAAATACATATTTTTTTCAAAATGGCTAATATAATTAAAAATAAATTTTAATATCAACACCATATTAGACAAATTAACTCTCATCTTCTTCATTTAAATTAATTATAAAAATTCGCGAGAAAATCTGAACAAAAATCCAAGTCGAAAAAGAGACCGTTGAGAAATCGTCCCCAGTCAGAGTGGCAGTCTCGTAATAACAATATCTTACCAGGGGTGAATCCGAAACACTTCAACTTCTCAGGTAGCGCAACCGACCTAAAACTAGACCATTAATCTAACTTTAAAAGCTTAATATAATTTCATTTTATCCAAAATATAAATTGAAATTCTATTCCCGTTTGCTTTTTTGATTTTCAGATTGGCCACGATCTCTTTCTTCTTCACTTCTCTCTTCTTCTACTCGTTTTTGCCCATTTTTCCACACCCAGAAAACAATGGCTGACATAACCCATCTCCCCATGGAGCAGCTTCAGGACTTGGAGTATTGCATAGATTCCAATCCTCCCTGGGGTACCAATTTTTTACTCTTTTTTGTGTATTCTTTGTCCTCCTAGGTTGTCACTCTCCTTTCCAACCCAGATATTACTCTTTCACTGTTGTTTGATTGTACTCAGTCATTGTGCTAACATCTTTCAATGAATGTTGTGTTGAGGGTGAGGCTGCTTGTGTTTGATAATTTCATTCCACGACTGCATAATTGAAAAAGGAAGCATCTTGTGACGGTTCTTGGGAATAAAGCAGCTGTTTGATAGATTCCACTTGTTTTTCATTTTGTATAAATTTTGGGATGGATAACATGGTTTGTTTTGTGCCTTGAGTTTCAATTTTTAGTTCATTTTGAGCTGAGTGTCTGCACACGTACCTCTTTGGACTCTTTCTGAATGTATGGTTGGGTTAATTGGATCATAAGTTGCTGAAAACTGCAGTTTTTGATGGTCCCCTTCGTTGGTTACTAATTGATGAATGCTTGCTGGCTCGGACCTCGGTGCACAGATTTGTGCACAATAATGTACCTGTAGTTATGTTGCAGCTCATTGTTGTTCTTCTTAAAATGAAATGAATAAAATTGGTTGGTAATATGCAAACAGATTTGCTAATAGCAGTGTCTTCTATTTGTACTTTGTTGTTGAATGTAGGAGAAAATTTGATGATTACTTGATACGATTCCGGGATATGTAAATGACTACTGTGTGTTTTCTTGGCAGTCGAAACCATTTATTAGCATTTCAGAACTACATATTGATGTTGGGAACAAGTGTCATGATACCATCGGCCCTCGTCCCATTAATGGGAGGAAGCGATGTAAGTTTGCCTTATTCATCTCTGAGATAGAAGATGAGATTTTGAAGTATACATCTCATACATAATGTTACATGCATTTTCTGCTATTAGGGAGAGAAGGCACGCGTAATACAGACTCTACTTTTTGTAGCTGGTATCAACACTCTTCTTCAGGCGCTGTTTGGGACTAGGTTACCAACTGTAGTTGGTGGCTCGTTCGCATATGTCATTCCTATTGTTTATATCATTAGTGATTCTTCTCTACAGCGGATAACAGACAATCATGAAGTAAGAATTCAGTGACCTTTTAGAACACCAAATCCATAGCATCCGTCAGAATCGTAATGCATTGAAACATGTCTTTTTGTGGGTGCAGAGATTCTTACAATCGATGCGAGCTATTCAAGGAGCTCTTATTGTTGCCTCGAGCATACAAATCATCCTAGGCTATAGCCAAGTCTGGGGTATCTTCTCACGGTAATTTTTCCCTTCGCGACGGTGTCATTTTTTGACCACATCGTCGGCACAAAATTGTACACATACACATGTCAATTTGGTTTTACTATGCAGATTTTTCAGTCCTCTAGGTATGGCACCAGTGGTTGGATTACTTGGATTAGGATTATTTCAACGAGGGTTTCCATCAGTACGTGCTATTTTCACCTCACCTCACCTAGCCGTCCCATTCTCGTCTTAAGCCTGCCGAAATTTATACCCTATTTTCAATGCTCATTTCAAAAGTATTAATATAATTAGTTTTTCTGTATTGTAGCAGCTAGGAAACTGCATTGAGATTGGATTACCTATGCTATTGTTGGTTATTGGAATATCTCAGGTAGTGTCATTTAATGCAATTAGTTACTGGACTCGTGTTTTCACTCCTTGGCTAATTTTACTTTCGTATATTGTAGTATTTGAAGCATGTAAAAGTATTGAAGGATGTCCCAATTTTCGAGCGATTTCCTGTCTTGATCTGTATTTCAATAATATGGATTTATGCAATCATCTTGACTGCTGCCGGGGCTTATAGAAATTCACCAACTAAAACTCAATATAGTTGTCGGACTGATAGAGCAAATCTCATATCAACGGCACCTTGGTACTAAACCATTACGCTCATGGTCATGGTTTGCATGTTTTTTATCCATTTACTTACATGGTTTGCTGTCATTCAGGTTCAAGTTTCCCTATCCGCTGCAATGGGGACCTCCTACTTTTTCTGCTGGTCATTCATTTGCAATGATGTCGGCAGTCCTTGTTTCAATGGTAGAGGTAATAATTGACGTGATTCATGTCACATTTGATTTAGAAGTAGAATCCTAAAATTAATATTTTCTACTTCAGTCAACTGCTGCTTACAAAGCTGCCTCTAGGCTGGCCATCGCTACTCCACCTCCAGCTTATGTCTTGAGTCGGGGAATTGGATGGCAGGTATGCGTTTGACAGGAAGCATATGCACTTAGTATATTTGTTTTTTAATCAGATTATTGTTATTATTTATTTTTATTTCTCAATTTATAGTGACGATATTTCTATTTCATATGATATCTGTCAGGGGATTGGCATATTGCTGGATGGTCTTTTTGGAACCGGAACTGGCTCTTCCGTTTCAGTGTAAAATCTCTAGCCTTGGGGAAAATCCAATGTGAAATTGTGTAGTTGTGCAGCCGAATTAACTTGATTCGGGTTTTGAAAATTTCCAGGGAAAATGTTGGACTCCTTGGCCTGACCCGAGTAGGAAGTCGCAGAGTTGTGCAAATTTCTGCTGGTTTCATGATATTTTTCTCAATCCTAGGTTCATATCTCGCTTATTTCTCTGATATGTTAGAAGGGTATTCTACAACCTTCATGCGCTTAACTAGACATTTTTCCTATTTGCAGGGAAGTTTGGGGCAGTCTTCGCATCAATTCCATTCCCAATCTTCGCCGCATTGTATTGCATACTCTTCGGCCTTGTGTGTATGTATTTTTCTCTTCACCTATTGCTTTCACAATAAATATTATCATCGATCATTAAAACTATGCATATTGTTCCATTTATTTGCAGCTTCTGTCGGACTATCATTTCTCCAGTTTACGAACATGAACTGCATGAGAAACCTCATCATCATTGGAACATCTCTCTTCCTCGGTCTATCAATACCCCAATTCTTCAATGAGTACTGGACTTACAGTCGCCACGGTCTCGTTCACACAAATGCTGGATGGGTGAGTCCATTATATTTACATCTTCACAGTTGTCATTCGTAATCAAATATCTGACTAAACTAAATGTGTCACTGGTACAGTTCAATGCATTCCTGAACACAATATTCACGTCACCTACAACCGTAGGCCTTATAGTAGCGGTATTCCTAGACAACACCCTTGAAGTTCAGAAGTCAAAAATGGACCGAGGCATGCCATGGTGGAGCAAATTCAGAACATTTAGAGGAGACAACAGAAATGAAGAATTCTACACATTACCGTTCAACCTGAACAGATTCTTTCCTCCAACATAGTATCATCATTAGCCCAACTGCTAACTGAGATCTTATTGACTGCTTAAACTTCGCGTACCATTGATCACGATTCATCAGAACTGATTTTTTGCAGGTTGAATTCAGTGCAACCTCAGTCTAGGATGTGTAGAGCAGGTTCAGGTTTTGTTTTTTGGTTTGGAATAATAACAATGTACAAACTACACTGCATTAATGCATTGAGCTTCATTTGGTCATATTAGAGGTTGCATTCTTATGATCAATATATTGGCAAAATTATTCTTACATTTGTTTTATAAGACCTTTTTTCGCAAGAGGCCTTATCCATCAGATGGTTGATTTGCAAAATATACGGAAAATTGGAATTGACGAATATTAATATTAACCGTTGAATAATTAGAAAATAACGATTACTAAAATGTCCTGTCTTACATATAATTATATATGCATGTTTTTTCATTGATTATTGTCCCATATTCAAAATACCTTTCATCGAATTCAATTACTGGTCAAAATTAATCTTCCCGAATCTTCTCAACCAAAACGGCGTCGTTTCACCAATTATACTGATTTACTAACAAATGAATAAATGCAGTGGTCGACTTACGCATCACGCAAATCGGAATTTATCAGAAAAACCCTCAGACTTAGCAAATCGGAATCGCACGCTGCGTCGTCTGGTATGCAATATGCAGAGACTTAGAAGCTCCACAAGCTCATTTGGCACACTTTTTCAATCGCGTATTCTAAAAAAGAAAGCGGCGAATGCGGCGTCCTCTGTCCAGGACACATTCTATTCCGCTAAGGTTTTCAAATCTGATTATTGTCCTGTTTGGGATTTTTGGTTATTGGGTTTACTGGGTTTTTGATGGATTTTGATTTTATGGTTGAAGTTGGGATTTTTAGGGTTTTACTGATGATATTAACTTTTAAGTGGTGTGTGCTTGTTTTGTTTGTGCAGGAATTGTTTGAAAGGCACCGTGTAGTGTTTACTATCTCGACCTCCATTGCTTCTGTTGCTACTGCATGGGTTGGTGAGTTGATCTTGGATACTTGAATTGCTTTTGTTGAATCTTTCTTATTGAATTTGTTGTTGTTAACCTACAGTGTCTTTTTTTCTCAATGACTAAATGTAACGACTTTGTTACAAGATGAGTGTCTTTTTTTCTCAATGACTAAATGAAACGACTTTGTTACAGGATGAGTGTCTTTTTTTCTCAATGACCAAATGTCACGACTTTGTTACGAGATGAGTGTCTTTTTTTCTCAATGACTAAATGTAACGACTTGTTACGAGATGAGTGTTTATCGACTCCTAATTTCTTAGGGTGATTTAAACTTTTGCAATTGGGATGGAAACTCACACAACATTTGCACGCAACGTTAAAAGTGCTGTCCGAAATGTATTTGTGTCTTGATTTTTTATTCTCATCTCATGTATGGAACTAGGATGCGCTGAAAATATTTTTTATAGAGCGTTTGGCATCTGAATTTGTTATTGATGCAATGCAGGTTATTCAATAAGGGCTTGGCATCAATCTAGGGTTGAAAAGAGACTTGAATCTATTGAACGAGCTGTGAGTATCCTTAAATTACGCTCGGAATGACTTCATACTTGCTGTTTTAATTTTCTTTGGTGTTCCTGCTGCCTTGAAAATATTTATTCACATTTCTTCAGAAAAGCTGTTTTGTAGTGTGTCCCTGTCTGATTGATGTCTTCCATCTAAACAACTGTTTTACTTGACGGTAGGGGATATTTTTGTTTTGGGATTATGGTCATGTAAAAAATTCCTAGACTGGACAATACTGATTTTAAGATATATCTTAGTATAAAGCAAATTGACTTCTGGAAAAGGAACAAGGCGGTGCATGCTTAGCTATCATATATTTTTTGTCAATATTCTTACTAGTTTATCATTCATATTTGTTTCTGAAATGTGTTATATATCCATAGTTTATGCCCAAGTTCACATCTGCAACATGTTGATTTTTTGTAGAAATCGCCAAGCACATTGCATCCCAACATTGTTTTGATATGTATTTTACTTTGAAAATTTCCATTGCAGTTGCAAGATTATTCCAAGTTGGAAAAGAAAGAAATCAAAAAGATGGTGACTTCAGGGAGCACTGCAGCTTCTTTAGCCACCGCTGGAACCACTTTTCTTATCGGGTAGGTATTCAACCTTGGGGATTTCTACATCTTAGTAAGCATTTGTGTTTTTACATTCCATAAATTTTCTTTCAAAGACTTCTATATATTCAGTCGTGCACAATTTGGTCAGCTTTGATAAACTCAGCTTGTACATATAATGGCTGTAGAACATGTTGCCTATTCTATTTCTGATGGCGATGTATCACAGGTATGGCTTGGGTTGGAGAGGAGGGCGATGGCAAGCAAAACGGCAGTTCAGAAGGGAACAAATGAAATCAATGGGGCAGATAAAATCAAGAACATGGAAAATTTTGCCTGGCATAAACCCAAAAGGCCTGCAACTCTTAGCTGGTATAAAGCAAAAAGGTGCGCAATTACATTTTCTTAAGAGACCATTAGCTAGGCTTAGGGGGGATTCAAAATCAAGTACATTATCTGGCCATTTTCAAAAGGATACTCTCTCTCCACAAACCTCAACCACAACCAATACACCATCACAAGCTCCTTGTGGTTAGTCTATTGGATGGTTGCAATAGTATTAATAGTGGGATTTTGGTTACTTTTTATTGATCGGCATAAGTTGGATGCTGGGTTGTGAAAATACTATTCATTTATCTTATGAGGATTACATTCACCTCGGTGTTTTATATAATGAAGAGGGTAGGCAGTTTGATCTGTGTTATTTATCGCCTTTTTTAAACTACTTCACATGTTCTTAATGCGATGGCTATTAGCAAATGACAATATTTTGTTTTTGATCGCATTGATTAAAATTGTGCAAATAGACACAAATTCCACTCGCAAAACCAGTGACTTGAAAAAATGGTTTGTGAGTTTTGATGATGTGGTATCACAGTTCCAGTGAAAAACTGTGAAGACATCAGAATTCGCATTTGCTCCATGATAAAGACACAATAATGTACTGTTGAAATTATACGATTAGAAAAAATTTCTCACGTCACCTAATACTGTAGAAAATAAAGTCACTATTTATATATAGAGAGGTTGTATCATATGGAACCCCTCCTTTTCATGGATCTATGGATCCTCTTTGCACCCGTTGATTGTATTTTCTGTTTGCATTTTGGACGCACCAGATTGTGCCACGTGTTTGCATTTTTTAAATGCACACGTGAGTTGCACATGACAAATGCACACGTGAGTTGCACATGCTCATTAATGCGATGGCACAATCTGGTGCGTCCAAAATGCAAACAAAAAATGCAATCAACGAGTGCAAATGAGGGTTTCACATGATACAATCTCTATATATAGATGTGAAATCATAATGAGCTTTTTTTAGCCATGTACAAGTTCATTTGTTAATACATTTAGGCCCTACAAACCTTAGTGCAATAGAAGTGTTTCTTAAGGATTTGCTCAAAGTGTTTATCAGTTTCTTGAAAAAAATGAAAAAAAGCTATACAAGTTGCTGCTGTGGTATGGTCAAAGTAGCATTTATTATATTCATTAAAATATTCATATGATACACTTACAGCAATGATGCCTATCTTTGTGTATGAACTTTGAAGGAAAGAGTGCATTAAACTCCCACAAAAAAAACTAGGGGTGGCACATGAACCCGCAAACCCGCACTCAACCCGCAAACCCGAAAAATTTTGCGGGTTCGGGTCAGATTTTGGACACTGCGGGTTCGGATACGGGTTTAATATATAATTTTTAATCAAACCCGCAAACCCGCATTTTGCCTATAAATACATATTTATATATTCATAATACTATTTGATATACAAATCATGTTTATTTTTTTGCTCAAATTATTATTTTCAAGTTATTAAAGGACTAAATAACAGTTTATGAATCTTATTCTATGATTTTATTCACTTTTTATTTATTTATAATATTTTTAGATCCATTTTTTATTTATTTATAATATTTTTAGATCCATTTTTTATTTATTTATAATATTTATTTATTCAAAATACGCGGGTCGGGTACGGGTTAAACTTTTTTTAAATCTATAAACCCGAACCCGAAATTTTACTTGAACATCTCACTCCCATGCAACTCAGCCTAGTATTCATCCAAGCCTCCCGCAGTCCGTTTCACCCGATTTTCCGAGGAAATCCCATTCATTTTTCTAAAGAATTGTTCACCTTTTATCTCCATCACTCTCTCGACTTTTCAACATCTTCAAAAGAGTGTGAGGTGGTCAACTGTCTTGAACTCAGGACTTTTATTGGTACATATTAAAAGTGAAATTCTCTTGGCTCTTCAATGTCATCGGTCTATATTTCAATGTCGGGGGCAGTCCTTGGATACATCAGTGAAAAGGTAACTGGATTTGGGACGTCAAACTGGTCGAGTGCACAGATGTGTGAGGTTACGGGTCTAGCTCTCATGAGTCTGATGAATATCCTGGCCATTCAGGTAAATGATATTGTTTTTACCAGACCTTGTTTTAGCAATCTTGTGTGAAAAGCCGTTGTACTGGCCATTCATTTTGCTTACGCAAATGTCAGCTATCTGTTTAAATTGTCCATGGCTTTGGACAAAAGGTTGGTCAACATATTCGTCAATTAACATCCACTGAAATAAGAGAAGAATTTCAAATCAAGGCCTTTCTTGTGGTTAAAGTGACAAAAATGTGATCCTTCTAATCCTGATTAATTATTTCTGTGGGTATTCCGTACCTTTGCGTCATGGATCTCGGTTTCCTGTTTCTTAATATCCGAGGTTAATGGTTTTAGCATGCAAACAAAAAATAAATCGGATTTTTGAAAGAAAGATTTGTGACTTTGCCTGCAAAAAAGTCAACAGTGTAAATAAAAAAGCCATTTCAACGCAGAAACTTTGTGAGTATCTGTGACGAGGATAGTTTTATCCCAAATGGAAAAAGGGATCACCTGAATGCTAGAATTTCAACAAATTCGGCATCAATCTGAAACAAAAATTGCAGACTATTTAGTTGTTGTTGCCTGTAGTAAGCAGTCATTCCAAAATGTACTACACGTTCAATATTGAAAAACTACTTGGCATGATCACTTACTCCTGTCTCCTCCTTAACTTCCCTTACTGCAGCATCACAAATATCCTCACCCTGGAAAAGATAAGTATTTCAAGATGAATACATTTTTAAATCTATACTTTAAGGGGGAAATACAGGCTTCAAGCACTTACCTCATCAACAACTCCGGTGGGGAATTTCCACACTCCTGAACCTCTAAAAATTCCACTTTTTTCCTGAACCACAAGAACCTGCATGGTTTATAGAGCAGCTTTAGAAACTTATGATTCAATAAAGGATATCCTGAGCATGTACAAGATTTTGAAATTTGGCTCACGTGTCCTCAAAAGTAACCACATCTTAAGTTTCCTTGACCTATGGAAGGTTGAATAAATTCGAGACCACAGATAGGGAGAAAAGAATCATAGTGTGATGGAAGTGCGTACCTCTCTGTTATCGTTAAAAACAAAAGCACCAATCCCTACACGGTGCGAAGCATTTGCAGGTAAAGTGTTTGGCTTGCTGGGAAGCCAACAAACAAGCATCAAGTAGTCAGATTCAGCATGGTGATACTTAAATCCCTCCTGCAGTGGGTCAGTAGTGAATTAGTCAATAACAGGAATCAGGTAAAGATCAGTTAGACATCAGAAAATTTGCCTGCAACTCAAAAGATCGAGTTCATTATTTTTGATCCTGAAAAAATCACACCCAGAAATTAAAATCTGTCCGTAAAAAATTACTAGCGTGCAGTACCTGAACAGCAGATTCCACAAGGCCGGCGAGTTTCAGAGGCAACTTGATCCAAATACCATTTTTCTTCTACCAACATCAAAAACTTACAATTTAGAACAAGATATGATGATTTGTCACTATCATTACACCATGCAAATCCTAATGATGCAACATATTACACGTAGCTTGGCCAATAATATTAACCTGTTTCCTCCACTGTTCCATTGAAGCCTTGAGTAATGCAGAAAACACAGAAGGCTCCATCATTTCCTCCAACGCCACAATAACTCCCCCATAACAATCCTCCTTCCCACTCAGCAATTTTATCTCTTGATCTCCATCTTCTATCTGTAGTTGCTCTACCGATAACTCCAAATCAGAATTCGACATTGTCTATAAGTTTATGCTCCCTGTCATAGAATTTATACTCGTCAAAACATCGAACTTTCCTCTTATCTTTCATCAAAAAAATAAAAATTACATCTGGGCGAGCTGTTCCAAGTCATTTTATAAATATAAAACATCAACCAGGCCATACTAATATAAACTACAGGCGCTATTCCCTTAGGTGTACACCTTATATAAATCATATGGTACAAACTAACATTATCAATCATTGAGCACAGTTTGATCCACATCCAAAAACAAAGCTACATGAGAAAAGGTCAAACGCAAAAAACCAACAATTTTGCGTTGTGTACAAAAACAAGAAAACGCATACCCTACGAGATCCACTAAGTGACAGCTTGTGAAGATATATGCTAATCACATCATAAGTAACATTATATATAGAGTTTTCTGTATGATTCGAAATTGAATAAATTAGGGTTTTAAGTTTGACTTGGAGAGGAAGACCTGGTAAAAAATGGAATAAGCGGACACGCAACGAATTCCCAAATCGGAAGGAAAGATCCAGGCAAGAGCTAGTCGGCGTTTGATTGTGAAAAGTCGCGAGCTTGAAGCAGTTGGAAATCGCTGGGATGATGAAATTGCGTGGCAAGCACGAAGCATTCTTCCTTTGTGCAGGCTCAGTTGTTTATTGTTTTTTTCCGGCAAGACTGTCAACGTTTGATTGGCTGGTTTTTCTATATTCAAATTTCTCCTTTTTGAAACTTTTGCACAAACCTTTGCCAAGAAATCACAGTTGCAGTTGATTTGTAGGATTAGGTGCTAAACATGGTGGCTCCATCAGTTCCTACTCTTACCTGTTTTCATTCAAGTTCTATCAAAAGTATCATTCGTCGAGTATTCTCTTGTTTTAAAAGAGAGTTAACATAAATTCTCTCTGACTTCTCTCTTCTTCTCTTCTTTGTTTTTTGATTCTCTTCTTCCGGCCGCCTTGCTTAGGGGTGGAGGGGAGGTCCTCCTCCCTATTGGGATGATGGTTCCTCAACCTCTACCCCTAGGCGATCCTTCCGTCTCCTTCATTTTAGCCGCCGCCGTCGTTACTGCCGCCGTTGCCGCCTGGGTTGCATGCATGTGCCCCGATCTTCCTCCACCGGATTCCTCCACCCTCTTAGGTCGCATGCATGTGTCCCGATCGCCTCGGATCGGTTTTGTTTGTTTATAAATAAAGTTGTATGCATGTGTCCCGATCGTTTCGGATCAGTTTTATTTGTTTGTGTTTATGCTTCGTCTTTTATCTTGATGTTGCCGGTTAGGCATGTCGTGGAGCTATCTGCTCCTAATAAGGCTTGGAGTTTCGTCATATGAAAGTTGTTTGTCTAGATGATGAACTAGACGATGGTGGTATCGATGGTGATGGTGACGGTTCCGGCCTGACACTACGCCAGAAAACCATTTACGCGACACTACCTAAATAGTCGCATAACTCCTAATTTAGTCGTATTACCCCTTATGTGACCTATATCGTGTCACATAAGGTAAGTCGCATAAGATACGTCGCGAGCCACTTACGGGACTCATACAAAACATGTTAGTCGCATATTTGTACGACACTTTGCAACATAAAACAGTCGTGTCACGTAAGGTATGAGTCAAATTAGATTATAAATTTAAATGACACTGGTTATATTTGTTGCTTATAATGGGAAATGTCTTCAAATGTTATATTTGTTATGATTTCAATGTAAAAACTAAAACCTTAAACAATTAAAGAAGTTATAGATATTTCATTTTCAAGTTTCAAGTACACAAAGTATCAATCCAAATTTTGAGAAATACACATCTAATTTCAAAGGTTTGATACACTACACCAACTACAAGGTGACAAAATGAATCTAAGAAATCTCAAGAGAGGTTCTCCCCATCCAAAGCATTACATCCGGTGCATGGGCTTTCCTTAAGTTGCTCTTCAATCACTCTTGAATTTGACATTCCTCATACCTCTCACCGGAAAGAAACCAACCTTCATCACTTGATGCCAAGTTTATAAGAGTAAGTTGCACATTAAGAACAAAAACTACATATAAAATACATTGATTGGATGGAATCTTAATTCTCAAAAATGATAGATTCAATACATTTGTTTGATATAACCATCAAACAAATTTTCAATGATACCTCAATAGCGTCATTCCTCTCCTTTTCCCGGAAAGAAAGAAGCATCCGACATCCCAAGCCGTGGCATCCTTCCTCTTCTTTCATCATGTCATTAGGGTTGATATTAATTTGGATGGTAGGCAAAATAGAAAGTAGGGGAGTGAGTTGGATTTGAGAGATAGTGAAATTAGTTTTTGGGTTGCAAAATATGGTTTCCCTCGGATGGTTATGTTATGTGAAATTTCAGATTTCCCCTAAAATTTTCGGATCCCGCCTGAAAATTTCAAACCCCGCCTGAAATTTGCATATCTTATGTGACTAACTTACGCAATGTTAGTTACAAAATAAGCAAGTTATACAATATAAATTGCACGTGTTGAATCTCCTTATTGCATATATAACAGATATACAAGTACTATAGGAGGAACATGAGAAATGATGAACTTTTTACACCCACATCAACATATGTAAGTAACATAAATGTGTATAATAAATTATCAAGGATAGTACTTAAGTTTATTACATGTCTTCATCTATATCCTTTTCTTCAACTTTCTCAATTAAACAAATCTTCATTCATGTCACTTGATCGTGATTTTTATATAAGATGCAAACAATAATGTAGAAACTAATTTATATACACAATTGTATACACATGATGTTCACTCCAAACATAAAGCATGACCAAATTCGCCAACGGAATCTGTGTTCTAGATTTTGAAGTGGAAAATAAATTTTTAAGGTTACGCGACTTACAAAGCTCAATGACAGTCATATAATACTTAATGGTTGGTGAACAACTGTAATTCTTTCTGAATTCGCGTACAAAATTTATTGTGTTTGTCAGCAGCGCAAAAGACATTACATGATACTTTTTAATTTTAACTTAAGTGACAGTACACAACATTAGCTGTCGCATAGTTTATTGTCACATAAGACTGTCAAAGCGACTAACTTAAGCATGTCGCTTTAAGTTTTGTCGCTTAAGATGGATTAGGTGACACACTTTGACTAACTTAAGCATGAGCTCTCAAATGATTGATTAAGAGAAGACCAAAAAATTTAGTGTCATCTCAATTATTTACCATCTTGTTGTTTCAGTTTGTAATCATGTTAAGGTTTGTACTCTTTTTCATGATTCAATGAAATGACCCACTTTTATCAAAAAAAAATATCATTCGTTAGGGCTGGAAGAGAGTGACAATACCTTACTTTGTAATCAGAAACATTTCGCTGCTAATATATTTTTTTCTCAAGGCAGACATTTCTCAAGCTACAAAGTGAAAGGAAACTCAAATATTTTAGTAACTCATGCAATTTCTAAAAATATAATTCTGAAAGCTTCAACACGGGGTGGCATCATAATTTTGAACTGTAAATGTATAAAATTGAAGGTTTATGCTATCAGCAGAGTCATAGAATAGCAACTTAAATTTATACTTCAAATGCGACACTTCAGGTCCTCAGAATATAATTGATAAAATCAGTTCTCTAGAAAATAATGTTTTAACAAAACATAACAGTAATGTTAATTTAAAGAGAATATGACTTCAAAGACGGTTAGCAAATGAGTTTTGAAGAGGGTAAGTGTAAGAGACAAATATAGATCCTAAACCCTTGACGTTCCAAGCTTGCGTTCAAAGAGCCGCTTCAGGAGATACACTTGTAGGAAGCTAGCACCAATGAGTGCAAAAGACTCGAATATGGCCTTGTGGACTGCCCTCTTGCTCATTCCTTCATTCACTGCAGTTTTATACCAAATGTAAATCACATTCTCAGAAATCTATGAATTTTTTACGAAAACTAATATTTTGCTATCCAAGGAGTCATTAGTATACACAGCAATATGTCATCTCTTTTAAATGGATAGGTACGACTGAAAAAAATTCATACCTATAGCTTGGCGGTCAGTCTGTGCTTCCAACCAATGTTGCTCAAACTGGATGTTGTATAGCGCCTCCTCCAGTTTAGATATCTGCTCCATCAACGGAGTAAAATGTTCTACAAAATCAAAACAGTTAATAAAAACCAAATCCAGAAGATCCGTTGCAACAATAGAAGATGTCTTACCATCCTTAGCATGCTGGTCATGGTATGCGAAATGGCCAACATGAACATCAAAGTCAATGGTCTCATGGTATGGCGACTTGTTAGTAAAGCAGAAACGGTGAAGACCTTTCTTGTGAACTACAAACTCAAACTTCTCGCTTGTCTTGTCGCGGAAATCGTGTATCTGATCACCACCAGGCCCCTTTATCTGCAGACCAAATATATCTCATAATCTAAATTGCAAAAAAGCGTCTACAGTGAATAATTGCTTGTAAATGTTTTAACATACGACAAGGTCAACGCCATCATCGCCGTAATGCCAAGGAGCATCAGCCTTGATGACAACAAATGACACATGAACAGTATCACCCTCATACTCGACATTATGCGAGAAGCACTCTTCTCTGTCAATGACAAATCTGATGGCCAGCGTCGGTGTTGAAATCGATAAGATGATAATAGCAAATACAGCAGCTGTCAGTACTGACCGATCGATCCCCATCTGAAACCAAACAAACAACAAGTCGTCGACATCGGGAAACGAACTAACAGATCGGATCGAATTGGATTGAGTGAGATTACTTACCGGTGAATTGACGACTGGGATCGGAGATCGGGTTAGGGCTTTGCTGCAACTCGTTGATTTGGTTGTGTTGAGGTTAAGCACTCCGAAAGAGTAAGACACGCCTTGTTTGGTCTTTGCTCCGAATGTACGGTGTCGTTTCAGGTGGGTTTTCCTCCTAATTCTTATATGATTTCAGTATATTAATTACACTGTTAATTATGTCTATAATCATTAAAGATTGTTGTTAATAAAGCTTCGCTTGGTTCAAAGAAACATAAATACGTCATTTTGGATTGAATCTTGGACTCGGATCCGGTAATGCGCAGCTATTTGCTGCGAGGGTAAAAACGACGTAGTTTTGACGTTTTTTACTATAACCCTATGTAGTTTTGAGTGAACCCTTTACTAAAACTACGTAGTTTTGGCTCGCATTAAATAGCTTTTGCTGCACTGGATCTTAATCCTTGAATCTTTAGCTTGATAAAAAGTGATCGAGTCGAAAAGAATTGACCTTTTGTCGAGTAGAGTTTCCAATTTTAGTTGCCTTGTTCTAAGGTTGCAAATGACTCCAATCGAGTTGGAGTTCGGATTTTTTTGACTATTTCAAAAATACTTAAACAGAGTAAGGATTTATAAGGACACATAAATAATTGTAAGATCGTGAGATTTTAATACAGATCTTTAATTACTAGTAATCTAACAAATAATATTTAATCTAAAATAAAATCGCGAAACTCAAAAAACCAATTTTAAATCTTAATTGTCGAATTTTCAAAATTAATGATTTAAATAAAATCATTTCATCTTACAAAAACTATTTGTTTCCCTTGAACTTAACCCTATTTAAACAAGTATAAATATTGTTAAACAAAATGATTGTATAATGTGCCATTTAAACGACTAAAAATGCATTATACATCATACTCACACTGTAATCAAGCATCAAACAAGTTTTGTCGAATTCTAATCGATTATCTTATCGAACCTCTATAAGAATGTTCACAAATAAAATGATTTGAAAATGATATTGTTTGAAATTGGCTCATTTATCAAACAAGTATCATAATTATTTTCACACTCAACTCGTTTATTATTAAATGACTATTGAACGAATGTATCGTTTCATTTGCACCTTGATGGAGCGTATTTATACGATTAATTCCATATATTTTATATGTTTTATTTGTTAAATATTACATATTCGTAATGTTTTGCATTTCAGGCGTAATTGAACTGCATGAGAGCTTTTTCATACATATGAAGTATTTTAGGCGCATTCGGATCCCGAAGTAGAAGAAAGGAGCTTGATCGCACTTGATGACAGTACGCTGACGTTAGACGCATTCGGATCACGTTAGCCGTGGACAGTATACTATTTTCGTCCGCGAAGGGTGAAGAATTTCAATAATTCAATGTCTGCGGGCCATAATTCTTTATGGTCTGTGGTCGGTCCAGCCAAGCCCATCTTGAGAGTATCGAGTGATTTTAGCGCAGCTTTCGAGGACTTTTACCGTCCACCTTCCTACATTAGCTTCAAAATGACTTCCTCTTTGAACTCAATTTCAATTAATGTTTTTGTTACAAAGTTTTCGATGAGTAGCTAATTCTCTTAACATTTTTGGGGAATTTAGTTCCTACATTGTATGAAACCATTAAATAGCCTGTTTTAATTTAGTGAAGTATGTTCTTCGTATGAATTTCATATTTTGTTATTTATTTTTACCTAGTCTAGCGATGAAATTAAGTTAATATCAATTCCATAATACTTAATCGGATTTTCATATTACCAAAACCTAGCGGCTGAACTGTAAGTAAGATCTCGGGCGTACAAACTGATCTTGTTGAGCATTTCGAACAACCAGAAATGTTAATACTACTAAGTCTCTTATAGTGTTATGGACTAAGTTTATGACTATATTTGAAAGCATGTTAGCTCATTCTCTAGCATATTTTAAGATTGTTGTATTTCATTTTAAGATGGATTCTAGTAGTATGCATAACGATGATAATCATGAAGAATTGCTTAGGATGACTTTACTACTGAGTGGTTCTGAGTATAATATAGTGAAAAAAGTATTATTATTTTTTAAATGAATTCTATGCCCGCTAACTATCAAGTCGTTGAAGACTTCTAGCATCTTGTATGTAAACCATAAGAGTAATGAGAATAAGAGTAATATGGCTAAAAGAAATAAGAAAGATAAGAGTGATGGTGACGCTAACTTGTTGATCGTTTCGGTTGTTGTGGGTCTTGATCTGTGACGGCCTGACGGGAGCTCTTGCACAGACGGACCCTTGCTATGGTTTATGTAGCAGTTTCATAGTGTATTTTGAGTATGAGGAGCCCAACGGACATTAAAGTATCTTCAGATACATATAAACTTTGTAAAAATCCAGTGTTTGCTTCCTTTACGCTTTCTTTGAGATCTTACACTTGAGGTAAATTTGTCAAGTTACATGTTTGATTCTTGTTTCGAGGTGGTTTATAGTTCTTGTTTGGAGTAGATCTGATAAATGATAATATAGGTAGTGATAACAAAAATAAAAAGTTCAAAAACAATTAATATGATTCTTTATGAATGGGGTTTTTATCAAATGTCATTACAAAATACATGAAACCTGTATATTCATATCTCATGATCCACCTCGGCCAGAGAACTGTCCCTCAAATTGTAACAAGGACGCTATGAGTACTATAGCAGACGACATGAATCCAATGCCTGCAAACTGAGTCTCCATTCGATTTGTAATGACAAGTGACAACACAAACCAGCTTAATACACGACTTGGAAAAATTCTATAGCTCGGGGCAGAGGATCAAGAATTGTCGTTGTTCAAATGAGAGCTATTTTCACATATAATTATGCAAAAGCTCAGACTTTACCACAGCATAGAAACAAGTTGAGCAGAGTCATGCATATCACTCCATCTTCCACGCGTACAAAAACAGGCAGAATTGCGATGAATTTCCAGCACAACTATGCGTAGAATGATACCTACTCCCACTTCCATCACTCCCACTCTCCGCATCCCCATCATCTCCACACTCCTCTCCCGAAGCCGGTTTAAAAATAAACAAACCATGACCACTCCCCGGCGATTTAAACAACCAATCATGCACGTCCCAATACACCTGCACAGCCTGATTCCCAACGCTAATCGTCTGATTCCCCCTAAACTTCCATTGCAAATTCTTCACATGAATCAAAACAATCCCATCCACACTAATCCACATTTCTGGATCCCTTGGCCAGGAATTGGAACACTCCACCACAATATCATGCTCACGCTGACTCCTCTCATCGAACCTCGACTTAGTCGAAAAACTCTTCTTGGAAAACACATTCTCCTTCTTATAACACAACACTGCATCAGCCAAAGCCGGCCTCGCTTTAACACGTTTATAAGCCTTTTTACCTAAATCACCTAACAGCAACACCATTTCCTCATCAGAAACAACAGCCAAGTAGTAATCAGACGCAGGCTCAGGACTTCCGGTAAACTTAGCGGA
The DNA here is from genome assembly GCA_006409495.1 of Sedum album. Classification (NCBI taxonomy): domain Eukaryota; kingdom Viridiplantae; phylum Streptophyta; class Magnoliopsida; order Saxifragales; family Crassulaceae; genus Sedum; species Sedum album. Next base: position 271,823 of record QZGG01000079.1, read on the forward strand.
ACGTAAGTCCCAATAGACGTGAACTTCAGCATCATCAACATGGAATGATTTGTAACCTTTTTTGCTCCAGAAATGCCATGGTTTGAGATCGATTTTGCAGGTCTGGTAGTGAAGCTGCTGTCCGTCGTAGGTATCAACGGTGATGCTCATCGAATGCGTCATCAGGTTTTTGGACCATTGGATAGTGACGTTGCGCCATATGCCGGCTATGTACGCTTGGTAGAGAGAAGAGACGGAGTTTTGAGGAACGGTGGTGCGTTCGTCGGTAATTTTGTCGGAGGAATCGTGACGATCGAAGATTGTGGAGGATTGGATTCGGCGATGGTACGAGAACATGTTGTTATTGCGTGTTTCCAGATCGGCGACTCCGTCGACAACCTGAAAACGGTGGTATTGATATTCAGAGATTGACGATCGGTGCGGAATTAGGGTTTGGATCCAGCGGGTGGTGGATCAAGGTGAGATGGATTGTACGGAGGAGAGGAGATTGGTCGGATGATGATGAGTTACAATAGAGATTTGGTATTGGGATTGAAAATGGGGAGACTGGAAACTGATATCTATTTTTTAGCTTGTTACTAGAATGGAATGCATACACCTGTTAAAGAACATGTCTTTTTTCTAATTTAAGGGTGACTTTTACAGAGGGGATTTCAGAATTTCATGTTACACTATGTCAGTACTGATGCTGCGGCTGCCGTGGAGTTGGAAGGAGGGTTGTTGGCATTTGTAGTTTTCATTTGATCTATGGCGCCAGCAATGGAGTTGTTTCTACCAAAGGCGGGATGGACCATTCCACCTATGTGATTGGAGGAGACGTTCGCTTGGATGGCTTCCAGGTAGAGGATCTTCATTAGATTGTGGAAGCGCCGCCTGAATGTCGGGATTCTGGACATGGAGGCTACCATTCCTTGTAACCTGAACAATTAGCAAGTTTTATAACTGGGTTCTAGTTTATATTTCTTAACTAGTCTTTATGCTATGCTTATTCCATGCTAATAGTACCTCCTAATAATGGCTTGTAGCTGTGCTTTTTTGACATTATCTGAGGACGGAAATCCTGTGTCATCCCAGTCCTCTGTCTGTTCGTTCTTAGATTTCATCACAAGCTTTGCCAGGCAGAGCTCCTCATTTTCATTTAACTGCAGCCTTTTCAGTTGCTCCTTCATGACAAAAAGTGGCCCCACATACCACTCAAAAACCTTGCCTCTTGGCCAGTTGGTATCCGTTAGTTCGACCTCATCAGCTAAGAAAAGTGAAATTGAAAGATACAGATACCACAGGACAAATTAATAAATCACAAAGAATATGAGGGTTTGAAGGCTTACAGATGACCAAGCCTGGTGAATCGGACTTGGCTGAAGTAATCAGGCACTGGAGAATGGACCAGGTAGGTAGTTTGATACCCAGTTCTTTAAAATTCCCCTTAATGCAGTCCTCAACATCCTTCACATCTATCAAACCATCACGCAAAAGAATCCTCCCATTTATCTTGCAAGATTTGAATAGCCAACCCCAAACCTGACAGGTTCAACAGTTATTCGTCAATGTAATCAAAATTTAAATGAAACATCTATGAATAATTTACCTGCACAGGCTTGTATTGCTGAATCGCCTTCTTCAGCGTAAACGACCCAGCTGAAACAAGCCCAGAAGTGGAAGCACCTAGCTTTCTATTATAAGAACTTTGTCCTCCAATTTTTAAATCATTGCTACTTGGTTCACTTGATTTTCTCATGTTGGTAGGAGGCTTCATATCTTTGCGATATCTTGGCCTGGCTGTCAACATTATGTCGCGGTATCAGTTATGTGCCATCAGAGTGAGACTAGAGTCTCTTGATAAGTACATTAAGTCGACACTGATGGATCTTACCTTGGGAGGCAGGAACCCTCTCTTAAATAGAGCAAATCATTTGCATATTCATCATATAAGGACACCACTGACACAATGTAACCCAATCCCATAAGGAGGGACTCTTCCTGCAATGAATATAAGTAAGCCCCAAGCGATAACACTTACCACACACTTTTTATTACAAATAACTTCCACAAACCTGATGGACAATAACCCCTCCATATAGTCCAAGAAAAAAGCTTGAAAATATAGAAGCCAGAACACCACCCACAACAGCCAGTGGCCACAATACGATGGCCAAGCCGGCTAACGGGACACATGCAGCTTCCAAAAAAGGTCCTTCTCGTCCAACCAAATCCTCAAGAAGTCTTTTCCAGCCTCGAAATAACATGTATGGGCTCTTCCAAAGTGATACCAAAGTAATAAGAAACACATCAACTGGCACACCAATAAGAACCACCAGAAAACAGCTCGGCAATGTCAAAACCCTGGTGACATTAAGAATATGTATATATTGGACAAATGCTGTGCTCTATAACATGAACAGCAGAACTACAGAAGTAAATGCATCACAGCATAAAGAAACTAGTAATACTTTATGTCCACGGACTCCTCATCAGCAGGCATCTTTTCGCTTAATTCATCCATGTAAGAGAAGTAAGAGTGGAAGCAAAAATCAGTGAAATCCCTCACTGCTGTGCAACTTACTTCTATAGTGGACCAGCAACCATCCTGAACAGTAATAATCAGAATAACATAACAGTATACTAAAACCAAAACTAAATGCTAACTGATCACAATTTATACCAACTGTTGCAAAAGGAAATCAAAAAGACTAATCAGATCAACTTACAGCGAAACAGTGATAAAATTTGTCAGTCACGCCCTCTCCAATAGCCTCAAACGTGGCAAGTAGTGGAGCGAACAATCCATATCCTATTCCACCAACAAGGCTTCCAACTATCCCGACAAATGGCCAGGTAACCAGAGGCACCGGCAAGCATATCAGTATCAACATCTTCAGTACCATCCCAATCCTTTTGGTCCTAAGCAATGCAAAAAAACAAATAGAAAAATATAATGCAAAACAGCTTAATGAGGTACATTACAACAAACTGTCAAACACTGCAAAGATATATGCATTTCCAGTCTTCTGAGACTAGTCGCTTGCATTCCTCTATCAAATGAAAAATCACGAAAAAATCCTACTTGATCAGGCAGTAGTAAGTCCACACAAAATGCGCCATCCAGAGCCCAATAATCACTGCTGAGTTTCCAAAGAACACAATCACTGCCGCCACCGGTCCAATTACTAAACCTAAATAAGCTCAGAACATATCAAAACATATCAAATTCAAATTAGTATATATAAGCCAGAAAAGAGAGAGTAATACCTTTGAGAACGCCGAGTACGAGTAAGCAGAAGAAGAACGGCAAAAAGGACAAGAAGCTCCACATCATCGCCAACGAGCCGCTGCCTTGAATCTTCATCGTGAAACGAACTCGCGTCTACGAATCGATACAAAAGAAGCACGAATTGTCTAATTAGGGCTCGGATTGTGAATAGGGAGCCAGTCGATACGATCAAGTGCAGTTTTGAAAAGATGATGTGACAATGCAACGCTGCGAGGCATGACGTGGTTTGACGAACTGCTGCGACACTGCCACGTGGCACGGTACGTGTAGAAAGATGGACGCAAAGCGTTCTTTGTTTAAGCTTTTGGCGGGAAAGGAAATGGGCCGGGCCTGTTGGGCTCGGGTTCCCAATCACACGTATTTACAAAACGTCATCGTATTAAATGTTGTATCTTTGTTGGATTGATCCGAATCCGGGTTGGTGGCAAAATGGTAATATTATGAGGCAATAAATAACGAGATCAGTACTTCACTTCTACTACTTCGCTTCAGAACCACTGAAACATATCACTCGCTATCGGAACGTATGGCGACGATCGGACGTGTTACGACGCTAACGACATCGTTTATAGACACGAATGGAAAGTCGAAGGCTTCGTCGAAGAGTCGGAAGCTGCTGTCCTTCTCTTCGTCCGCGTTGAATGGAGAGAAGATTAAGAGTAGTAGAGCGGTGGTGAGCGATCGGAGGTTTGTGGGAAGGAGAGAGAGTGGTTCGAGGTTTTACGTTTCGCCCAAGGCGGTTTCGGATTCGAGTAACTCGCAGACGTGTCTTGATCCTGACGCTAGTAGAGTGAGTCTGATTTGAATTGATTATCTCGATGCAATCGATTTTGGTTTTGATTCTACTTCTGGTTTTGAAGTTTGAAAAAAATTGACGACTCACATTGGGATGGTGTTTTTTTGAAATGTGAATTGTGCTAGTGATAAGTGGTGGAGTTGTTTGAAAACATAAGTGGAATTTCGCAGTTTGGTGGTATTCTGTTCGAAGGACTGTTGTGAAATGCGAAGTAATGGAGTTTTTTTAGTAGGTTTATAATTAGCATTTTTAACAGCTTGCGGTAGACATCGAATTTAATTTGGAAATCAAGCGGTGTGGGGAACTGTATTTAAGTCCTAAAGTTTTCAATTATTAATTTGGATAATATCCTTTTTTGGAAGCAGGGAATGTTTACTAACACTGAGTTTGATGACCTGAATAGAAATGCACTAACCTGCTGAATTGTGTTTAGTAATGGAATACAAATAATGAGTTGACAATTTTTGTTGCAGAGTGTGCTTGGTATTATTCTTGGAGGTGGAGCGGGGACGAGGTTATACCCTCTTACAAAGAAGAGGGCGAAGCCTGCTGTTCCGCTTGGAGCAAACTACAGGCTCATTGATATACCTGTGAGCAACTGTATAAACAGCAATGTTTCAAAGATCTATGTTCTCACTCAGTTCAATTCAGCTTCGCTTAATCGTCATTTATCCCGAGCATATGCCAGTAACATGGGTGGGTACAAGAATGAAGGCTTTGTGGAAGTTCTTGCTGCCCAGCAGAGTCCAGAAAATCCTAACTGGTTCCAGGTGATTTACTTCATGGTGTTTTCTTTTTTTTGGGACCCCTGTCAATAAAATATGTTGTCTTTGTCCCATTTCTGTAATGATGCATTTGGTGAGCCAGCATGAAATTTCAAATGCTGTAATGCATTTGTTATTGTTTGCAGGGTACTGCCGATGCAGTGAGGCAGTACTTGTGGTTGTTTGAGGAGCACAATGTTCTTGAGTTCCTTGTTCTGGCTGGTGATCATTTGTACCGTATGGACTATGAGAAATTTATACAAGCCCATAGAGAGACTGATGCAGATATCACTGTTGCTGCCCTACCAATGGATGAAAAGCGTGCTACCGCATTTGGCTTGATGAAGATTGATGAAGAAGGAAGGATCATTGAATTTTCAGAGAAACCAAAAGGAGAACAGCTGAAAGCGATGAAGGTTCGTTGAATTTCTCTGGCATACTTTCAGCTCTTTTTCCATTAAGAATGCCAGTGATGTTGGAAGTTACTCCTTGATATAGGTTGACACGACCATCCTGGGACTTGATGATGAGAGGGCTAAAGAGCTGCCTTACATAGCCAGCATGGGTATATATGTTGTTAGCAAAGATGTCATGCTGAGCTTGCTCAGAGATAAATTTCCTGGAGCAAACGACTTTGGAAGTGAAGTCATTCCTGGAGCAACTGCAATTGGAATGAGAGTGAGTGCCCCCTGCTTAGTCCTAACCAACAATCGCTTGCATTTTTACGTTTCTCCTTGCTGTTAACAATAGAAGTCATGAAAAAGTGTGCATTAACTGGTTAACAGATGCAGTGAGAGTCAACCTAAACTCACCCTCCCTTTGAATCCTAAGCTGATAGTACTTCTGTTTAAATTTCTTGAAGGTTCAAGCTTATTTGTATGATGGCTACTGGGAGGACATTGGTACAATTGAGGCCTTCTATAATGCCAACTTGGGTATTACAAAGAAGCCAGTTCCTGATTTCAGGTAGTGTCTCATTTCATGCGTTTCAATTATTTTCTTTGATTCTACCAACAAGATGCTGTTGTTCCCTTCTTGTTTTTTCAGTTGGTAAATGAATCTGTAACCCTACTTATGTTTCATATTGCAGTTTCTATGACCGTTCTCCTATTTATACCCAACCACGGTACTTGCCCCCTTCTAAAATGCTTGATGCTGATGTCACCGACAGCGTCATTGGCGAGGGCTGCGTGATCAAGGTATTTTCTGGTGACTCAGGATATCCTTCACTCTGATTAATGTTTTCAGCTTGAACTTAGAATGTTACACATCGCTAGCAGATGCATATTTTAATGGTTCACATGGCTCACATTTTCTCCTTGTCTGGCAGAATTGCAAAATTCATCACTCAGTTGTTGGCTTGCGATCATGCATCTCAGAGGGTGCAATCATAGAAGACTCATTGTTGATGGGAGCAGATTACTACGAGGTAGAAACCTGATCCACTTTGATTGTTTGTTTCCAAGCACTCCATCTTCCATCTTAAAACTTGACAATCAACTTTTTGTGAAGACAAGTTAAATACCATTGTGATATATCTCATCTTTGCTCTAGACCGATGCTGATAGAAGATTCTTGGCGGCCAAAGGAAGTGTGCCAATTGGTATTGGCAAAAATTCGCACATAAAGAGAGCTATCATTGACAAGAATGCTCGAATTGGAGATGATGTGAAGGTGACCACTTTAACTAGCCATGATCCCTTATCTTTCACTCAAATTGTTTTGTGATGGGAGTTTTTATTAATCCAGTGCATATTCATGTTTGTCCAGATCATTAACGTTGACAATGTGCAAGAAGCAGCAAGAGAAACTGATGGATACTTCATCAAGAGCGGCATTGTAACTGTTATCAAGGACGCTCTTATTCCCTGCGGCACTGTCATATAAGATCGACTCGTTCACCGTCAGCTTGATTCCAAAAGAGAGAAAAATGACATAACCTAATTTTGTTTCGCATTCTCTTCATTTTCATTCGGATCAAGTGTTCTATAATGCTCCTGCAGGTGACACTTAAACATTTCCAATATGGAACGCTGCATGTCAACAATGATATTCTCTCCTCAAATTCATCCTTCAAACTTCATGCCCAACAGTTTCAGCAACTACAAATGCGAAATGTTCCTCAGTTTTAGGCACAAAAACTCGTATAAGCAACTAGCAGCTGCTCTACTCGATCAAATCCTGGAAAGGAAGACAACTTTATCAAAATCGAGTCTCAACATTTTCAAGGCATTTGTTTTACAATTTTCCGAAAACTCCATGGATTTTAAACAGTCGAGAATAAGATGGATTTTTTCAGAAATTTTTTGTTTTGGAAAAGTTTCATATTCACGTGTACGTGTTTAGATTTTGGGTCTCATCTAGCGTTGGTTTATCGGTATTGAAAACTCGTTCACATCCAACGGTCAGTTCTCAATCGCGCCACACAGCAAGATGCGATGCGTCTGCGAATTTAGGGCACGATGGTTGGATTTGCTTTGGGCCGGTCAATGTCAACTCTCGTGTTAGGGATCGGGATAGAGGCTTTGCGAGCCAAGGTGATACAAATGATACAATAGCGTCTTCCGAATTCGCAGTTTTACTCTGAGATTGATTTGGCTGTTTGGTCATAATCTGAGACTGATTGTTGTCGACCATGTGATGTTTCCAAATGCTTGATTGACAAGTTGTGAAGTTTTTGAGTTGATCACTATTTGCAATGCCACTGATATGTTTTGTAGTTTGATTTTTGTGCATTTGTGTTGTTGATAGGCATTGAGAAACTTCCTCATCTGTGCCTCTTTGCATATGTTGAACATGCCAATTAGATTGAGCTTTTGTTACTTCCACTAAAAAATAGTGTTGACTAACTTGTCGTATGCTTTACGGTGTGAGTAGTTTGTCTGGATGAGTTTTATGCCAAGTTTTGTCACGAGTTTGTGTACTGAATTCATGTTATGTGCGCAATCTGCAGGGTTTGAATGAGAGTTTGAGCTGCTTGGAATTTGGTGTTGTTTTCTGCTGCTGTTGAAATTGATGACTCTTTATGGGTTGGGGAAGATGGAACGTGGGCAACTTGGGCTCGTTATTGATGTTGTGGAGGCTGTTCAACCCATCTAGAGATTACTAGATTAGCCCTGGCTGGAGAAAAAAACTTGGAAGGACTCACTTGTTTGGGGAATATTCTGGCTCTCTGTGAAATGTTTGGGTGGGGGTTACTCAGCTAATTGCTGCTCAGGAATCATGGTTGGAGTCGAATGTGGCATACCTAAAGGAGGCTATCAATTGGAATTGCTGGAAAAGCTTGTTATGGAAGGAAAGACATGCCTATTATATGGGAGCCTCAGCTGGTGGTAGAAGTGCAGGATATTGAAGTGGTTGATATAGCGCGTGGACTTGGACCATACTCTAATTCTTTGCAGTAAGTAAACATTTACTTAATCTGCTGACTCCCAAGAATTGACCCTTTTAACTTTTAAGGTACAAAGCTCATTCATTGGTTTTGTAATGTGTTTGGCTACAGCCAGCCAGGTCAAGATATTGAAAGAATTGGATTATCATCGGTTATTCTGAGATGAGCCGTGTTCCCTCTGTCCATATCCTCATGCCTCTGCCATTTTTCATTATGCCAAGAACCACCTGATGCTCCAGACACCACCAACTCGGTAGCCCTGAATTTACAATATCCCACAAACTGTACTTGAACCAGAAAATGAAATTTCCACTCCATTGCACTCTGTCCAATGGTGAAGCCTGGGTGTGGGGTCGCATCAAGAATGGGCAATCAGGACTAGGAAGCTCCATGGAAGAAGCAGAACCTTGGTTGTTTGAATGATCAAAACTGGCTAAGGTCACATTTTGATGCTTCCAGACCGTGTACATCCCCCTTAAAAGGCCACCAAAGAGACTCTTTAAGCAATCAGTTTTTGGTTTAAGGAATAAATTAAGATTAAATCCTGGTCTGTGCCTGCTTGGTTTTTGATTAGCTCAAAAAATATCCCCACTTGCAACAATACAATAAAGCAGTTCATGCTTGATGTGCCGAATCGGGGTCACAGTGGGTCCCATGCGTCAGCAAGCCACCTCATTTTACCGTTTTAAATGTCACAGGACATACAGAAGCAAAGGCAAGCACTGAGACACGGTATGCAATACATTAATTATTATTCACTGTTATTATATCATTCATAGTTGCATACTAGAGAGTTCCACGACTATGACTTGTTTTGCTTAAATCCTTCTTATCAGTTTTATTATTTATAAGTATCTGCTACAATTTCCAGTGTACTTAGTGGGGTTATGTTAAAATTCAAATTTCTTAAAATATCAAACATTGCAACTCTTTTGTTGAGTTTTGAGTAGTACCAGATATTAATTATTATTAAGATTAATAATTGTTAAGATTAGAGGGTCACATGGGAAGGCACAAAAACCTTGCAAAAGTATCTTCAGCTTGAGATGAGGCTGAGGGTGAATAGTTGTGGTAATAATAATTGAGATGAGATTGCAGTTAAAGAAGGAACTGTTTTTGATTATTAAATTTGTATAAAATGTCCAGTTTGTCAAAAAGAAACCAAACACTGTCGTTTTTTGCAGAGTGTGGTATGTATGGAGAATTTCATTACACAAGGATGACTATCGAGTACGGACTTTTAAGATGCCCAGTTGCTTTAAATTAATGGAAACAACCACATACACAGAGTAGTGGTGGTGGAGAAGATACATCTGATGGGACAGCATTTGGATTTTGGGTGCACATATATTAATTACCCTTTTCTTTTTTTTTCTTTTTCTTGCTGTGATACTTATCCTTCTATCTATGCAATCCTTGGAACTAACATCATTACTGTATTATTATTATATTAACCTGAAAAAAATCTCATTTTGTGGTTGATTTTTTGTGTGTTTACTTGTTAACAATTAGTGCTTTTTGGTGGAACCTGATGCCAACTCTATTGATGTGTTAGTGGGTGGTGCTCTTTCCTTCATTCTTTCTTCTTCTTCATCATCATCAATACTTCTCTCTCTATACCTGTACTTGGACCCTTTGATCTCCTTCTGTACTAGGTTTGTTTAGGCTTAGTTTGCTGCTGGAGAAAGAGTAAAGATTGGAGCTTTAAGGTAGAACAAGGTCTATTTGTGTGAGTTGGGTGTAGTTTGCCATATGTTAGGCTTCTCCCTCTTGGATCTGTTGTGGCTTATTCAATCTGTTGTCAGGTCTTTTTTCAGCCAAGCTTGGCCTCACCATCTTGATTAGGATCAGCTGATCTGTTGGATCCCTTTTGCTTGATTCCTCCATCCTTTTTTCTGGGTTCATCTTCATAATTTTCCCTTCTCCTGTTTAATTTACTATATGAGAGTTGTCAAAAGGGGGAATTGAGTCTTGGATTGGTCAATCATACTTGTGATTTCATGATGTCTAGTCTTTTACCCATACCTGACCAGATTCAGCCTTTTTGACAACCAAGTCTTGGTTTGTGTTTTTCAACCTTTGCCCCAATTTCTTCCCATGTGATCTGTGTCTGATGATCAGTAGCTCAGTCCCACTACACCATTTTGACACTAATACGACAGATTATGCGATGTTGGGTTTGTATCTGTGTCTTAAGAGCCTAAGTGACAAGATTTACACGTCGCTTAAAATTGTGTCGCATTGGAAGTCCTATACGACAATACTAATACGACAGGAAAACGATGTTACTTAAGTAAACTTTTGCGACAGAATGTAAATCAACAACCATGTTCAGTCGCTTTAGTTGTCCTACATGACGAGGATCTTGTAACAAATGTGTTTCTGTCACTTAAGTATAACATATTTGATTATTTTATATTTATAAGCTTGTATGATTAATGAAATAAATGTGTGCTTCTTACAGATGATGCAATTACAAGCCGATGGGTCGCCACACTATGTACGTAAGTTTGAAGATTTTAAAGCTTCATTTACTCAAGTTTGTTATGAAATTACGATACAGTTAACAAATATAGTCATGTATTTAATGACACATGCACATTTCAACTAACTATATTGATGAGACTTGATCTTATGTTAATTGAATAAAATATTGAATTGATACATTCAATTTGATAATAATCTCATATTAATTTAATATTAGCTCATGATTTGATGATACAATACAATCATCAAATAAATCATACCCTATTTAATGTTCAACTGTTAGTACTTAGTACACTTAAAAATTCATTGTTCTGGACATTTCAATTTCAACGCAAAGAATCAAGTTGCACACCCGAGACTTCGACATAAGTTAGTAATCAATAATCTTTTAAATACATCATATTCTATAGTTGTAAAGTTGTAAAGTTATATATGCAATGGTAGGGAAATATCAAATGATTGATATGTTATCTCTATGTCTCACATTAATTAAATATCCTTCTAGAAACTAATTATGATTTAGGGTAAGGGTTGGGGGTAAAGGGTTTGGGGTTTGAGGTATAGGATTTGAGGTTTGGGGTAAAGGGTTTGGGGTTTGAGGCATAGGGTTTGGGGTTTGAGGTAAGGGTTTAGGGTATAAGGTTTGGATTATAGGGTTTGGAATATAGGGTGTGTCATACATGCTTGATCAGTTATCCTAAACCCTTAAATCTTAAGATTTAGGGTATACGGAGTATAATTTAGGTGCTAGTGCATGCATTAACAAATTGGAAAATAAAATTTGATCTATATGAATTTAGCATATTATTAGGATTTAATTGATTTTTTGAAATTTAAATATTATCATTTAAATTTAATATACTCAAAAATAATACTTTAAATTTTAATCCAACAATTAGACATTCAAATATAATAAGTATAATACGATTAATCGTTTGTCTAATTCTCATAAATTTATATTTTTGATCATCATAGACTGAAATTTTGGAGTAAATTTTGTTGAGGAAAACCAAAATTTTGTAGATTGGTAGAAGAGGGAAGTGAAAATCTAAAGTGGGAAAATTAAAATTTTGACAGATACAATCTGAACCGTTGATCTTCAAACAATCTTGACCATTGATTTAAAACCCTACTTATTACTATCTCCAAACAATCTTCACTCCTCTCATCAGCCGTCACCACAAAATGAGCTGCTCAAACTCACGCCTCCACTACATCCCTGCAGCAGCTAACGCCTCCACTACATCCCTGCAGCAGCTCACGACTCCACTACATCCCTGCTAGTCGACTATACGAAGGAATCACTGAGTTGTTCAGACTTCAGATCGCGTCTTCATCATCGTCTCCCAAGCCTTTCGATCCATCTCATGGATCTGTATCAAAGCCGTTGTTGTTCGCTTCCTCGAATTCTTCGTCACTTCTCGCATCGTGGAGTCCGCTGGCGGAAAGGAAGAGACTGAGCGTTGAGGTTAAAGCGACGGAGAATGATGGAGGTTAAAATCAGTGGTGCTCAGGTGAAACTAGTTGTATTAGTTATGAATTTCACGTGGCATATACCATTGGAATACTGAATTTGTATTTGCCTGTTAACTTGGCAGCTTGTTGCAATCTTGCCGCTTGCAATTGTGCACACTTTAGGGAACCTTTTTACTATAGAGTTTGGGAAAGGTTGCTGTCCCATTCACCCACACGATCAAAGCTATGGAGCCCTTCTTTTCAGTTGTGCAGGGCTGGTTTTTGGAGTGCAATGGCTTCAAATCTGACTAACCAGTCACGTAATGTTCTTAGCAAAAAGTTCATGGTTAAGAAAGAGGTAAAGAACCTCTAACATGAAGTAACAAATGCTTAAGTTGTTTGATTGACAATATCCTGCTCTGTATACTTAATTATAATACATTTGGTCAATAATTTTATCTTTTGCCTTTAACTGACTTGGCTATTTTTTTTTATGCAGGACTCCTTGGATAACGTTACATTATTCAGCTACATAATGAATCTTATGCAGCTTGGATTCATAGCAAGCTTTGAAATTAAGTTTGTTTAGTGTAACTAGACCCTTTTTGGAGAAAAAATATTTTGTTGTACAAGCTAAAAAGTACTTTATGCGTATGTGTACTAAATGTTGAAAACTAATTCTGGGCTGTGTATTTCTTCGATTATCAAATCTTTATTTTAAGAAATACAATTACATCAAACAAATGGTTAAAATAGAAACCTAAATTAGCCAGAAATATGTGTTCTCAAGTTTAATGAATAAAATATTTTAATTTCAAAATGTCTTTTAAGTATATTACGACGACGTTAATTTATTGTCGTATAGCAGCATTGCAACACAAAACCAATGTGACAGCAAATAGGACGTCCCGAAATCTTACGACAATTTTAAAGCCTTCTGTGGCATAAGAACGAAACTACGTAGCAAATGCGACATAACCTATACGACGGGCATTTGGTCGTATAGGATGTAAGCGACAGTTTCCAGTCTTAAGCGACAGCTAATGTTCAGTCGCATTAGTGTCATAATGGCGTAGTGTCCTGAATCCTTATTGTTAGAGGACTCTTGCAAATCTTGTTTGTGTTGTCTGTCTACTTTGTTTCACTGATCTTTGGTGGGTTCCTCTCTTCATGTCATCTCCCTTGGAAGTTTTGTACTGTCTTCTAGATTTTTCACCTCCAAGATTATTCTTGATGTTCTTTTCAACCACTATCTGTGCTTCTAGATCTGGTTTTAACTTCAGTTCTTTACTCTGGGGATTCAATTCCCTCTAATTCTGCTTGTGTTAACCTTCCAACCCCCACATAAAATATCAAATCCCAGACCCAATCCACCTCTTTTGCTCTCTTGTCCTTGACCAGATAACTTGCTGATCTGTTGCAGTGTTCAGTGGTTTCCATCTTATTATAGACTACATGAAATAATGATTCATGTCTAATTTACTTGCCTTTGTCTGTTTATGAACTGGGATTGAATCTGAACTGGATTTCTCACTTTCCTAATTGCAGGCAAGTTGATACTACTGAGGATCTGAAGACTTGGAAGGCTTGATCTACTTGGGATGCTGCTTTTGGTGGTGGGGCTTTCTGAGTGCTCTTAGTGAGAGAAGATTTTTTCAAACAGGTCACTGTTCTTATACACAAAAGATGTACCAATTGGGAATGAGCTTCTGATTTACAAGAGTAGAGTAACTCTTGCTTCAGATGTTATCCTATGAAAATAATCCATCAGATCCTCTGAAGTCTATTGGAAAATCTCCTGTACAACATAACTGTAGTAGTGATGAAAACACAGCTGGGAATAATAAAGACTCTTTGCCAGAGGCTGAGCATCAGTTGATTTCATCATCTTTTGTGGATGTTCCCAGTTTCTCCATAAGGTAATTATTTACTCCGTTTTTCCTCAAATAATCATATGTTCTTGCTTCCAGTAATTTACTTCATGTTCCTTCTTGTGATGAACAAAGTAAGTTACAAACTGTCTGAGCTGAATCCACTCTACCTAAGTCTGGATCTATATCTGGATTTCTTCTTCTACTTTTCCTTCTTCTGGACTACGTCTTTACTAACTGGCTCTTGTTGATATTTTACCACATCTATTTGGTTTTTTCTATGATGAATGTTTGGTGAAGAATTTCTAGTCTTTTTTATGTATCTTCTGAGGATCCGTAGAATGTTCTCGCATCTGTTTGTTCCAGTATTAGAATAAGATCTTTCTTATCTGAATTACTATTTGAAGAAATATCTGTGGTTCATAATGTCCCAAGTCTGATCATTTACCTTTAGTTGCTTAACCTGGAATTATATAAGGTCAATTTTCAAGGTCTGGTTTTTTCATTTATTGAAGAAGTTGATAAATGGAAGATTGGATTGTTACTTGCTGTTGACTTGCACAAGTTTTTTTCTTTACTTTAAAGTGCGCACACACTGAATTAGCGATTTCTGTTTTGTAGAGATTTTGTATTTTCCACTAGGAACAAGGATATTGGGACGAACTGGCCTTTTCCTGAAAAGCATTTGAAACTTTGTTTGAAGCATGGAGTAAAAGAGTTGCTGCCACCTTTTGAATCCAAAACCTTAAGAAGGAAACAGTTACCCACTATCTGTTTGGAGAAAAAAAGTTTGGTTGATGATAGGATCAGTACAAGAATTCGGGATGAAGAGCCCTTTGAAAGAGCTGACAACCTGTCCATCTTCTCTTTGAGTGATGTTGGATTGACACAAAAGATAACAGTCAATCACTTGGACGCAAGTTTTGATAAGCCCAAAAAAGATAGGGACATCCCTTCAAGTGATACTAGTAACTCTCAGGCCTATCCAAGTAGAGCTGGTGGTACTTTTAAACATCACAGGTTTTCTAAAACATCAGCTAAAACCCCTTCTAGTAAGTGCAAGTTGATTGTTAAATTCGGCAGTCCATCTGTTCACAGTATGAACGAAGAGAATATGCCCTACAAAACCAATTTATCTGACTCGCCAGCTTCCAAAGTTTGTCCGGTTTGTAAGACATTTTCTTCATCTTCAAACACCACTTTGAATGCTCACATTGACCAGTGTCTTTCAATGGAAACAGCCTCTGAGGGTAAGTCAGATTCCAGAATCAGTACTAAATGTAAAGTAAAGCCAAGGAAGATGAGATCAATGGTGGATATATATGCGACAGCTCTTGTATGCACAATTGAAGATCTTGACAAAAGAAATGGTACAAACTGGGCCACTGATTTGAGTTTGCCTGCCCATTCTAATGGGGTGAATTCTGCTCAAGGAAATAAAAAACAATTAATTTCACCGACTGATCCTGATAAAGAAGAGAATGATGATGGCGGGGTCTATATTGACGCTAACGGCAGGAAACTGAGGATATTGTCAAAAATGGATAGCTTTTCATCGGTGGTCACCACTAAAGAGGATAATGGATCAAGAAAACCACATACCAATAAAACACATTCAATCAACAAGAAAAAGCATAACAAGTACCTTAAACTTGCTGTTTCTAATGAGAAGCTTTCAGCTACAAAGGCAAACTCATCCCAGGTTCTTTCATTTTCGTCTCAAGTATTGATTTCATTTGATAGGGGTGATGCTGCAATCATTTGGCTCATAGTTTTTGGCTAAATGTGTTAATTAGATTTATTTCTTCATTGATACTACATGTGTAGAATATATGGTATGGTATATCTAACTATGTTGACGAGGTACCAAAGGAACAATGATACTTTGCATACCTGCAATTTAACATTACAGCATCTTGTTGTAAGTTATGTATATTTGTTAGATCACAAATGGATGCATACTTAGACATGTTAGATCAGAAGTGGATATAACTCTCTGTTTATGGGTGATCGATGTTTAATCAATGTTTTGTCAATTTTTGATCCAGGTTCTACAGGCTCACAATCTTTCAAATGATTTAATTCTCTCGAAAAGGTCCAGAGACATTGATGAAGTGAATATAACTAGACATAAGAGTAAATATCAACACCCAAGACATAAAATACTCGCTGCTCAGGGCTCAACTGACGAGATTCAGAAATCCCGCTTGGTTAGTTTTAGTGTAGAGAAGAGTTCTTTCCAAGACTTTGACAGAGACTCAGCATGTTTAAGTGGAAGTAAGAAGAGACACATATCACCGAAAGGCATCGACATCAGCACTAAGCATAGCCTGGGTGTGAAGAGAACCAGGCCTGACATTCCCAAGGACGATAAGAACTACAGAATGAATTCAAATGTTCATAAACGGCTAAAGAAGTCATCTGATAGGTCACTGAATAA
Organism: Sedum album; assembly: GCA_006409495.1. NCBI lineage: Eukaryota > Viridiplantae > Streptophyta > Magnoliopsida > Saxifragales > Crassulaceae > Sedum > Sedum album. The sequence goes on from QZGG01000079.1 coordinate 288,298, forward strand.
GTTCAATAGACTTGATGCAGGGACAGATGAGAACCGACTGAGTACTGCAAAGAGTGCTCGTAGCACCAAGCATATAAATAGGTTCATGCAAAAATCTGTTGAGTTCTGCAAGGACAATACCTCCTCAATCAGTGAACGATTGGCCCATGACCCAAAAATCTGGAAAAGAACATTGTGTGCTACCAATGAGGAAGATCAAGTACAATTTGATGTTGAAGAAGATGAGAACGCGGACAGCGATGAGGATGTGGCAACATGGCAATCTGAAAGTTATGAGATGGATGATTCTGAGCATGCCCAAAATATGCCGTTGACCATTGAGGGTAGAAAAAATGATTTGGAGAAAGATAAAAGAGGCGTGAGTCATACATCAAAACACGGCGCTGTGAGTGTCAATACATGTGATGAAAATGTTGACAGTCTCAGTGTGCCTTTATCTAGTACCCAAGTGGTCGAGCATGGGAGATCAGAAATCTGTACTGGCCCCATGAATTTAACAGCAGAAAAGATCATGAGAACTTTTATCCGATCAATGAATCCTGACGATTGTGAGAGAGCTGACTCTTACGAGTACCAAACCTCCACATGCATCAAATGACTCTTCAACTGGACCTAACTCACCGTCAAGTCCCGACCCTGTGTTGGGTGAAGGAATGTGTAATTATAACATGGAGTTGGATTCTAAAGCCACACAAGGTAATCCATCATCTGATATTGATCCAATCCCTATTCCAGGCCCACCAGGATCATTCTTGCCCAGTCCTGGCAATGCAGCAATTGAAGACTACCAAGGAAACTCATCGCTAACAGCTAGTTTAAGTTCTTCACATAATGAGCAAGGCGGTGGAAACTTGTGCAAATCTCCCATGTCATCAGCATCCAACTTGGCAGCCAAGACCTCTGACAAGGTTGCTGAAAAGCTTCCTTCCACCGGAACTAATACAGTTCCAGATTCCCCACAGTTAGGCTTCCCCATTCCTAGTTCTGAAGTTTCTGCAGTTAAGGCATCCCTGCTCCCTAAATTTGGTTCAACTCGAAGTGAATATGGTGATCAGAAGAGCTATATAAACCTTCATGACGAAAACCAACCTTGCTGTTGTTCACGAAAAGAAAGAGTTCAACGAGGCAGTGTAATTGATTACCAAGAATCTCAATTACTGCGTAGGAGGACTATGTCTGCATTCATGCTTCCAACTAAAGAGGATATCTGCTGTAGTCTGAATACTGCGCCCAGCTACTCATCTGCAGGTTCTGATATCTACTCGCTCAGTAGCTCAAGTTTTCCTGCTGTTAATATTCCTGGGTTGATGACACCAGCTGGTGCTGTGTCCCCAAAGTATCAAGATACAACTAAGGTAAACAAGTTTCATGCTAATGGGAATTCTGAATCTTCTAGTCCATCTGCGGTTCTACGCCTTATGGGGAAGAATTTAATGGTAGCGAAAAATGATGAAGAGTTATCCGGACCATCCAGGGATGATCCTGCCTCTCCTTGCATACCTCCAAAATTTAAAAGCTACAGTTCTCAATTCCAAAAGGCAGTCCCTCCAGATCCAGCCATGAATAGTCCATCCTATAGCAGCAACATGAAAAATGCTTTTGAGTTTAGGATGCCTAATGGAGATCCCTGGGAAAGGAATAATTTTCCAAGACCTGGAGTAACCAACCGTTCACAAGCAGCTTCGTTTGATCAAAAATTGCCAGTGCAACATTTCATGCCCAACAATAGATTTGATACGTTGCCTGATCGCATGCACAGAGGTCCATCACCGTCTATGGACTTTAGCAAAGCACCGTCAAGGGCAGCTGCTGAGCACGATCAATCAAGACTCATCCAACCAGTTTATCATCCAATGGTCTCCTCCATGCCGCTATACATGCAACAAGGTCCCGGTAACACCTGCTTTCCTGTACCATTCTCTTCCTCCGGCCGATCTCTCAATCCGTCACAAGTGAACTATTACTATTCAAAAAATGGCTCTTATGTGCTGCATGGAGGAGGTCCGTTCGTGGGTTCACCCTTCTCAAGTTCATCCTATCCAAGACCGGGGCTGGTCTACTCTCCTAAACTTCCCTAGCCTTGGAGCTTGATTACCAATCAAACAGGTGTTGTCAAGAGTATAAGGTTCGAGTTCAGATTAAATCTTTCATGTCATTTTCTGAATAGAGAGTTGCACAAAAAAACCGTATCCAATAGACAACTTTTTAAGCTGTAGTTTCAAAACTTTCAAAATAACATAAAATCTACATACATATAAATGTGTTGTATCCTTGCTTCTGTCTTTTTTGGCTCCCCCTTTTTATACCATGAATGGCTTGATAAGAGTCTTTTACAACTAGTTTTCAATACAATGTAAACTGTTTGAATAAAGCCATCAGTGCATCTACCGAAAGGCTATTTGTTCAACCTAAACGTTAAGTTTTATTTGTTAATGTTTCTGACCTGTTCAATATTTGTATGATACATTCTGAAGTTTAATTTTGGGATATATGCTTAGTATGGTGGCTCTATTTGGTATAATACTTCTTGTCATTGTTTTTGCGTCATAAAGTTACTCGTTTTGGTTCATAAAGTTATATGAAGAGACATTCTCATTTGGACTTCATTTCTTTTGATGCTGCAACGGACTGCCTTTTAAAGGTTCTTGGTGCAAGACGAGAGTAAACTTCTTATGGTAACAATGTCGCGGACTCCTCAAAACAGAAACAATTATGTCCGGATATTTATGCATACTGGCATGCAAATGTGTGCACTGATTGCAAATTGAGAGTTAATCGATCCTTCAAATTATGTAAAATATACGTTATGGGTTTCTTAGAGATGGCATGCGTGAATCAAACTCGATGTTCTTTTGAACAAATTTTTAAGAACTTAAAAGGGTAGAAGGGGTGGACTACATTTGGGTTCTGAGTTACATATTTTATGGGATGTCATTCTTTTAGAGGAAGAGTAGAATAGATGATTCTCATGTATTCATATATATAGAATGAAAGAGCAAACATCATACTCACTCATATAGAATTAGGGTCAAAAGCTTATTAATATAGAATGAAAGAACAAACATTGCACTGCAAATATGATACAACAGTCTCACTCATCCAACAACATATTCAAGCAAGCTCATCATGACGAGCTCTGTGACAGCCCATGGAGTTATTTCCATCTGGACCCTCTGTGGATGAAAACCATTTCATCAGGTCCTCTTTCATGGCACTATCACAGAACCCGTCACAAAAGCTCAGACCAAGCTATTCATAATTACTGTATACGACTATTTGTAAATATTTATGCGAAGCATACACACTAACAAACTCCACATGCATCAAGCACACAGTTAGGAAAGTATAACAACTCTGAACATGTTGAAACTGGGCGCAGTAGGCTTAGATTGGCACTGAGAGATGCCAATTAGTATAATTGCAGTCCCAACAAGATGACAGATTGCGGAGAGGGGCGACAAAAGACTGGCTGAGCAGCTAGTTAAACTCTTGTTTTGGCCCTTTTCAAACCAAGACTGTCATTGAATGGGGACACTGGCCCAGACATGGGGGATCCTTCATCACGAAGTGTACCATTAAGCAGTGCCAGCTCCCTTAACTGCTGCTTCTTGTACATGTCTTGAGCTTCATCCTACAAACAAACAGGCATGATGATCAGATAGTGCTGGTGTCACAGACGTGATAATAAACAGATTCAGATACAAATTCCACAAAGCAGTCTTACAATGGGCTTGAGAAGCTCTTCTAGTATTTCCTTAGCCTGCATAAGTCGAGCATCAATAATTTCAACAGGGAGCTCCGCTTCAACAAGCAGGTGAAGCGGTTCATTTAAGTGTTCGTAACCAGGTTTTCCTCTCATCATCTCTTCCTGAAAACAAATTATAAAAACCATAAGAGATCTTGGCAACTGGGAAACATTGAGTAATGGTCACAAGAGAATGATGTGAATAAGGTAATAAATTACCTTGGCAGGATCTTTTATACTTCCATGGCCTCGTATCAAGACTCGACATTCAGTACTTGCTTCTACTCGCTTAAGGGAGTTCCCTCTTGGGCCTAGGAGCCGCCCGACAAAGTTAAACTGTAGTAGTAAGATATTTGTCAAGTGAGCTTGGAGCAATTTTGATTGATTAGTTATTCAAAAAATGGGGAAAGATGTATTACTCTAAGTCTTACATTTGGATATTGATCAACAGGAATGTCCACCCTTATCGTCCTTTTCACAATCAAACCAGAAGAAATGCTTTGGGAACCCAGCCAATTTTGAGCTGACGATGGCTGTCTTAATCCCGGCATCTGAATAACAAAAGAGAAAAATAAGTCATTCAAAATCGAACCAATGATGAATGGCAGAAAGCTTTAATTGAAGTGCTATAAGAATGCAGCAGTTCTCTTAGTTGTTACAAAAAGAATGTATAGTAATGACGTTTAGTTTTTTAACTGATGGGGCATTGAGTGGTGGCTTAATGCACTAAATAGTTCATGCCTACAATTAGACCGTACAGAAACATGTGATATGGTAAGATGTGTAAGCGTGTTTTCGAACCATACATTTTATTCAAATGTATGCAGACTTGAGCAAAAATGCAACACATTAAGTTATGAAAACCACAAGCTTTTTTAACATAACAACTCTACGCTATTGGCCATACTTTCTTGTTAAGACTGATGTCAGCTAGAGTGATATGTTACAGTAGGTCAGTCATATTACATTCAGGATATATATGCAAATATGTAAAGAGGTTAGGGACTCTTCATCTTTGTATGACCATGCAAAAAGCATTTTCATGACAGTTACTTTGATAGGGAAATGGTCTCATTAGTTAGTGTCCGTACTTCTGACTGAAACCTTGACGCCCATAAGTTAATGTCGGCTCCTCCATTTGCAAGTACCCCTCTGGGTGCCAAGAGGTTAGGGAAATCCATTCCACCCTGTCCTATAACTGAACTATTCCCCAACATTGTTGTTACACGCAAAATTTCTGTTAAGAGCCAATTTTAAAAAAAAGAGACACAGTTAGCAGCTCCCAAGTCCCAAGTACTCCAGTCAATCACACTTTCACCCAATGATCCTCACCAAGTCAGTAACTAGAAATATTTTATAAACTTACTGTGAGTTGTTAACCAAACAGTCAATGTTAATCAGATGCAAGGATTACTGGTATTAAAAATCCTCACTGATTCCATAACCCTAGTAAATAAATAAAACCATTTTGTATAAACCTTGATTAAGCAGACGGTAGCATTGTGGCAACACATGCATAAATGGTACAATCTTGTTACGCTCGGCAAGTAACTCCGTCAAATACCTGAAACAAGTAAAAATATATCTTATGCATTATCAACCAAACAACATCAACTTCGCACTTCACCATCAAATAAATTTCAGCCACTGAAAGACATCCAAAATACGACAGTCTCTTCCAACTGTAAATGAATCTCAAATCAATGAACACCACATCCACTCACAATCACACAACTCAGTCTCGCAACAACCTCAACTGCAATACAACTCAAATCACCATCACACTTCAAGTTCGAACATCTCCAAAATAAGAATAAAATTGACTCTCAAATTCATCTAATCACACCTAACCTCAAAATCATACAAAAACTCAAATCATCAGCAAATAATCACACAAACGCAAAATCAGATCTCAATCAAATCACACATATCAATCAAATCCATTAAAAAGAGATTATATATACTTGTCCTGCTCGAGGATGGCAGAGGTGGCTGATCGGAGACCGGGATGGATAGGAGACTGAGACGATGGAGATGCGGTAGGTGAGAACGCCATGTAGCGACCGGACGACATGGCGGCGATCGGAGGGAGAGTGAAGCGTCGGTCCAATGCACTCTCATCTCTCGGTATTTATACTCGACGCCAGCTAATATCTTCATTTTTTCATTTTTTTCATTTTTTCATTTTTTCATTTTTTCATTTTTTCATTTTTTCATTTTTTCATTTTTTCATTTTTTCATTTTTTCATTTTTTCATTTTTTCATTTTTTCATTTTTTCATTTTTGCTATTTTTATGATTTTTTTATATTTTAATAATTATAATCATAAAAGAAATAATTGCCTAAAATAATTGATTCGGGTCCGGCTTTGGTCTTTAATACTCCCAGTAAGTATTTAATTGCGAATTTTTCTAAATTCATAAAAATTACTTTATTTAAAACTCTGTTGTCTTTTTAGTTTTATCAAAAAGGTTGTTTTATTATCATTCATAACAATTTCTGAGGTTTTTTTTATTACTACACAATTTAATTTTGATCTTTGAATGTTTTTTTATTGTTTTTTTAATTGAATGTTTTTATTAACAAAGAAAGAGTCTTCAACTTAAATTTTCTCTAGTAGTTGGTGATGTGCATATAAAAGAGGAAAATTGAAATTTATAGATTATGAATATTATAGGTATAATATGGATGTGAACTGTGGCTTTAAACGAAACAGTCAATTACACATCTTGCGTTTTATATATAAGATAGATTACTATCAAATTGTCCCTCCACTCAAATTTTGTATTGCTTTTGATGTAAGGGTAATATCGGGTTTTGGGCTCGATAAACACCTAGATATGTCAAAATTACCCATTATCCGTTATCCGCCCTTTATCCGCCCGTTAAAATACCCGTCTATGCCCGCCCGTTTAGAGATAAAGGGTAATCATACCCGTTACCCGTTTATACCCGTTTATTATAGGGTCGCTCATTACCCGCCCGTTATATTTCATTAGAAAAATTCATTAAGTTCTACTCATAAACTACCGTCAATCTACTAAAAAATTAGATACTCATTTTCGTATTTTACAAATAATAGAATAATTGGTAAAATAAAAATATGTAGTTAAAGGGTAAATGAGTTATTAATGGATAAACGGGTCTTTAATGGGTAAACGGGTAAATTAATACCCGTTTATACCCGTTATCCTATATACCCGCCCGTTTATACCCGTTCATAAACGGATAAATAATACCCGTTACCCGTTTATGCCCGTTACCTTATAACCGGGTCATACCCGCCCGTACCCGCCCCGGTTGACATATCTATAAACACCATAAAAATTGGTGCCTTAAGTATAATCCTTAAAAGTTTTAAAAAAGGTATAAAAATGACCAATATGCTTCTCATCTTGTTAATAGGGCAAACATAATGTAGGTGTATAATGGTAATTTTACTGAGTTAACCAATATACCCTTTGACTGGCTGTGCAATTTTAGCGAACTGAAGTGCAAAACTATCATATTGACATACCGACAGCCGATGCATTCAGCATTTCTCTTGAAAACATAACTCAAAGTGCATCAATAAACCCATATCATCACTCATCAGGCATACACCCCCTAACTTAGCAGGTTACCCATATCAAAAACGCACTACGTCTCTACTAAGAGATGAAGTGCCAACCTCTCGCAAAATCACAACTCTACGTCCTAATGAAAACGGCAACTTCAAATACAAATGCCAGTTACGCTAAGCATCATTCTTGATAATTCCAAGACGGTACCCAAGTCACGTTCAATCTTTTATGCAGACTCTGCGAAAAGCCAATCAAAATTTTAACCAGTATATCTTGACTAGAACCTATACAAGCCAAAAGACCCAATACATTTTTTAAGGCCTGGATATCCAGCCTTCCTAAAATCCGTAGGCACATTTTCGAATTTCTGATCGAAAGAAAATGGAATTTCTCAGTTGCTTCAGTTCAGCAAGTAATTTGTTAACTGAAAGCCACTAAGTGAAGCTCAATTATGAAGTCGCTACAAGGCTGCTTGCTGTGTGAGAGCTGAAGTTTCAAGTATGAAGCATCGAGTAGTCAAAACGCAGCGTTGGAAGTATTGCAAACTGCAAAGTGATAGGAACGCGGCGTTTAGACAAGGCGGTCAAAGTATTGTTTAAACGGAAACGAGCGACCAAGATTAAAGGGCGTGAACGGCTGAGATCAAATAACGTAAAAGGGACTGTTTTGGATCAGAGGAGGGATTATCGAACGAATCCAAGAAATTAACAATCAAGAGAGCTTGTGTTACGTCTAGCTAGTTTGATGGAAGTGGTGAGATAGTTGACTTTGAGTTTGCAGTAGTTGTTTTGACCAGTTGAGTGTGTTCAACCGGTAAGTTCAAGACCCTTCGTCTTGCAATAGTTTTCGGTGACATTCGACATAATAAATAATATCAGCTGACAAGTTGTCTCACATCGAGTAGTTAGATTATAATTGCAAATTATATATTAGATCATAAATCATGATTTGTAAGTTGACTTTTGGGTCAAAATGAGGATTGATCCAGTACCCAACTTATTTTCGGAAAATGAAAATAGTTGTTGGGGACGTGTTCCTTGACACGGACGTGTCCTTAACACGTTCTCAGTTTTGATGTTGAAAACACTTAGCTAATATTCCTTGACAATGCAGGATTAGGAAATATGCAGATTTGGAAATAAAACAGATTTGGTAAAAATCGTCTGTGGACGGGTCCGCAGACTGCACGAGGGCGTGCTGACGTGGCAGCAGAATATATCAGAAATATTCTGATAATCAATAAGTTTTTAGAATATTTTATATTTTGGAAACTAATTGGTTAGAAGTTATTTTTGATAATGATCACCTTCCTAACCGAAATTTAAATATAATATGTGATAATATTATATTTAGATAAGGGAGAGATTTTAGGAAGCAAGGGCTAGGGTTTTGGTGATCATATAAATAGGACTTCAATGCTTTCAATCAAGACAAGTCGGTCAAGTAAGAAAGAGCAAACAAAGTCGTGAGGTATCGTTGATTGTTCGAGGCTATATTTCGCTCAAGGGTAGGCGAGTGGTGGACTCCGTATAGCTAGTATACAACAGCGATATTGGTAGGACAAATCTGAGTTGATTTGAGTTGCTAGACGTAGGGTTGTTACAACTGAGTTCCGGGCAGACTTTGGGAGTTTGTTGGCTGTACTAGGTGTAGACAATTGTACTAGGTAAGAACAAAAGTAATCAATAAAGAATTGTCTGAGAAATCCTTTCCGGTCGACTCCGGGAAGGTAGTGGTTTTTCCTGTTAGGTGCGGGTTTCCACTATAAATCATTGAGTACGCGTACCTACTGTTCACTTTATTATTATTGTTTATTATTTCCGCTGTGCTACTTGATCTTGAGTACACGTTCACACTAGAGGACGTGTTCACAAGTGTCGAGAAGTGAACCAAGCTAACCGTAACGATCCAACAATTGGTATCAGAGCCCGGCTCTAGATTTCTTGTTTAGCTTGCAGGAACAGGTACAATGACGTCTCAGGGAGATTCATTCTGGAAACCGCCTATGCTAAAGGCCGGTGAATATGATTGGTGGGCCAGGGAGATGGAAGCTCACGTTTGCTCACTAGATGGACAAGTGTGGAGGGTTATAGAGCAAGGACCGTATAAGATTATGACTAAGGATACCCCCCCGTGGAGAAAAAGAGAGAGGACTATAGCGATGCTGATTATAAGGCTCTCGAGAAAAATAACCGTGCTATCAAAATCATTCTCCAAGCATTGTCCGACGCTGACCGCCGAATCTGCATCACTTACAAGACTGCTAAGGAGATGTGGATCGCTCTTAAGGACCTGTACTCAGGTAATGTTGATGTTCAAAGGAACAGGATCCTTGCTGTCTCAAAGGACTATGAGACAGCGGTGCAAGGGAAGAACGAGTCCCTGGAAGATTTTCTGCTAGATTCAAAGGATATGTTGGACAGCTGCAGTTTCTTGGAGAGACTATACCAACCTGGAAGGTCACTCATCAATTCCTCGGAGCACTCAACTCAAAATGGGACAGTATCTCTATTGCGTTCCAAGCCCAGAGCGACATAAAGACTATCACTTTAGAGGAACTTGTTGCTCGTCTTCAGAGTAATGCTGGAATACATCAACGGAAGGTTGAAAGAAGAGAGCCGAACAAGTATGAAAAGGACAAGTCCCTGGCTTTGAAGATTGAGAAGGCTATGGAACTAGCTGAATCCGAAGAGATGCCCGAAGTGGAGGACGTCAATCTTGCTATGCTGACCCGTGCTTTCAAGTTAATAAGTTCAGTAATAACAGCAACAAGAAAGCAGATAAGAACGCCACTGATAATGGGTCTGGAAAGTACACTGCTTCAGATGCGGAAAGCTAGGACATATAGCCAAGAATTGCAGAGTAAAGCTCAGGATGCCATGAAGCCCGAACAGAACAGAAGAGCAATGATCGCAGCTTGGGGAGCATCTGATGAGGATACTGGAGGAGAATCTGAAGAAGAAACATGTCTGATGGCTCATCCTGAGGACGAGTCCCCTAAGGTAAAATTCCTACTACTGCTAAAGAAAAATATGATCAAATGGCACTTGCTTTGCAGTTAATGTTAGATACCAATGAGGAATTAGTAGCTGATATTGCCAAACGTGACGAAAAATCCAAGAAATGCAAGAAAACCTTGACGGATGGACCGAGAGATCTAATCGGTTCGAAAAGGAGCTGAAGAAAGGTAAACGGAGGTTATGTGATGGTCATGAGGATGAGATTAGAACATTGAAAGACAGTAATGAGACCCTATCACGAGAGAAGAAAGAAAAGGACAGTGAGATTACTGCTCTCAAGGATAGGATCCGTACCCTAGAAGCTGACGCGGTCACACTGAACAAAGAGTTGGAGAAAGCTCGATCTGACCTAGAAACCAAGAAGGAAACTTGGCTTGCGGAATACAGAAAAGAAGAACTTGAAGCTGACTATAAGAAGAGGTTCCGCAAAGGTATTGGACATGAACCGGTCAAACAAGCTCAGATGTATGCACCAACTCAGAAGAAACAAAGGATAATGGACGTGACCCACCAGCTCAGCCTCATCCATTCCACAGAGACGACGAGCCAGCACTCAGAATATGGAAGAATCAGGCCAATAATAGCAGGAACCTCTCGATTGACTTCCAGTCCAGAATTGAGAACCAGTCCGTACCTGCTGGATACAGCAAGTACGTGTATCTTAAGGAACATACCGTATGCTGGCACTGTGGAAATACTGGCCATTACTGGTAAGCTGTCCTCAGAAGAAGAAGCTTCTGGAGAGAATGAGGAACTATGGACGGACATATGATGAACCTGTCCCCAGCAGAAGAAACAGAAGACCAACTGAAACACATCATGGAACTGCTAGGAACAGACAGTCTGCTCAGAACAGAGAACCCGTCCATACCCCAGACCAGTTCCTCACCCAGAACCAATCCTCAGACCACTCTAGGTCACCGAGGAGATTACATTCCGAGAGGAAAACCGAGAGCTACTCCTAGAAAGAAGATCGATTTATCTAGCTCAATCCTCTGCTGACACTAACATTATTACTACTTCTGCTGTTTTTACTAAACCCAGTAAGCCCAAGCTTGTCTGGGTTCGTAAAAATTAACTTTTCTCTTGCAGGAAGAAGTGAAGTGCAGTCCCTGGTACATAGACAGCGGTGCGTCTGGACACATGACAGGAAACATGGACTGGTTTACTTCACTTCAGCAACATGTCGGAGGGAACGTGTCCTTCGGCAATAAGTCAGCAGGTGAGATATTCGGAATTGGAAAGGTACGTATTTCTGATAATATTGATATTGAGAATGTTAATCTAGTAGACAACTTGAAATACGATTTACTTAGTGTCTCTCAGTTATGCCAAAATCATAAGAATAAAGTCACCTTTACTTCTGACGGTTGTGTTGTCAAGTGCATCAAAACTAAGCAGGTGATACTCAGAGGCATATGCAGAGGCAGGGTATACAAAGTTGATCCTAACTTTGTACCAGAGGGACAAATCTGTCTGTCCACAATCTCGGACGCGTCCGCACTTTGGCACAAGAGAGTTGGACATGCAAATCAGAGGCTACTGTCCACACTCTTCAAGAAAGATCTGGTAAGAGGACTGCCAAAGATTGATGACAACCTCCACTCCGTTTGCAGTGCGTGTTCGATGGGTAAGCAAACTCGCACATCATTCAAATCGAAAGCTAAGGTAAGCACCACTAGACCATTGGAACTTGTCCATATGGATATATGTGGTCCAATGCGCACTAGGAGTCGCGGAGGTAACAGATTTGTGTTGGTTATTGTTGATGATTACTCTCGTTATACTTGGGTTATATTTATTCAATCTAAAGATGAAGTTTTTGCAGAGTTTGAATCATGGCTAACCACTACTGAAAACCTACTGGACACGTCCCTAGTTTCTATTCGTACTGACCATGGGACTGAGTTTGAAAATTCTCAGTTCCTAACTTTATGCAGGGAAAGAGGCATCACTCACAACTTCTCAGCACCACGTACACCACAGCAGAACGGTGTAGTGGAAAGAAAGAACCGAACGCTTGAAGACATGACCAGAACTCTACTCATATCCAGTGGTCTGCCTAAGAACTTCTGGGGGGAAGCACTGAACGCATCATGCTATGTCTGAACAGAGTCTATCTGCGTAAAGGACTGGAAAAGACCCCGTATGAGTTGCTGAGAGGAAGGAAACCGAACGTGTCCCATCTAAGGGTTTTCGGATGTAAGGTATACATCCACAACAACGGGAAAGACAATCTGGGGAAGTTCGATCCAAGGAGTGATGAAGGTACATTTGTGGGATACTCCTCTCAGAGTCGAGCTTACAAAGTGTACAATCTGCGTCTGAGAAAGATTGAAGAGAGCATTCATGTTGTCTTCGATGAGGAAGTCATGGGAGGCAGTTGATTAAGGACGGAGATCACACTCCATTGGAATTTGAGGATGACTTCAGACTTGCTGCATGGGATCCTGAGATAGGCTTAATGAAGAATTGCAGAACTGAGAATCAGCAGAGGATCCGGACATGGTCGCAGGGGGAACACCAGTTGAGAACAATGATGAAGCAGATGAGCAGGATGGTGTCCCTGACAACGAACATGTCCCCGCTGATGCAGCAGAAGAAGACGAACTTCCCAACGACCCTCAGCTAGAAGTAATTCCCAGAAGAAGTCTTCGAACTAGAACACCCTCAACTCGTCTGGAGGATTATGAGGTGTTCTGGGCAAAGGACGAGTCCCCAACCGATGATCACAGGGCTTCTGAACTCTCACCTTTATTAATGAAGTAGATCATTTTGTGCGTTTAATGCTTTTGTTTCCCTTGCAGAGCCAAAGAAGGTTCAGATGCGCTCAAGGACCCACAATGGGTCAGTGCTATGCAAGAGGAACTTCATCAGTTCGAGAGGAACAAGGTGTGGAGGCTCGTACCTCGTCCGGAGGGTCGGAAGATCATAGGAACAAAGTGGGTGTTCCGTAACAAGCTGGATGATCAGGGAAACGTGGTGAGAAACAAAGCCAGGCTAGTGGTCAAAGGGTACAACCAACAAGAAGGAATCGACTATGATGAGACCTTTGCCCCCGTAGCCAGGTTAGAAGCAATCAGACTGTTAATAGCTTATTCTACTCACCATAATTTCAGGTTGCAACAAATGGACGTGAAGACGGCATTCCTCAATGGAGTCCTGAAGGAAGAAGTATACGTTGAGCAGACTCCCGGCTTTGAGGACCCGTCCAAACCTGACCATGTGTTCGTGCTGGATAAAGCCCTATATGGATTGAAGCAGGCACCCCGTGCCTGGTACGAGAGGCTTTCCCAGTTTCTCATGTCACATGGCTACGTAAGAGGTTTGGTAGATCAAACTTTGTTTTTACTCAGAGAAGGAAAGCATGTTTTAGTAGTTCAGATTTATGTTGATGATATTATCTTTGGTTCTACTAATGATGCTTTAGTTAAGAAGTTTACAGATCTAATGTCCAGCGAATTCGAGATGAGTATGATGGGTGAATGAAGTTCTTTCTAGGACTTCAGGTTTCACAAGAAAAGAATGGTACTCGAATTCATCAGCAAAAATACCTCAGGGAAATGATCAAGAAGTTCGGACTAGAGTCAGCCAAGCCTATGGCGACCCCATCTCACCGAACGAGTCCTTAGGAAAGGACGAGTCCTCACCAGAAGTAGATCAGACTCTCTACAGAGGGATGATCGGTCTCTTCTGTACATAACTGCTAGTAGACCTGATATTATGTTTAGTGTATGTCTTTGTGCTCGATTTCAGGCAAACCCCCGTGAGACACATCTGAAAGCAGTTAAGAGGATCTTGAAGTATTTGAAGGGAACTGAGGATCTTTCCCTGTGGTATCCCAAAGGAGGTAGTCTTGACTTAGTTGGTTATACTGACGCTGATTTTGCAGGTAATAAAGTTGATAGAAAGTCTACCTCCGGCATGGCTCAATTTCTGGGTTCTAGTCTTGTTTCTTGGGGATCAAAGAAACAGAATGCAGTGTCCCTGTCCACTGCTGAGGCCGAATACATTGCAGCTGCTGCGTGCATTCGTACTTTTAATGCTTCATTTCATCAATCATTGAATCACATTTGAGCATAGACATTTACTTGACATATCACTTTCATCCTACATTTTTGATGATAATTTGGAAATAATGTTGCTAAATAAAGTCATACATTTGATGAGCATGACCGATTGTGAAGTGTACATATCCAAAAATTGATCACAATGTTTCTTGATGATTGGATTCCCTAAATGATGCATCATTTGTATGAATCGACCCTTATTCTAGCTTGAATTAATTGACTTTAGTACGCTCTCTCTATGCATATTTTATAAAAGTTGAAATTAGTGAGCATATACAAAAATTAAAAAAAAAATGAAATGAAAAATGCATAGGATGTCTTGCTTGCTCTTAGGTGACCTTAGACCGATAAAAAATGTTTGCACGATAGTCTCCTTTGCTTGCATGTCCATTGATCGCAAGTTAGACTCATTGTCAAGTTTTAAGTGTGGGGTTATGCATCATTAGTTTTCTCAAAAAGAAAAAAAAACATAAAAAAAGAGAGAAAAGAAAATCAAAGAAAAGCCATTGTAGGTGCCGGGGGTTAGGAAGGTAATTTCCCCCTCGAAAGTACTTACATGGCAACGAAAAAAAATAGAAAAAGCTTGTATGTTAGAAATAAGAGAAAATATAATAAAATCCCCTCCTTGATCCTTGTCTTTGTGTCTTGCAAGCATATCGTGAGCATGTTTGTGAATGGAGCTTTGTGTTAAATTGCTTGAATTGTCTAAGGGAAGACCCTTGCATTTATTGCGTGAGCTAGTTGAGAATTCTTTGTGTGATTCATATCCGTTGTTGTCAAAGCTCCTCTTCTCTTACGGATTATGGCGTGTAGTCTAATGCTTGAGAATGAGCTTTAGATCATGAGCTTATGGACTTGCCCTCGCAAGCATAGGTGATTGATTTGACAAATTTATGCGTGCTAAATCTTCTTTGTGAATTGTGCATGAGAGTAGAGCAGAATAGGATTTTGATGATAGCTATTATAAGGGTTGGATCTATGAGTGTTTGCTCAATAAGGGTTTGACATGATTCTTGATATCTTGTGTGATATGAGTAGGAAGTGCATTTTCATATCTTTTTAACCCTAACTTGACTTACGGCTTGTTTAGCAATCGCATTATGGTTCTTTATGCTAAAATGGATGATTGTGAACGGGATTTGTGAGTATTCCTTTTCTGAAAACTCTCATGAGACTATAACTCGTCCTCTAGGGCAGCCTAGAGGTTTGAAGGCTTGATGCATATGCTAAATGCATCCGTGATTCCTACGAAAATGAGTTAGGAGTAGTTTGTAGCTTGCATTTCATTTCTTAGTCCGTTAACTTTCACTTGGTGCTTGATTTTCACTCTCATATACATTAATTGATCTTTGAAATCTTTATAAGTTCTATCATGCATCATTTGCTCTATTCATGCCAACTTGTTCGGGACGAACAAGAATTAAGTGTGGGGTGTTTGATAAGTGTGCAAATACGCGAGTATTTGTACACTTCCTATGCTTAACTCTTGCTAGTTTTCGATTATTTTTTATGAATTTGATACTCTTTTGTGTGTTTAATGTAGATTTTATTCAAACCTTATTAAAGAGAGTACAAGGCACAAAATGGAGCAAAATGGATGAGTATACAAGTCAAGTGCCTAAGAAGAGATTCTACTCTCCCGAGCAAAGATGAAGTCCAGACGAGCAAGTTCCAAAAAGTGGCGAGCAGATCAAGTCAGCCGAGGAACCTGAGCCAAGATGACCGAGGATCACCTCGGCCGAGCAGAATTTCCATGCAAGAGTTGCTCGGCCGACCACTTAAGGAGATATCACTTGAAGAAGATAAGAGGACATCTGCTCGGCCCAGGACTTTTCTGCTCGGCCCAGGAGTTAGCAAGGATTGATACAAGGATGCTCAGAGAATTTTACTCGGGCCGAGCAGAATTCTGCTCGGGCTGACCAAAATCAATTCTGCCGAGCACAAGTTGGCCAACCGAGGACTCAAACTGCTCCACATATGTCTTGCTCGGCCAGAGGAATATCTGCTCGGCCGAGCAGAGTCTCCCACAAATCTTGCTCGGCCGAGTGCATTTTTGCTAGGGAGAGGACCTCGAGCCATATAAACTGTTTGACCATTTCGAGATGGGGGCTTGACTTCGGAACTCGACTCTAAAACCCTAAATTTCGATTTTTGAAGATCAAGTGCTATTTGGAAGGATTGAAGACTTTGGAGTGAAGATCAAGCATCCACATCTCCTCACACAACTCTAGTTTGCAATTTATTTCATGTTTTCAAACCTTTTTATTGTTGTTGCTTTCATTTTTAGTATGAGGTGTGAGTAGTGCTAGGTTTGGGGATCTCATGATCCCTTAGGCTAGGTTTACTATGTAAACAACTATTTTTATTGAATGAAGTATTAGTTGATTCCCTCATGAAATGGATATTTTATTATTTTGATGTGCTCTAAGTGTTTGATGAAATGCCTAGTCCACCATCTTATCTAATGTGACATTGTTTCATTCAATGATGATTGATGTTGTGATGTTCACTATCCATTTCATGAATTTTTATGTGATCTTACATGCATGATGATGATGTATGATTATGTAGATGGGTTTTATTTTGAAAACTCCTATGTTACCGATCAATAGACCGATGGGTTGAGATTATGGGACATAGGAGATACACGGTTCAATAGAACGATGGTTTGAGAACCGTGTCACTTACCTAGTCCCTAACCAATGATGGAACGACGGTTGAAATTGGTTAAGGGGTTAAGGATAACCTAGGGAAATTAACTAAGTTCATTCATAAGAAATCTTAACATTGTTTGCATGGAAATTTGCCTAGCCTAAGGAGGATTGAATCCCTAAATCATTTTATTGATTGTTATCTAAATCGTTTAGCTTAGTTTGATTGAACCAACAAAACTTTAAAACCAAATCCCCCAAATCCTTTTAGATAACTAAGTAGTGCATCCTAGTTAACTAGTTTGTAGCATCTCTTGGGTTCGACTCTAGGTAACCCCTAGATATATAAATTGTGTTTGACTTGTGCTTAGGACTACCCTAAATACTAAACGTCAAAATGGCGCCGTTGCCGGGGATGCTTTTTAACTAGTTGCTAGTTTAAGTTACTTAGGATATCTAGTTCACTTCTTGTTTGTTTTTGCTCTAGTTGTGATAGCTTGTCTTGATTTTCTTGTTCTTACCTATCTCTTGTTCCTACTAAGTTTTCCTTGACTACTTGTAGGAGATTGAATGCAATCAAGAGGAAGAGGGAGACCGAAAAAAGACAAGGGTTCATCATCTAGTAGTGACCAACCTCCTCATCCCCCTACGCCTTCACCCACAATACCCACAATACCTCAACCAACCATCCCCATTAGAAACCTAGAAGTAGTTCTTGACATGAATCCCGCGGATAACATGGAACATCCACCTCCTAGACCTCCACCAAGGAATAACCCACCTCCTCCACCACACCAAAATGAACCAAGACCTCAAGTGCCTAGACCCTACCGAGAAACCAACCAAACCCTCATGAGGATGAAGAAAGACCGGTTGGGGACTACATTGCTCCAACCGTAGGATACTATGGCTCTCCCATTTATATGCCCGAGGGCGAGGAATATGAATTTGAGGTAAAGTCGGCTCTCCTCCACATGGTCTCGGCTAATCAATTTGATGGGTATGGGAACCCAAATTCTCACCTAGCTCAATTTACGGAATTATGCGCACGTACAAGGTGCCCGGGGTGAGACAAGAATGCGTCTACATGAAAGTCTTCCCGTTCTCATTGAGTGGAAAGGCAAGGGATTGGCTCATGAGCCACGAGCCAAATACCTTTCGGACATGGGATGAGCTTGCCCAAGCTTTCCTAATGCAATATTTCCCTCCCGCCAAGACTAAGAAGATTCGGGATAAGATCAATCAATTTGCACAAATGGATGATGAGAGTTTTTATGAGGCATTTGAGCGTTTCAAGGAATTACAAAGAGATTGCCCTCATCATGGGTTTAACAAGTGGCAATTGATGCAAAGTTTCTATGATGGAATGGAGCAAGAGGGAAGGAACTTGATGGATCAAGCTAGCGGTGGTGGAATCATGGATTTAACGGCCACGGATGGGTTCAAGATCATCGAGAAACTTGCTAGGAACTCATCAATGGGGAGGTGAAAGGAATCACCTCAAGAAGACGGAGAGGTATTACCCAAACAAAGGTGTCACAAAGGAAGACTTCAATTCCCTAGCCAAAACGGTAAACTCACTTGCTCAATCTATTGGGAATTTGAACGTGAACAAAAGGAGGGAAGTGCACCAAGTTTGTAGGTTGCTCAAGTCCATCTCATGAAGAGAACTCTTGTCCCTCCAAGAATGAGGAAATTGAGGAGATTAGCTACATAAACCGGAACCAAGACAAAGCCTATGCCCCTAACCCAACCCACTACCAACCTAGAAATCCTAACCAACAAGTGCGGTTTTATGAAGATCAAGCTACAAAGGAAACCTCCTACTCAAATGATCAAAGGGCTTCTCAAAGCACATTCCAAGCTAAGAATCCATCAAGCTATGTCCCTCCTCAACAAAGAAGTAATCAACAAGGGAGTGGATTATCCAAGAAGAGAATTCCAAGGAAGTAGCTCTCAACACCAAGGGTATGCACCTAGACAAGAGGACACTCTCCTCCTCCTCCTCCGAATGAAGACCCTCTAGTAGCTTTGATGGCTCAAATGGCGGCCACCCAAGCTCAACAACAAAAGGACACCCAACTCTTATACAAAGGTTGGAGCACAAGTTTGAGCAAAAATTCGATCAACTCAAGCGCATAATAAGATGCTCGAGACCCAATTGGCACAACAAACCTCCTCCTCCTCAAGGTATCAAGGCAAGTTACCTTCCCAACCGGACGTAAATTCATCCGAAACTATCAACGCAATAACCTTGAAGAGCGGGAAGGTCTTAGAGGAACCCCAACCGAGGATGAAGCTCAAGTTCCCACTAACTCAAAAAGCCAATGAAGAGCCAATAACCGAGAAAGATGGAGATGATCAAACCTCTAAAGCTCCCAAAGAAAGTGAAGGCACACAAGAACTTCCACCGTACATTCCTCAAGTGCCCTTCCCACAAAGGCTAAGGAAAAAGAAGGAGGATGCACACTTCAAGAGATTTGGAGATATGATAAGGAAGCTCCAAGTGACCATCCCCTTCACCGAGGTATTAACACAAATGCCTAATTATGCAAAGTTTTGAAAGATATTATATCACATAGGCGTGAAATGGTGAAATTGATCATGTTGCTTTAGATGCAAATTGTAGTGCAATTATTCAACAAAACATGCTTAGGAAGTCTCATGATCATGGTTCTTTCTCTATTCCTATTGATATTGGTGATATAAACATAGCTAGTGCATTGTGTGACCTAGGAGCAAGCATATCTTTAATGCCATTTTCATTGTTTAAAAAGCTTGACATGGGAGATCTTACTCCTACATCCATTAGTCTACGCCTAGCGGATAGATCTTCTAGATTACCTAAGGGTATACTAGAGGATGTACCCATTAGAGTCGGGAAATTCCTTGTTCCCGTAGACTTTTATGTGTTGGAAATGGATGAGGAGCATGAGATCCCAATAATCCTAGGAAGGCCTTTCTTAAATACGGTGAAAGCCGTGATAGATTGTGGTGAAGGGACTATAGAGTTGAACCTAGGGTGTGAGAAATAAAATTTCACTTAAGAAAAATGTTAAACTCACCTAGCAACTCTATGGGATGTCATATGATTGAGGCATTTGATTCTTGTGATGTTTCTCTTCATTTGATGATTTAACCGCTTTTGAGTTTGAGTTGTTAAGGCAAGATGAGCCTAGTGAGTCATTTGCGTCATTAATGTCACTTGATGAGGATGAGGATGCCTTCAAAGAGGCAACACTTGAAGAGGAAATCAAGGAGGAGAAAGGTAAGGAATTTGGTGTGGAGTTGAAACAACTTCCACCAAATCTAAGGTATGAATTCTTAGGACCCAATGAGACTTCCCGGTGATTGTTGAAGCTTCTTTGAATGAGGAGAAACTTGTAAATTGTTGCATGTGCTGAAAATGTATAGTGGTGCTATTGGACATTCTATTGATGATTTGAAGGGAATTAGCCCACAAATTTGCATGCATAGGATTAGGTTAGAAGAGAATGCTAAACCTAGCCGTGAATTTCTTAGACGTTTAAATCCTAAGCTAGGGAAGTAGTCCTAAAGGAAGTAACAAAACTTAGGGAAGCGGGATCATTTATGCTATCCCCGATTCGGAATGGGTTAGTCCCATTCACGTAGTACCTAAAAAGGGAGGTTTAACCGTAATTCAAAATGATAAGCATGAATTGATCCCCACCCGTTTGGTAACCGGGTGGAGAATGTGTGTGGACTATAGGAAACTCAATAAGGCTACTAAAAAGATCACTTCCCGATACCTTTCATAGATCAAATGCTAGAAAGGTTATCGGGACACGAGTATTTTTGTTTCCTAGATGGATATAGTGGATTTTTCCAAATCCCAATCCACCCGGATGATCAAGAGAAAACAACTTTCACATGCCCTTATGGCACATTTGCTTATAGGAGGATGCCTTTTGGATTGTGTAATGCGCCGGGTACTTTTCAAAGATGCATGATGGCTATTTTTTCTGAATTTTTAGAAAAGTCAATGGAAGTATTCATGGATGATTTTTCAGTCCATGGATACTCCTTTGATGATTGCTTGAGTAACCTTGCTAAGGTTTTGGCAAGGTGCATTGAAGTTGATCTTGTGCTCAACTGGGAGAAATGCCATTTTATGGTAAGAGAAGGCATTGTTCTAGGGCACCGGGTGTCAAGGAGAGGGATTGAAGTTGATAAAGCTAAAATTGAAGTGATAGAGAAACTTCCTCCACCACGGGATGTGAAAGGAATAAGGAGCTTCCTAGGGCATGCGGGTTTTTATCGTAGGTTTATCAAGGATTTTTCTAAGATAGCCAAACCCCTCACTAACCTCCTATGCAATGAAGTAGAGTTCAATTTTGATGGATCTTGCTTGAAAGCTTTCGAAACTCTGAAAATGGCTTTGGTTAGTGCCCCGATCATCCAACCACCGGATTGGAACTTGCCTTTTGAGATGATGTGTGATGCTAGTGACACCGCTATTGGAGCGGTGTTAGGACAAAGAGTGGAGAAGAAGCTTCATGTCATCTACTACATTAGCAAAGCCTTAGATCCTACCCAAGAAAACTACTCAACCACGGAGAAGGAGATGTTAGCCATAGTGTATGCCTTTGAAAAATTCAGGCAATACCTTGTAGGATCAAAGACAATAGTGTATACCGATCATGCGGCTATCAAGTACCTTGTGTCCAAAAAGGAAGCCAAGCCTAGGCTAATTAGATGGGTACTCCTTCTCCAAGAGTTTGATATAGAGATCAAAGATAAGAAGGGTGTGGAGAACGTAGTAGCGGATCACTTGTCTAGATTAGAGCCAATGAACCCAAGAACTCCTTAGATGCCCCCATTGAAGATTCATTTGTAGGGGAGTATTTGCTAAGTCTAGACACGTCCCAAGCCCCATGGTATGCAGACCTAGTAAACTACCATGCTTGCGGAGTTATACCCGAGGACCTAAGCTACAAGGAAGAAATTCCTCTATGACTCCAACCGCTACTATTGGGATGACCCCTATCTATATAGGCTTTGTGTGGATGGGATTTATAGAGTGTGTATCCCCGAGGATGACCAAGAGAGAATACTTGAGAGGTGCCATTCTTCCCCTTATGGTGGCCATGGATCTTCTTCCAAAACCGCATCTAAAGTGCTACAATGTGGATTCTATTGGCCTAGCTTGTTCAAGGATGCTTATGAATTTGTAAAAGCTTGTGATCCATGTCAAAGGACTGGGAATATTTCTAGGAGGGATGAAATGCCCCAAAAGGGCATTCTTGAGATTGAAATTTTCGATGTTTGGGGCATCGATTTCATGGGACCTTTCCCGTCCTCGTATGGAAACAAATACATCCTTGTGGCGGTTGATTATGTTTCCAAATGGGTAGAAGCCATAGCCTCCCCTACTTGTGATGCCAAAGTGGTGTCAAAGCTTTTCAAGAAGGTGATATTTCCTAGATTTGGAACTCCTAGAACCGTCATAAGTGACAATGGAACTCACTTCAAAGAAAAGCATAGAGGTCATGCTCCATAAATATGGGATCTTCCACAAGATTGCAACTCCCTATCATCCCCAAACTAGTGGGCAAGTGGAAGTCTCAAACCGTGAAA